>JAJIZL010121518.1:54226-94157 GCA_023969395.1 Amblyomma maculatum
GCCTGGTGCTCGGCTCTTTGGGGTGAAATGTTTGGGAACGAGGTCATAGATCTCAAATAGTTGCTCCGATGTGGCAGTGATCAGTTCCGCCATCGGACAACAGTAAGCCCGCCTTGTGCAGCAAAAGCCCATTATGTGGCCCTTTCTTCTGCTTTTTTCTGTCAACTCGGCCTTTGCAGGCCATTAGTTGTTCGAAACTTCGAAGCCCTCGAAGGAGCACAGCAGGGTTAGCAGAGCCTCTTCCAAGCGCACACCGCTGGAAGAGCCGGGCGCCGGGCCGGGGGACGCTTGTACCCAATTTTACCGGTGGGTGACCGGCGGCGGGTTTCGAACTGACCACCTCCCGCAGCCGAAACGGGCGCCCAAACCACTCGGCCACGACTGGTATTGCATGTATCGCCTCAGAATCATAAGAAGTAATCTACGAAATCGCACTGTCTTGCGAAGCGTCTAACGTGGGTCAAACTGGACGCTGTGTCAACGACCGCCTAAGAGAACACGCCACTACTATCAACACGGGATACAGAAGCACGCTGGCGAAGCACGTATCTGCTTGCAAATGCATTCCACACCTTGGACAGTGAAAGATTCTGAGGCGATGCAATAACCAACACAAGCGTGCACTTTATGAAACCTACATCACAGAAAATAAAGGAGCGACATGCGTTAGCACACCATCAATGGTACTGACAAGAAAAGAGATTGCTTATCTTGCAAACCCATGAAGGCAAGAAGTGACAAGAGAGACTCCTCCTCGCCTTCTCTTTCTTAGTTTTCATGCTTCTGGTATTTATTGCGAGCAATGCAATAAATCTTCAGTTGTTAGTCAGCGCTGTGTCTGTTTGTTATATTCTCTGTCCTCTTCTGGCGCCCTGTTTCTGTTGAAAATGAGTAGAGAACAGATTTGAACTTGAGAAATTTAGGATTATTAGGACAGCGTTGGTCGCGCCGGTCGTCACAAACGAGACAGGGAAATAGCAGTCGGGAGAGAAATAAAAAAATAGACAAAGCATAAAATTTACCCGAGAATCACGATAGCAAATATTGTCACGTGGTTTTGACAAGGCCGTGGGCAACAATCGAAGAGGCTGGTATTACATTTGAATAAATTCTATATTAGGCTGACTAGCGCCTGTAAAAGAAGAAAGCGATTCGGCGTCGGCAATAGCAGGAAGCGAGCTTGTCAGTGGTCAAAGTACGAATGCCCGTTTCACTCGTAAGCGCTGAATTTAAAGGCAGCGAAGAAAGACCTAGATAAAATCTCAAGCGGTGAATAGCATATCCTGGAACAGCGCGTGGCTGGAATCCTTCGAGATACATCTCGAAGCATATTTGTTCAACAAAGGAAATGATAAAGACGCGTTTCGCGACAAGTATGAATAGAGTACATAATCGATCAGTGCGCTACAATCACACTGATAAGGCCGCACGCCGGCGGTTGTTAAAAGCCATAAATAGAGAATTGAATGGTTCGCGCACATACTTCCCCTTTAAAAACGTCACCTCGGCGTTTCTAAATGAAACAGAAAGGTAAACGTCAACAATAGAAAGCTCAAACGTCACGTATGCTTCAATGCGAGTAACACAGCTTAAGGCGTACAACATGTACAATTTCTCGCCGCGACCGACGCCGCTGGAAAGCGGTGGTGCCGTCGGGCATGACCTCATGGTCAAGCTGTCCGAAGTGTCAAAGGACACTGTATGGACCGAAATATCGCCGCATATCGGTGTCCAAACCGTCTCCCGGCCTGTACTCGGCGTCGAGTCGTCACAAGTTGTATCTTCTGACATTAGTGCTGTGGTAGTCTTTAATACGCAGCCGGAGGAGTCCTCGGGCTTCAACTATAGGCTGAAGGTGGGCGGCGACATCCAGATTCTCATCGTCGATTACGTGCGACAGCGCTGCGTCGAGCCTGGCAGTAGGCTTCCTGCCGTACGCAAAGTTGAGTGAGGTCGACCTGGTTGTCTCCTGGACGGCTGTGTTATAAGCGAAGACAATGTTACGATAAAATGGTGTCCCATGTCACACGTTCGGTGTAGATGCACTGAGATGCTCCTTAAGTCCTAACTGAGGAGGATGAGAATGGTACTCAGTTGTTGGAAGTTGGCTTGTATGACTGTATTCCAGGGTGGCTTGCGTCAGCTCCGTGCGATGTGCGCATCCCAGATGCGCACATCAGGGATGCCATGTCTCAAGAGAATTTTCTTGCTAAAACTCTTTGTGATTTCTGACGCGGTGACCATTGGGCAGTGCTTTTGCTCCGCCATAGCGGGCGAGGTAGTTGGTGGCCACGGTTATCGACTTGTTACCCGGAGATGGAAAGAGACGAGGAGATCCATCACAATTTGTTGAAAGGACATGGTCTGGGCGGTATCGGGTTCAGTAGCCCAGCTGGGCTGATCGCCGGCGTCTTGCGTCGCTGACACTCAAGACACGCTTTCACGTAATGGGCAGGTAGTTGCGGCCAGTAGTACTTCTGGATTCGCTGCAGCATGCGTGCAAACCCGAAATGCACTGCTATCAGCTCATCGTGCAAAGCCTACAGAATTTTCTGCCGGAGGTTTTTAGGCACTATAAACTGCACAGTCCTGTTGGGAGCGAAGGTTTGGAGCGAACGAAGAGCCCGTTATTGCTTAAGGTCAACGATGACAACTGACGCTTAAACAGCAACAGGGGAAGCGGTCTTGCATTCCAAGTGATCGCCAAGGCCTTTCAACTCAGGGTCTGTTCGCTACTGTTGTGCGAAAATGTTGGCGCTTACCGGTCCCAAAAAGGCGTCATCGTCCTCTTTCGTGGGAGCATCGACGGGAGCGCGGGATAAGCAGTCTGCCTCAGAATGCTTGTGGCCAGACTTATAGATTACACCAACATAAAATTCTTGAAAACGTAGGCTTCATCAGTCAACACACCCGGAGGAGCCTTTTAATTTAGCCAGTCAGCAGAGCGCGCATAGATTGCTGTCGTGACCCAGGTTGCGTGTTGTAGGCCCGGTTGGTTGTCGGAGCAGGAACAAGGACGAGGCGGCTGAAACCCGGACTATGAAGTGAGAGGGGAAACTTTATATACAATACTTACATCATCATCATCATCATCAGCCTGATTATACCCACTGCAGGGCTAAGGCCTCTCCCATATTTCTCCACTTAGCCCGGTTCTGTGCTAGCTGCATCCACTTGACCCCTGCGAACTTCTTAATCTCATCCGCCCACCTAACTTTCTGCCGCCCCCTGCTATGCTTTCCTTCCCTTGGAATCCAGTTTGTTACCCTCAGCGACCATCGGTTATCCTCTCTTCGCACTACACGTCCTGCCCATGTCCATTTCTTCTTCTTAATTTCCACTAGAATGTCGGTAACTTGAGTTATTTCTCTGACCCACTCTGCACGCTTTCTATCTCTTAATGTTACCCCTACCATTTTTCGTTCCATAGCCCTCTGGGTTGTCCTCAACTTAAACAGAACTATCTTGGTTAGCCTCCACGTTTCAGCCCCATAGGTGAGTACCGGCAAGATGCAACTGTTGTATACTTTCCTCTTGAGCGATACCGGTAAGCTACTAGTCAATCTGCGAGTGCTTGCCAAATGCGCTCCATTCCAATCTTATTCTTCTTGTTATTTCCTTTTCATGGTCTGGATCTGCGGTTACTATCTGCCCTAAGTAGACATATTCGCTTACTACTTCCAGTATTTCGCTACCTAATGTAAACTGCTGTTCCTTCCCGAGGCTGTTGAACATTACCTTAGTCTTCTGCATATTGATTTTCAAGCCTACCTTTCTACTTTTCCTGTCTAGGTCATCAATCATTATTTGCAGTTCATCCCCCGAGTTGCTTAGCAAGGCAATGTCATCAGCAAATCGCAGATTACTGAGGTATTCTCCATCTACCCTTATCCCTAACTGATCCCATTCTAAGTCTCTGAATACTTCCTCTAAACAAGCTGTGAATAGTACTGGGGAGATTGTGTCTCCTTGCCTAACACCTTTCTTTATGGGAGTTTTGTTACTTTCTTTATACTTACATACTACAATACTTGGTAGTGTTTTTAGTGGGAGACTGACTAGAGCAGCAGTCTCCTTTTTACGACCCCCGGCACACACTTGTTGTCCGTGTTTATAGGGCTGATTCTTTATGTCGCCCAGATGGAAAAGCAGGGCAGTTTCTTTGGGAGTGTCTCTGCCACCTCACTCTCACATACACGCACCAGCGCTGTTCGCACTCGTTGATACGCCTTGCTGTATGGTTTTGGCTTGAGGGTGAGGGGGTGGCCGTCTAGACGGCGTAGAATGCGTCAGCCGCTTGTCTGCGTGCGTGGTTGCAGCTGGGCTGACTCACTGGTTCCGGCGTCGCTGGGCTGCAGTCAGCGAGGCCACTTAGGCGAAAGGTGTCCCCGTGGCTCACCACGGGACGAAAAGAAAGAATGCACGCCCGCTCTCCGTAGCGAGGCTCGACACTTGAAGGGACCGGAATTTGGTTGTTCCCCCTCCTTTGTTCCGGTCGTCGACATAGTGGGTAGATCCTGATAATTGCCGCCGCGTGACGAGCAATACCCTTCGGCCGGCCGATGCCAGGTGCAGTGGCGTCTCACCGGCGCCAATGTTGGGAGCTCATACCAGACGATCATCCCCCTCACCGCCCACCTCCCCCCACTTTGGCTTGGGAGAGGTCAGTGGCACTTGCTTCCGGTCTCGATCTTGTCGCTGGTCTCAACATTCGACGCGGTGGTCTCCGCCGCTCGTCCGATCACAATAGCTCGTCCGCCGCCAGGTAGAGCCCTCGAAAGGGGCTATGCCTGATCGGTGTCCTCCGAAGAGGCCGCATCAGCTGGGCTGGTCTCCGGTTGCCTCTTTTATCCAGAAGTGAGATGCCTGCAGGCCAAAAGTCTCAAGTAGGGCAATAGTGATGATATCTGCACAATACCCCCACCCCGGCAAGGCAAGAGCACCGCCATCTCCTGAGCTGTACTAGGCAACCAAAGAACAAGCCTTAAACTATAGTCGTAAGAGCTCCCCCCCTTTTCTAGTCACTCTATGGGCATCCGGTGGAGAGAGCTGCTAACCAAACCCTACGCGGGCGATTTATTCACGGCACTCTTTGCAATTTTGAATCAAGTTTTAGTGACAAATATGGACCACAGCTGCCGTAACGATCTTTGGACAACGGCTCAAAACATGAACATCGAGATATGAACCTACATCATAAACTACACTAGGCATATACTAACCTCAAATGATCAAGTGCTGTTGAAGAACAAAAAATTCTGAAAGTGATATGGGGAAGAAAAGTAGACCCCTTTGAGAATAAAAAGGA
This sequence comes from Amblyomma maculatum, assembly GCA_023969395.1. NCBI lineage: Eukaryota > Metazoa > Arthropoda > Arachnida > Ixodida > Ixodidae > Amblyomma > Amblyomma maculatum. Next base: position 59,535 of record JAJIZL010121518.1, read on the forward strand.
TATATTCAGGGGAGTGCTTGGAAGCTATCACTTGGCATAGCGGAAAAAGCTTCGCTGCGACCGCTAGCTTTTCAATTGTCCTTTACCACGGTAGCGCACTTCAAAATTATGCTTCTGCACGGCGAGATCTGCATCACCACGTACCCTCTTAAGACCTCAAGGGAAAGAGGTTGTAACCCTACCGGGAAATACAAAATAGGTCTCAAACCATTTCGGATGCATTCAGGACCAGCTGGACGACCGCCTCCCTCTGTTGATAGGGCTTCATGAGGTTGTAGTGGTAAATTGTAACCCCTTTTCGCCTACCGGGTATCTTTACCACATAGATGGGTTCTGAAATTTTATCCACAACCTCTGCTGGTCCCTTCTACTGCACATCAAGTTTGTTTGCTTTGGATGCGGCCAGCAGCATTACCCTGTCTCTTACTGAAAACGATCGCTGTCATGCGCCTCGGTCGTAGTAAAGTTTAGCTTTCTGCTAGGCCAATCTCATGTTAGCTGTGACAAGCTCTCTCCAGGACTGAAGCCGTTCTAGCAGCTGAAGTACATATTCGAGACCGGTGAGGTCGTCGCCCCGCACTCACAGGATTCGCGAAGCATGCGAAGGGGTGACCTGAGCGACCGACCGTATACTAGTTCAGCTGGACTAAACACGGTGGCTTCATGCGGTACGGAGAGCAGCGCAAACATGGCAGCGGGCAAGTACGCTTCCCAGTCTCGGTGATATTCGTAGCACAATGCCCTGAGGACTCTTTTGAGCACCGAATGCCACGCCTCAACGCTGTTACTCTGAGGAAGTCTTGCAGAGCTGTGCCGTATGCGAATCCCGCATTTCTCTAAAAATGTTCTAGTGAGCGCACTCGGAAAACACTCCCTTGGTCGCTTTACAACTCGGCGGGGAAACCCACTCTAGAAAACACCTGCAAAAGACCGTCTACAATTCCTACCAATTTCAGCTCCTTCAGGGAAATCGCCTCAGGAAACTTTGTCGCTGGGCATATGATCGTTAGGATGTAGCGATAGCCCGAAGGGGTCAAAGGTAGTGGACCAACAACATCCACCACAAGGCGCCGGAACGGCTTGCTGATCAGTAGCACAAGTTTCAGAGGTGCCTTCTGTTAATCCTGCGATTTTCCCACCCTTTCACAAGTGTCACACGTCTGTACAAATCTCTCAACATCCTTAAAACACCCTGGCCAATAAAATTCTCTCAACAGCAGAGCTTTTGTCTTCTTGATGCCAAAATGACCGGACCAGCCATTTCCGTGACAGCTTTAGGATACTTCTCTTATATTTTTGTGGCACCACTAGCCGGTCGTAGTGCACGCTTTTGGCGTCTTTGTACTGCCTCTAGATTATTCTTGCGCGCTCCTTGAGAACAATGTTCCTTTTCGCTATTCCGTCACTTACCTGAAACTTGCCTGGCAGTTCGGCGTCACGTTCCAAGCTTTTCTTTACGGGCCTATCTTGCACCCACAGCTGCGTCTTCTCATTCAGAAAATTGTAAAATCGTTCTAAACAGATTGCATCCACAACCATTTCGCGCTCGTCATAGCCCTCGCTGGCCTTGAGCCATGCGATAAATTTGCCCTGAGATTGTAAGCAAAATCTGGAAAAGATTCAGAAGGCTATTTCACTGCCTTTCTGAATCGCCGATGGAAGGCTTCGGCTGAGAGGCGGTACTTCTTAAGCAAAGTTGCTTTTACTTTATCGTAATCGTCCGCCTCCTGTTTGGTAAGCCGAGGAAGCACGTCGGCCGCCTCGCACGGCAAAACTGTCAAGAGGTGCTGGGGTCAGGTGGAACGAGTAATTTCGTTTTTCTCGCATGTGCGCTCGAAGTTGACAAGGAAGAGACCGATATCCTCACCCACTGTGAAAGCTGACCGCAAGTCTGATTTTGTGTGGCTTGAATGTCTGACGGTTCCCAACAGCGGCCCTGTCCGCTCTCGCCACTTCAGTCTGTGGTTCCGCTAGCCTCACCTCCGATCACTTAGTCTCTACCTCCATTTCCTCTTTACTTTTTCTTTCCTCCATTTCTTCTTTTCTTTTACGTTTCTCAATTTTCTCCTTTCTTTTACATTCCCCAATTTCCTCTTTTCTTTTTCGTTCCTCCTCCTCCTCTTTGCGGTTCATCTCCTCTCTGCATTCCACAATATCCTGGACCTCATAGCCATTGCTTTCGATCGCGCTGAAATTCTGTTGCTATTTTCTCGATTTCCCGTAATAAATCCCGAATTCCTCACATATCAAAATTAGCTCCGGTATCCGCAGCTTTTTCCAGTCCATGAATGCCAGTATTTGTGACCACAAGTCATACAAGAGTACGTTGGTGCAGGCAAGGTTCAAAATTCGAACAGGCTTCTATAGCCAGCCTTTCTACCAGGAAGAACACCTTACGTTAAGCCTGGCAAAACTCAAGGAAAGAAGATGATACAATCACCAAACCGAAGGAAGGACACCATGCAGAACATCCCACCGCTGCCACCAGTTGTCGTGACCCAGGTTGCGTGTTGTAGGCTCGGTTGGTTGTCGGAGCCGGAACATGCACGAGACGGCTGGAAACCGGACTTCGAAGTGAGATGGGAAACTACAATATTTGCATGAAAGCGTGTTTAGTGGGAGACTCACTAGAGCAGCAGTATCCGTTTTACGACCCCCGACACATACTTGTCGTCCGTTATTATAGGGCTGATTCCCTATGTCCTCCAGATGGAAAGGCAGGGCAGTTTCTGAGGGAGTGTAAACCTCACTCTCCTGCACTCTCACATACACGCACCAATACTGTTCGCACTCGTTGACACGCCCCGCTGTCTGGTTCTGACTTGAGGGTGAGGAGGTGGTCGTCTAGACGGCATAGATGACGTCAGCCGCTTGTCTCCGTGCGTGGTTGCAGCTGGGCTGCATTCAGCGAGGCCACTTAGCTGAAAGTGGCCCTTTGGCTTCATCATCATCATCAGCAGCCTGATTATACCCACTGCAGGGCGAAGGCCTCTCCCATATTTCTCCACTTAACCCGGTTCTGTGCTAGCTGCATCCACTTGGCTTACCACGGGAAGAAAGGAAAGAATGCACGCCCGCTCTCCGCAGCGAGGCTCGACACTTGAAGTGACCGAAATTTGGTCGTTCCCCGTCCTTTGTTCCGGTCGTCGACGTACTGGCTGGATCCTGATAATTGCCGCCACGTAACGAGCAATACCCTTCGGCCGGCTGGTGCCAGGTGCAGTGGCGTCTCACCGGCGCCGATGTTGGGAGTCCATACCAGACGATCACCCCCCCCCCCCCCCCCTCTGGCTTGGGAGGGGTTAGTGGCACTTGCTTCCCGTCTCGATCTTGTCGCCGGTCTTAACATCTGACGCGATGGTCTCCGCCGGTTGTCCGATCACAATATCGCATACAGCCTTGAATGGTCAGCCGTATAGGCATGGGCGGAACTTTGAAGTGTTCCAGATGATCGCGAGACGTTCCTTCTCTAAAGTGTTCTAGAATTTGGAAGTGTGCCGTCTTTAGCGTGCGGGAATGGAAGCGAGGTGGATACCGGAGTGAGGAAAAGCGTAGATGCCGCTGTCAGTCGCAGGAGCGCGTCAGAACCGTGCGCGACGTAGACGAAGCGTTTGGGTCGTCTGTTCGTGCGGCTCGTGCCAGGCGATGATTCCGTTGTATCGCGTAGCTTCTGTGCCATAATATGGTGCGTTGTTGAGAGAAGAGACGATTGGTCCAGCAGAAAAAACACGGGTCTGCAGAGAGCGCAGTGACAGTTCCAGTCCGTCTGTTTTGGCTCCCCCCCCCCCTCTTTACTGGGGGCTCTCTTTGTCTTTCTTTCTATTTTTTGATTATTGCATGCTCTTCCACACAACAGCACTGCAGGTGGCGTTCTCGTAACTTTGCAGTCAAGAGTCGACCTCATCGACTACTTATCTGCAAAATGCGGTTTGAGGCTAAGCAGGCAAATTAGAAACCTTTTTCTGCATTGTGAGGCGATTTAATGGCTTCGACAATCAACCTACACCGGCTCAATGTTTAGTGAATTTAAAGCTCTGGAATTTACAAGCCCCCAAATAGAGAAAATTGTAATGCTAAAATTGTTAATTCCGTACTTGGGCTTAACTGTACAAGCGAGGAGTTTTTTTATTGCGGAAATGTGCCCTTCGGCGTAATGGTCAAAATATTGTCACGTGCTTCGGGGCGTCAGGAAAGTAAGAAGAGGCTGGAGAAGAAGAAGAAACGGAAGTCACAGTGGTGTGTGCTGGTGTTCCTTGGGTGACTCGCAGTGCTTTAGACTACCAATAAACACCCCCTTTACGTACTGAGTACGTAACAATATATTGTTACGTGAAGAATCCTATATACAGTATATTTACAAGACGGCTCTGTCTGGCATAGCAGCGAGCAGCACCCCGGAAAAACAGGGCCACTTCGTCATCTCCTTGTCCCTTCCGCGAGACAAGCGAAGGAAACACTTAACATGACCCCCAGCGGTGTAAGCGGCGACCCGGCGCTAAACTGGCTAAGAAGGCATGTGTTCGTATGGGTTCAGATGGGAGAGAGAGAGAGAGAGAGGGAAAAAACTTTATTTTCGTGAGTAGTCTTACTGGGGCTTAGTGGAAGAGCCAAGTGGCCGTTAGCTGGTGGCTTGCGGCGACTTCTTCAGCGCGGTCCCGACTTCTTCTTTCGCAAAGTGCGGGCACTCTAACGAGGCTCCTCAAGGAGACTTAAGAACCCCAAGTTTTGTTTATCACTACCAGGTTGTTGCTTAATTTATGCGATATTTGGTAATGGTTTTGAGGCGACATGTCAGTCGAGCAAGAGCCTGTTGCAGGAAACATAGTCAACTGGACCAGTTACAGGTTAATGAAAACCAAGGACAATGGAGGCTTGATGTACCCCTCAAAAGAAGTAATCAAGCTTTGTCAGCTTACGAGCACCTTCATTAACAGGATGATGAAGTCTGAAGAGGTCCGGTGAAGTAGCAAGCTGTGTAAACATTTGGTTTCATCATTGTTTTCTCACTGTACACAGTACCAGTAACTAATATATAAAAACAATGATCGTGCCCAAGCTAAGGCGCTATGCAAGATATCGTTAAGTTGCTGCCCTCACTGGTAGCGAGCTGGGCTGCAAATGTCAACTCAACAGTGGAGCGATGTTTATGGCTATGGCAAAAACCTCTCTCAAGAAAGGTTTTCCGTCTGCGATTGGTAATTTTCTTCCTTTTTTTGTGTGGCCATTAAATAAGCGTACTCGGCTGCTCACTGAATCTCGGCTGCAGTTGCGCTCTGACGCGTAAACATTCTTGTGATCACAGTTAAGAGTTTCACAACAGCAACACTCGATGCGCGTTCTTCCATTGAAAATTAGGAACCAGCAAAATTGTATGGGTTTGCGAGCAGCCAATAAAAATAGTAATAAAAACTTTCGGCGCATATACGTAGCACCTTGAGGCGGACCGGGTCTATCAAGTGCGCTTACTTTGTCCGGTCATGCAAAATGCGGGAAGCCATGACGGATAGCGTTCTGGCGTACAGTTTAATGCCTCCAACTGAGTAGAAGATCCCAGGTTATCATCTAGATTTAACCTAGTAAACATCTTCATATTTCCACTGTAAAATTTGTCACAATGAGATAGAAAGGTTGGTTACATGTCGCATTTTCACAGAGGTTGCTCATAGTAGGACATTTTTTTATTGGATAGCGCTGGCAGCTTAGAACAGGTTGACGTCAATTTGTGTATAAAAGCTGTGTGCAGGAATGAGTAAATGGTATGAAAATGACACACGGAATTCGCGACATAGTTAATTAAGTGGTTATTCATTATTCTACCGTGGCAGCTGAACAGCTTCGGATAGTTCACAGCCGGGTCACATTTTAATGTGATGAACAACTGAATCCGAATGCAGCATCATGGTAATGCGAGCTCTCCGATCTATTGAACCACCGCCACTATAAGTTTTTCGGGGTACACTCCAGTATACATCCTTGTCGAGCAAGTGCTATAAGTGCTGACATGGTCACACTAGACATGACAGTATATACTAATTCTTGTTGACAAATTGTGTGAAGCGGAGCTCTTACATCCTTGAAATAAAAGACCACGCCGACGCCTCCCTCAAAGCGCAGCTAGGCGCTGCTCTCCGCGCGCGGCTGTCCCCGAACGGTGGCGTCGCGGCGGTGGCGACTGGAAGTAGGCGCCTCCCGCCGGTTTGGGGCGACGTAGCAAGCCGCACCTAGTGCGCTTCCATCGAGCGGCCGTGGCGCGGTTTACGGCGCCCAATTGCATATCGGGGCTAGCGTTACGCAGCACTTCCTCCAAGGACTCAAGTGAGGGAGATTCTATGAGAACCTTGGGAGGCAGGTCCCCTGAGCAATCCCACAGGTTATGATTAAAGTCGGCGTTCTCTCCGCACTTAGTGCATGATGAGCTTATGCTGTCCGGAAATATGTGTGAGTAAACCGCAGGGTTGGGGAAGGAGTTCATTTGTTGTTTGCTCCAAACAATTTCTTATTGTCTTGCTCGTGATTTGTGGGGCTGGGTATACTGTCCTAGAAAGTTTAAAGAGTTGTGTAGGGTCGCTGTATATGACCAATCCTTCAATTTCAAGTTCCTCGGCATTAAGTCTTACCGCTCGGCCGAGAAGACCTCGAGAGTATTGATGAGCAGCCTCATTGCCTCGGTTCCGTGAGTGGGTTGGTGTCCATACGAGTTCTATCTCTCTGCCGAGTCTGATATCCGCAAGGATGTTTCTGGCAGTATTTGATATTCCGCCACGCGAGAAGTTACGTATGGCAGTTTTTTCATCAGTGAAAATTATGTACGCATCTGTTGTAGCGATGGTTAAAGCGATTGCGGCTTCTTCCGCCTTGTCCGAGTAGCGGACATTGACCAAAGCGGCTGATACGCATTTACCGACGTTACTGTACTGCTTAATTACACAGATGGCAAAGGCACCTTCAGCCATATTGTAGTCCGAGGTGTCAGTATACACCACCCCATCGTCATTTCGGTGTTCTATTTTTAGGGCTTTAGCCCTAGCTTTCATCCGGCCTTCATGGAAGGATGGATGCATGTTTTTGGGCAAAGGTTTGGAGATAATTTTGTCGCGCACTCCTCTTGGTAGTAGTCCTGGGTGGTTGGCTAGTGGTTCTGCAATAAGTCCCATGCGGTTGAGAATTTGTCTGCCTGCTTTAGAGTTCATTAGTCTTTGTAGCTGCGCTGTCTTATGGGCTGTGATCAGCTCTTCTATAGAGTGTTGTGTATCTCAAGTGAGAGAAGTTTTTCGGTTGAAGTGTTTCTGGGTAAACCTAGCCCAGCTTTGCAGATGCTTCTAGTGAGTCTGTCTAATTTCTCCTTGTCAGATTGAATAAGGCGGAGATAAGGGACTGAGTATGTCAATCGACTTAGTACAAAGGCATGGATAAGACGACAAATGTCAGCCTCTTTCATTCCTCTCTTTCTTTCCGTTACTCTGTGTATCAGTCTGTTGCACAGTCATTTCCAGCCTGTTGATAGTAACACTGCTCTTCCTATTGCTCTGGATGTGGAGCCCGAGTAATCTAACAGTATCGACTGTAGGTATGGGTAGTCCATGCAGGGAGACTTTTATCTCTTCTTTGTATTTCGTTTTCTTTCTGACTGCTAGTAGTTCAGACGTACAGTCGTGAGCAAAAGTGGAGAGACCACGCTAACTACTACGATTGCTTTTTTGATGTATAAAAAGATGTGCCAGAGAAACTTGCTTGGGCAAGGAGGAAAGTATATTATGCATGGTACCTAATGCACTTCTCAGGAATAACTGTTTCACTGTCAGAAAAGCTGGCGGGTAGTTTTCTCAAAGCGCATGGTCTCTTCACTTTTGCTCACGACCGTACGTTGTAAGTATTTCGGCCCAATCTGGTTAGCCTATGACTGGACTACATTTACTGCGTTTTGAAGCGTCTCCTCTATGTGAGCGTCCGAACCTTTCGTTATCCTCAAGGTTACTTCGTAAGATTATAGGGAGTGTTGAAGATCTTAGATTTCTTCAAGTTTAGGAGGCAGACCTATAAGTGCTAGGTTGATAAGAAGGGAGAGAGGACTGATCCTTCCGGGGTTCCTCTGTCTCCTATTGTTATTTTGTCCGATATAAGCCATGCGATACTTAGCTCCGCAGTCCTTCTCGAGAGATAGGAACGAATGTAATTAAAGGTTTTGTTCCCCGCGTTTACGTTGGAGAGGGTTTGGAGAATTGCTTCGTGAGAGACATTGTCGAAGGCTTTTTCCAGATCCAAGGCAAGAATCGCTTTGATTAGGTTTTGTTAGGGGGATCTATCACTTCTGCATGAAGCTGAAGCATTACGTCCTGAGTAGAGAGGCGACTTCTGAAGACAATCATTGAGCTGGGCAGAAGGTCACTCTCTTCCGCGTAGTTCGGAAGCCTATTTGGAATAAAATATTCCATAAGTTTGCCTAAGCACGACGTAAGAAAGATGGGCTTTAAGTTATCTATGCTTAGTTTCTTTCTGGGTTTAGGAATAAAAACAACCTTCGTGTGTTTCAATATCTGCGGAAGTTCACCTTTGTTCCAATATTCATTCATTAAGTCCTTAATTGCTGAGAGTGACTTTAGTTCTAAGTTTCTTAAAATTTATTTTTTTACGCCATCTGGCTCTGGTGCCGCGGTAGTACGTAAATGGCCAATCGCGGCCCAAATTTACGCTTCCACGATCTCTCTGTCTAAGTCTTCGTTAGGAACCCCTTTGTACTCGTAGGTGGCAGTGGGGTTGCTACCGGTATTGCGATATCTGCATCTGTACCTGGGTATTCGTGTATGATTTGATTCATGTGCGATCTACTTGCTGTTTTAGTGAGCGTGGGGTCTAAGAGGTGTCTAAGCAGAAGCCAGGCTCTTTTGTTCCCAAGTTGGCCGCTTAGCCCGTCGCAGATCTGTTTCCATTGTTGTTTGCCTAGTTCCTGTGCGGGGATTCCATCTGTCGTTCGATTGATGCTTGCTTGGACATTAATTTCTTGTTAGTTCTTTGTTTCCTCCATCTGTTAAGGATGCGTCTGCGTGCTTCCCAGAGATGCAAGATATTAGAATCAGTGAGGGACTGTTCCTTTGATGTTTCTATATCTTGGGTGGCAATAGCAGCGTCTTCTGTTAGTTGTGTAACCAATGCTTCTAGATCTTCCATATTATTAGGGGCTGTGTCCTCTCTTAATTTTCTAAAGCTGTTCCAGTCCGTAATTCTAGATTTGACTGGTGTTGATCTGTGTGATGTAGTGTGGAAGGTGATTTGTATGATGCAATGATCGCTGCGTGATGGGTTTCCTGTGTTGAGCCATTTCGCTGCTATTATATTTTTAGTAAAGGCTAGGTCCGGCATTGTATCTCTGCTTACGCTGTTTCTTATGCGCGTATATGCTTGAGGGTCGTTGAGAAGAGAGAGTCCTGAGTCTCTCGTGGCTTCCCATAGCTTGATTACATTCCTGTTAGGTTTTATGTATCCCAATTCCGCGTGGGGAGCGTTGAAGTCCCCTGCCACGAGGAGTTGCGCCCCTTTGGCTAGCTTAGTTGCTTTCTTTAAAAGATCAGATAGGCTGGCGTTTTTGTCCCGTGGCGGGCTATAGATATTTAGGATGAACAGGTTTTTATCTCCACGTTTCTTGGGTACTATTTCCAATAACGTGTAATTGGCCTGGACACTATCGAATTCGTGTTGTATGGCTGTAATGTTTCTCTGTATTAAGGTTGCTGTGAGCTGTTTCTTGCTGGTACCCGCGTCTTTCTCAATGAAAGTTTTATATCCGGCCACGCTGGTATGCACTTCATTCTCCTGGAGAGCAATGATGTCAGGTTTTTTAATTTGTGCTAGAAACTGCAGTAGGTCCTTTTTAGAGTTAAAGCCTGTGCAGTTCCACTGCCGTACGTTAAGTTCTTGTTGGCAGGGGGCCATGCTGCTCTTGAACCTTCTGAAGTACGGGGGAAGTGACCTTTGTTGTCGAAATTTCCTTTTCTAGTTTGAGTAGTTGCAACAACTCTTGAAATTTGCTATCAGAGTTTCCTTCCAAACTTTTCTCTAGTTTTTCTAAGTCAGATGTGTAATCAGGTCCTGATTTGTCATTCATCACGGGCCGGTCGTTAGTTTTTGTTTCTGTTTTCTTTTTGGGGGGAGTAAGGGGCCAGATCGCTGATTAAGCTGCACGTTTAGGTCTCTGGTTGGTGTCTACTTCTATAGCCTTATCAGTAGGTATCGAGGGTGTAGGATTAGACAGTTTAGGTTTGGGTGGTTCGTTCCTGTTTTATGGCTGTGCCTGGACAACAGCTATGTAGGATTTTGAACGAGTAGTATGTGTTTTCCCCTGAGTTTCGAAATCTTTAAGTGCAGCAAGTTCTGCTTTAAGACTCTCATTGGCTTTAAGAAGCTCCCTCACCTGATTCTTGAGGTCTTCAATTTCACTGTCGTGGTTAAACGAGACTTGCTTGGCTCCCGGGCTATCGCTTCGTCCTCGGCTGGGAGAGTGACTGTTGCTCCTGAATTAGGTGTCAGACACGCTGTGGGAAGAATGTGAGGACTCTCTTGCGTTCACTGTAGAGTCGTACGTGTTACGAGGTCTTGACTGTCTCTCGCTTGCTTTCTTTTTTTCGTGCGCTACCCGAAGCTGATATGGACAATGTTAGTAGTGGGGCGAGAGGAGGAGGACGCGGGCACAAGAAAGACACTTTGATACGTCTCATCGGCGACCTGGTGCACCATACGGTAAGGGCCACTCTAGGGGGGCAGAAGCTTCTCCGAGAGACAAACGCGGCGTGCAGGAGACCGTAAAAGAACCAGGGACCCAGGGTCATGGGTCATAGGATACATGGCGATGTCGGCTATTGTAAGCAGACTTCTGGGCGGTCTGAGAGGCGAGGAGCCCACTACAGGCTACTTGGCGTACTTCAGTGGCTTGAGCAATGGCGCCACGTTCATAGGTGGTTATGGGGCGGCCAGCAGGCGCAATCAGCGTGTCCAGGTGTAAAATGGGGTTCCTGCCAAAGAACAGGAAGAAAGGTAAATAACCCGTCGTGTCGTGCTTAGAAGAATTGTAGGCAAATGTCACATATGGCAGCGCGAGGTCCTAGTCGTGGTGGTCAGGGGATACATACATGGACAACATGTCTGTTAGTGTACGGTTGAAGCGCTCGGTTAGGCCATTGGTTTGAGCATGGTAAGCAGTGGCGAGCTTATGCTTCGTAGAACACGAACGTAGGGTGTCTTCAATAACTATGGATAAAAAGTAGCTACCGCGGTCAGTTATTAATTGACGAGGAGCGCCGTGATGGAGAATGACGCAGTGTAAAAGAGTTACCGACATCCGTAGCGCAGGTCGTGGCTAAAGCTTGTGTGATGGCTTAGCGTGTCGCTCAATTTGTGACCGGACCGTGACGTCGGGAACGGGTCAAGAAGGTCTGGCCCAACAGGATAAAATGGTTCCAGGGGCACGTCAATAGGTTGGAAAAGGCCCGCGAGTGGCGTCGATTGTTTATTCCTACGCTGACCCGTGTCGCAGGCTGCGATGTAGCGCCGGATGCTGCGGTATAGTCCAGGCCAAAAAATACGACACCGTACCCGGTCGTACGTGCGAGACCCACCCGGGTTGGCAGTTGTGGGCAGGCCGTAGAGTTCTTCAATAACAGAGCAGGGGAGCTTTTCTGGAGTCACCTACAGAAGGGGAGAACCGTCATAATGAAAGGTAAGGCGGTAGAGGACACCATGCTGCAGAATAAAAAGCTGTAGACAAGAATCCGTTCTTCCAGATTTCAGGCTTTCAATGATGGATCTTAAAGATGTGTCATTGCGCTGTTCGTCTATTATGTTGGCGATATTTGAGAGGATGAAGACGCAGCGAATTTCCTCTGCTCCACCGAGATCAGGGGGCTCTACAGGATAGCGAGATAAACAGTCGGCGTCTTGATGAAGGCGCCCCGACCTGTACACCACGTTGTAGGAGTATTCATGAAGGCTCAGTGCCCAGCGTCCAAGACCACCGGAGGCATTTTTTAAGGATGACAACCAACAAAGCCCGTGATGGTTGGTTACAACTGAGAAATAACGGCCGAATAAGTACGGGCGGAATTTAGCGACAGCTCATACAAGAGCGAGACACTCGGGCTCAGTAATCGAATAATTGCGTTCGGCGTCGGAGAGAATGCGGCTAGCATATGCGATGACACGGTCTTCGTCATTATTGCGTTGGGCCAGCACTGCACCGATCACATATCCACAGGCGTCTGTTTCAACGTCAGTGGAAGCTGAGGGATCTAAATGAACCAAGATGGCTGGAAACATCAGTAAGCTTATAAGCGTTGAAAACACACCTTGCTGGTCAAGACCCCACGCGAAAGCGGCGTCGACCTTAAGCAGGTCGGTGATAGGACGAGCGATACGGGCAAAATCTTTGATAAAGCGGCGAAAGTAACAACAGAGGCCAATAAAGCTGCGCCCATCTTTCGAAGACGGAAGAAGCGAAAAGTTTTTGACGGTTTGAGTTTTAGCTGTATCAGGTCGTATTCCAGAGGCGTTAACCATGTGCGCAAGATTGATGAGTTGGCGGTGACCAAACTGGCATTTCGATGAATTGAGTTGGAGGCCGGCTGTGCGAAACACATTGAGAATACTAGTGAGGCGTTCAAGGTGCGAAGAAAAGGTAGGCGAGAAAATGACTTCGTTGAGTTAGCACAGGTAAGATGTCAATTTATATCCGCGAAGAAGGGAGTCCATAATTCGTACAAAGGTCGTCAGAGCATTACAGAGACCAAACGGCATGACTTTAAAGTGGTACAAGCCGTCTGGCGTGACAAAGGTTGTTTTCGCACGGTCTTGCTAGTCAACAGCGATCTGCCATTACCTGGACTGTATTTAAGAGGAGGAAAAGTATTCAGCTGCGTGCAGAAAATCTAGGGCATCAGCGATTCTGGGAAGAAGGTGCACGCCTTTTTTAGTGATGCTGTTGAGATGGCGACAATCGACGCAGAAGCGCCAGCTGCCGTCTTTCGTTATAAACAGAACGACTGGGGACGCCCACGGGCTCGACGGGGGTTCGATGATGTCTTGAGCGACATCTTGTCAACCTCCTTTGGGATCAGCTGGCGTTCAGCACCGGATACGCGAAAAGGACGGCGATGAATAGAAGCTCCGTCGCCGGTGTGTATGCAATGCTGCACAATAGCGGTTCGAGTCAGTGGGGGCTGATCAAAATAAAAAAAAGTCTCTGCAAGATGCTAGCAGATGGCAGACTGCATGAGTTTGTTGAGGAGAAAGATCCGTAGCGATGACCTTGGCGTAATCTTCGAGACTGGCAACTTCAGCTAAAAAGCAACCAGAGGAGGATGGTAAATCGGTGGTCACAACAGAAAGATCACATTCATTTAGAGGATAAAGAGTGGCGAGCGTGTGGCCTTACGGGAGGGGCTAGATTTGCGACGCAATGTTCACAACAGGGAGGTATGTTTGGTTCGCGGTCATAGTGACGACGATACGAGCAAGGGCAACATTTTGTACGAGGGGTGCATAAAGGGTTGGGGTAACGATATATTATCCATCGGGAATAGCGGGTACAGAGCAGACCGTGGCTTAAGTTGCGACTTCGGGTGGCAGGCGGACGATGTCGACACTACAAAGGTGGTGCACAAAAGTAGAGGGTGAGTTGAAAGGAGACGGGAGGTTAAGTTCAACGACGCTTGTAGCACAGTCTATGATGGCTGCATGGTCAAAAAGAACGTCCAGCCCAAGAATGACGTCGTTAGGGCAATGCTGTAGAGCTGTGAACAAGACGGTAGTATGGAGGCCAGATATCATTACTCGGGCAGAGCGCAGGCCAGCGACCTTTGGCGTTGCACCATCTGCGACACGTACAACATGTATTGGGGCACGGGTAAGAAAGTTTCCCAAGCGACAGCATAGTTCAGGGCTTATGACAGAAACTTGCGCATCGGTATCAATCAGGGCTTGAACGGCTGTTCTATCAACAAGCGCTGCGAGCAAATTACGACGCGCACAAAGAGCTAGACGAGGATTTGTGATCGTGATCTCTACTGCAGCATCACCTATAGACGCTGCAGCATCTAGTTTTCTGTCGGGGATCGTCCATAGGGACTTGGAGATGAAAAGCGGCGGCATTGGGGCGAACGCGACTGACGGCGGTGTGGGAAGGGCGATTGGTTGAGGCGGGAAGGCTCGGGGTCAACGGCAGTGCGTGAAGGGTCGTAACGAGGCGAGAAGGGTCGAGAGCGGGCATCATAGATAGAAGAGGGTGGAAAGCGGGATGTGTATGGCTGGAACCATCAATTTCGGCAATAGCGGGCGATACGGCCTATGCAGGAGCAAGAAAAATAAATAGGCCGCGGTTATCAGATGTGCGCCATTGTCTGGATTACGTCAACGTGGGGCTAAATAGGCAGGTCGGCAAGAACAAACTGTGTGATCGTCGGCGGCAGTGGGCGGGCTGATGGAAACAATGGAGTTTAAGCACAAGATGGCGAGATCTCGGCAGACTACAGCCTGAAATAGGGGAACGTCCGGGTGATGGCCATCGGCACATTGCGGCGGCAAGGTAGCAATAGAGGTGGCTTCTAGTTCGCGGTGAATGTTCGGGTCACATTTGTGGTCGTGGCTGGCTGGTGTTGGGGCGGCAAATCCTGTTATGAAGATTGCGCATCAGTATTAGGAAGGCAAGGAAATGACGGTGCGATGCGACGGTTTTTGGCGTCTTAAAAACGCGGCATTTTTTTATGATGATAGCAACCGTGTGGCAGTCTTTTCATGCAAGCAAGTTGAATGCATCGTCTGCGATGCTCTTCAAGAGATGACCAACCTTTTGGGACTCCGACATGCTGGAATTCACTTTCTGACAAAGGATGAACACATGCTGAAAATACGCCGCGTATGATTCAGTAGATGTCTGGACACGAATCTCGAGGGTTCTCTTTGCGTTACGCTGTCGACCAAGGGGTTTTCCAAAGAGTTCGTGGAGCTTCTCTTTGCAAGCATCCCAACTTGTTAACTCGTCTTTGTGGGTCTCGTACCAGGCTAGAGCAGTGCCTTCAAGGTGAAGAACATTGCTAGTATGAGAATGGGATCCCAACAAGTATATTTACTGACACATTTTTACTTTCGTATTTACTCTTTCACGCCCTCAGCATCCTTGCCGTTAAAACCGCCAAGATCGTGCGGGTGGGCGATGATGACCGATGGAAAACCCTATGGTGGTGCGGGGATGGTACTTGAGGCATCGTCAGGCAGGAAATCAGGCGGCCGATGCTGAGTTCTGTCGTGCGAAGAGTGACGGCGGGATCAACATTTGCACCTCCACCAAGATGTTACGCGAAAAATCTATTTACAGTATATTTACAAGACGGCCCCGACCTGCATAGCAGCGAGCAGTCCTAGGGAAAAACAGTCCCACTTCGTTGTCAGCTCTTCGTTCCTTCCGCGGGGCAAGGAAAGGAAACACTTCGTCGTCGTCTTCTCCTAAAAGTATTGCAACACCGCTGTCCATCTTCTGGCGCCACCAAGTGGCCGAACCATGTCTTTGCATGTGGCTGAACGTCGTTCTCGTCTCTCTCTAGCTTCGATTCAATAAAACGGCCAGCACGGTTGTTCTGCTGCTTTCTACGTTTGTCGATGACATTTGGTGGATTGTGCAGGGTAAAGTTTCATGTACGTTGCCCCCGAAGACGTCAGTGACGCTGCTCATCGACGCGCGGACGCCACTCTTGTCCATAAAGTGAGTCGTCGTCTCTGGGGCCTCCAACCCGAGCTGGAACCACTTACTACAGCGCTGCGAGCCATGACAGCCCTTAAGGGCAGCCAGACATGTCAGCATTCCAGCACCACCCCACCGTTAGTCCTTCTCGCACTCCGATCACCGCCATCATTACACGGCGACCGGTTCGAGGATGTGGAAGACTGATTGGCCAGTTTTGACCGTGTGGCCTCATTCAACCAATGGGACGACGAGCGGAAGCTAATGAATGTGTACTTCGCGCTGCAAGACTCGGCCAAGCCGTGGTTTGAGAACCACGAGGCGTCCTTTGTCAACTGGGCAGCCTTTCACAGTGAGTTGCTTACAACATTCAGCTCGAGTGCCCGCAAAGAAAACGCAGAGCTTGGCATTCCTTGGATGTCTCAGCAGTCCATTCAGGGCGTGGCCATGTTTTTCGAGGACATGACGCGACTTTCAATCGAACCGATCCTACCATGCCCAAGGCAACGAACGTACGGCACCTCATACGCGGGGTGGAGGAATAGTTGTTCGCTGGCCTCATTCCCAACCCTCCAAGAACTGTCGCAGATGTGGCGAGAAGCTGCCACCATAGAGCGTTCAGTGCAGGAACGCAGCACCCAATACGGCCGTCAGGCAAGCGTAGCGGCCACACCCTACTGCGCGTCCGTGCCAGCAGCCAGAGATGAGGCATTGCGGGAGATTGTGAGGAGCATCATTCACGGAGAGCTACAGAACCTCCACTTGAATGCTCCGCCTGCAATGAATTCTTCTACCGGGAACGTCATCCGTAATAAAATCCGGCGAGCGGTGCAGCCACCACCAGCAACACAACCTGAGACATGCATTATGACTTATATTGTCCTACGTCGGCCTGCCCCCGAGCCACATCCACTCCGCCCCGTTGCCGGACCACCGTCTCGCTACCTGCGGCCCGTCAAGCAACAACAATATCTGCGCCCCGTCGAGCCGCAGGAAGACCAGCGTCCTGCTATCAGCAAGGCGCACATGTGGCGCACACCCAAAAGACGGTCGCTCTGTTATCACTGCGGCGAGCCTGGCCATATTCTTCGCAATTGCCCATACCGGAGAATAGGCTTAAGAGGCTTTCCATCCAACGTGCTTCGACCCCGCTATGGCGAAATGCCACATGAGATTGAGGAATATCTGGCTTTTAGCGAGATTCACCCGACGTCACCACAACGGAGGTCGCGATCGTCGTTCCCGATGCGTTTTGCTTCACCCAGTCGATACTCCTCCTCTGGGCAATTCGGAGGCATGCCCCCCGCCGGGAAAACTAAACACGGCGACCTCCGAGGGTGAGGCCGCCGCTACAGCTCAGATTAAACAGCCTTCACACGACGATTTGACGCGATATGCCTGAGCGGCGACGACCCGATCGACGACCTTACCGACGTGCTGCGAACGAATTGTTTCCGGGGAAATTTTTGCAACCGCCGACAGTTGTGATGCGACTGCACTTGTGGATACGGGCGCCTTTTTTGCGTCATGAGCAGTTAGCTAGCCACGGCACTCCGTAAGGTTCTGACGACTTGGTGTGGGCCAATTATGCGCACCGCTGGTGGCCATGTGACGACGCCGATTGGCATGTGCACTTGCAACATATAGATCTGCGGTTTTACTTTCACTGGCACATTTGCTGTATTACAAGAGTTCTACAAATATCTAATTCTCTTCATGAATTTTCTTCAACAGTATGGTGCTGTTATCGGGAGCAGCTCATGTTATCGTTCTCAACCAAACGCGAGCCGTTGATAGCAACACGGACTTGTGGAAAACAATGTTGCGCATCAGAACGATCCCTCCGCTTGCGAGCAAGTTCGTCACTGTCGAATATGATTACAGCACCAGCACGCGTGCCATTGCTGAAGCTAACGTGTCAGTGCTTCTCACTCGACAAGTTTGTGTAGCTCGGGGCCTCGTCGGACTTGTTCGCGGACAAGCCGAAGTGCTAGTGACAAACTTCACGTCTGAACCCCAACATTTGTCGGCGAACAAGACGGTCGCTTATGTTGAAGAACGTGGAGAATATTCAGGCCAGTGCGCTTTATCCAACACGTCCAACCTCGACAATGCAACGTCCACACCTCTTGCCCAGTCAGAAACGCTGCATAGACAATCTGTCAATTCGTTCCGCGATTGTTTTGCATCAAGCTCCAAGGTCAGACAGACACCACTAACGAAGCACCGAATCAGTTGC
Source organism: Amblyomma maculatum (assembly GCA_023969395.1). NCBI lineage: Eukaryota > Metazoa > Arthropoda > Arachnida > Ixodida > Ixodidae > Amblyomma > Amblyomma maculatum. Next base: position 77,492 of record JAJIZL010121518.1, read on the forward strand.
CGACGAACAATGTCCCCTACGTCAGCGTCCTTACCTGGTGTCTTCAAACGAGCGTGACGCCATCCGCTGCCAAGAAGCAGAAATGCTCCAGGACGACGTCAACCAACCGTCGTCGAGCACCTGGGCTTCGCCTGTTGTCCTCGTTGCGAAGGATGGAACAATGAGGTTCTGCGTGGTTTACAGACGCCTCAACAACGTTACAAATAGGATGTGTACCCCCTGCCGCGCATTGACGACTCCCTTAATCGCCTTCGCCATGCCACTTACTTTTAGTCGTTTGACCTCCGCAGTGGATATTGGCTAATAGAGGCGGATGAGCGAGACCATGGCAAGACGGCTTTTATTACGCCGGACGGTTTGTATTAGTTTAAAGAGGTCCCGTTTGGCCTGTGGTCGGCCCTGCAAGCCACATTTCAACGAATGATGGGCACCGTACTCTCTGGCCTGAAGTGGCAGTCATGTCTTGTATAACTCGACGACCTCGTGATTTTCTCGCACATGTTCGACGAGCACCTAAAACTTTTTCGCTCTGTTTTCGATGCCATCCCATCTGCCTGCCTCTCTCTAAAACTCGAAAAATGCAAATTGCTTTTAATGAGTTGAAATTTCTCGGCCACATTATCAGTACTCGAGGTGTTAGCCCAGACCCAGAAAAGATGGCCGCTGCAGCTTCATTCCTCGGGTCAACGGATAAACGAAGCTTGCGTCGAATTCTCGGTCTCTGCGCGCACTAGCGTCCCTTTGTTCACAATTTCTCCAAGATAGCTGAGCTCAGGACTTCCTCAATAATTCCTATGCTGAGATACCCTGACGGTACTTATACAGAGACGCTTCATGGCACTATAATGCTGCTGCTGAGTACGCATGTCGCAGTGGATGATTCGTATTTAGATTTACCTTTCCATACTTTCGTCATGGATTTTAATGAGCAGCCGTGTACTAACTCAGTCCAGAATCCACATTTAACTCTTGAACAAATTGAGGCTGTTATAACTTCGATTTGTTTGATGACTTCTGCTGGCCCTGATCTTATCTCTCCTCGTTTTGTCGTTTCCTTGTTTAATGCTCATCCCTCCTTTTTTCCTCTATTTTCAATTCTTTGTTTTTGTGTCACTTCCGTCAACCGTGGAAAATAGGAAGAGTTATTTTTATTCCCAAATCAGACCACCGGACTTTCCGAGTTCATAACGGCCGATAGATATTAATTCTTCATCTAATAAAGCACTCAAGCGTTTGCTTTATGGTCGCCTTTACTACATTTTATCAAAAAATAATTTACTTCACAGGAACCAGTATGGTTTCACTCGCAGCCAGAATTCCGTCCAGGCCCTACATAAATTGCGTGAATTATTGAAGGATTACGAACAACAGAAGCGCCTTGTCGTTTTAATTTCTCTGGGCTTCAAAGGTGCATTTGATAGTGTTTGGCACCCTTTATTATTACGTTTTGTACGGCAGTATCGATGTCCAAAAATATATATTCCCTCGTAGCTTCCTTCCTAGATGACCGACATTTAACGTATCAGTCTCCATGTTCTATTTCGGCTCCTTCTCTTGGTAGTCCACAAGGGTCGCCTCTTTACACATAACTTTGAAACATTGTCCTTTATGACCTGCTAACTCTATCTGTCCCTTCAGCAATTAACATTCAGGCATATGCCGAAGACACCACTATCCTTGTACCTGGTAACACAAGTCGCGAATTATCTACAAGGGCGAACCAGCGTCCTAACTTTAGTGCAGCAAAGGTGCACCAAAATTCGTGTTGAGTTAAACGCTCAAAAATGTTCTTATGTTTTATTTCATAATGGTGTACCAGCATTACATAAGCGTAAACCTACCATCCGTCTTGGATCTCACAGCCCTAAGTGCGAGCCAACTGTCACATTATTGGGGGTTGTTTTTTATTCGTACCTTACCTTTGTTCCCCATGTAAATCACTTGAAAACTTAAACTTTGGCGTCTACCACTAAGCTTCTTAATTGGTTTAATTTACACTTTCGTTTTTCACCTTCTCTTTTCCGCCAAATATGTCACTAATTCATTCCCCCTTGTGGGGTTCTTATTAAGCCGTCGAGCCTCTTCTGAGGTCTAGGCCGCAAACACAGAGCTCCCGCGATCACACACCACGGGCAGCCGTTCTCACGGCCGCAAAGTGGTAATGCGAAGTACGACACAACACAGAACAGGACTTTGCCCGGAACCAGATGTTTATTGGGTCTTCCCAAAAAGAACGCTGGTGAAGGTCTTGCTGGAGACCCTATCCTTTTGGATGGGGCCTGACACTTCGAAGGGCAAGATGGCGACAACAAAGAAGTATAGCGGGGAGGTATTTACCTTGCGTCCTTCCGTTGTCGCGGCTCGCTGTCGTCTCTCTCCGGCGGTAGCCGGTTCCCGCCGATCTCGGCGCATCTTGCCCTTTGTCCTTTTTCGGGCAATGAGCGTCGCGTCTGCGACGCCTAGCGGTGCGCTCCTGCGCCCGGCGAGGGAAGAGGGAAACGCGGCGCTACCGAGCAACCCGTTTGGGTTACTCAACCCCGGAAGAGAAGGAATACTTTTGTCCCCTTCATCCTCCGCGGCGCGCGGCGCTTCGGAGGGATGCGTGGTTCTCCACGATCGCTACACCCTCGATTACATATGCTGCCCAAGCATGGTATAGTATCACTGTCCTCTTTCTCGACTGAGAGATCGTGTCCTATCACTGTAGCGAATACCACTCCTCGCTCTTACTGGCTCCTACGCAACAACGCAAACAGCTGCGCTTAGTGGCCTGTTCATCTAGACCAGTTAAGTGTCGAATTCAGGCTTTTTACACTCCGGCAACCTATAGTATATGGCAACGTAACATACAACCCTTCTGAAATGTAGCCTTTGTTCAATCCTTGGACTGATCATCCGTCACTGATGTTTAAATTTCAGTTTCTTAAACTTAGCAGCCAGGAAGCCATGTTCTGTTCTTCTCAACGCGCCTGGCATATCTGTACTGATGAGTCGGTCACACTTCACTCCGTGGGCGCCGCGTTTGTAGTGCTGAACTCAGCCCAAAATATATTATTTGTTCATCGCCTAAATTTCATGCAGCCACCTAACAGTGCGTATGAAGCGGAACTTGTAGCCCTCGCTTCTGTTGTTGATCATGCACTTTATAAATCTCCATCTACGCCAATTCATTTCTATACAGATTCGCTGTCTCTGCGTTTTGCCATTTCTTGAGTAAATTCATTGCACCCCTCAATTAGTACCATTAAAAAGAACCTATCGAGCTTATTGTCTCTTGCTCCATTCAGGTTATTTCCATATCCAGGGCCACTCTGGAATTTAGGGCAATGAGTTAGCCGGCCAAGCAGCTGGTAGCGCTAGCCAGAACAGCCGTCTACACCCTTTTACCCTTTAAAGACGTGTCCGTTCACGCTTTCATCATTCTTCCCTTGTATTTTGGAGCACATATTGGCACGAAAACAATGGCGGCACAGTTATTTAATTGGATACCTGATACCACGGATTTTTCCGCCCCGTAATTAGATTACAGTTCTAATTACTGGGCATGACAGATTTCCGTTTTATTTAAAAATACGTCTATCATCCTCTTTGCTTTCTTCCTGGGGTAAGACGTGTCAAGATTACCGTCACTACTTCCAAGACTGTTCCTTACTGCACCTTTTGTTTCTCGCCTAAAGTCTTTTTGCTGATCTGACTATTGTCGCGGACGTTCTTCTCTTGTTCGAACTATTTTTCTGTTGATATTTCGAGTTCTTTAAAATATATGCTGCAGGTATTATTTCTCTACATATCTCCTCTGAAAGGTTACTTATGCTTATATTTTTCTTTATTTCTGTCCTAATCAATTCTATAATTTTTTTTTCTCCAAACACGTGTCCCAATTATGTACGTAATCATTTAGAGTTAATTTTTTTTCTCTAATATTGTCCCGTGAGTACATTGTTTTTCTTTTCTGGTATCCTTTCTTTCTTTGTTTTTTTTTCGGCTGCCTTATTACTTGGGTGCATTTCCGACCTGGTTCCTGTCGGTGCGTGCACGCTGCAGCTGCCAACATTCAATCCTTGGCTTTACAAGCAGCAGCAAATTTCATTTATATCCTGTACTTGAGTCTGGGAATGAGGGGCTCCTCACTATGTCCTGTCGACCCCCAACCCCACTCTGTACCGGGGAGGAAGAATACTCTTTATTTCAGCTTGTATGGTTCGGACCCGCCTACATGCTTGCATAGAGGCGCCTATGGATGTAGTGCGGTTTTTCTTACCCAGCATTTTCCGGCTAACATAATGTGGTGTAGTGAAGGACGTCGTTCGCATCAGACTAGATTTACTAGGTTTTTCTCTTTTGTTTTGTGTAGTGTTTATATTTCTTTCTCATCCTCTTCTTCTTTTGTTTGCTTTGTCCGCACTTTATCTATTTTTTGTTTGATTCTTTGGCTCCTTAATTTAGTTTTTGCTTCTCTCCTTTTCTGGATTTGTGGACCGATTACAGTGCCGTAGGAGACTGATATTCTCTAATGTCCACCCGATTTGGTTTTTCATTTCTTTCGTTGGAGATTTTCCTGTTTTCTATTTTACCTCACTCTATCTTTTTTCGTATGTTTTGGGCTTTGTATGTCGGCCTCTCTCTCCGTACATTCTTTGTCACTTTTGTATGTCCGTTGTTTTGCTACTGTTCTTTGCTTTTCCGGTTACGGTTCCCGTTTTGTTTTATTTGCAGGTCTGGATGCTACCTCCTGGACTTCTTTTTTTTTTCTTATTCTTTAATACAGTGTGAACCACATTGCGACTCTGACCTTGCTTTTTAAAATTGTTATAATAACTTATTTCACTTTTTTATAAACTGTTTGTTTTTGTCTCGAGCGTTTGCTCCCTTTTATTTAATTTTAATTGGCTTTAAGCCTGGCAAAGCTTTTGCTGGCCAGGGCTCCCTCATCTTTTTTGTTTTTTTTTTCAGATAGGACGAATAACATGGCAAAATGGCTCGATAGAGAAGCCTAGGATGTAATGCAGGACGCACTAAAGGTCGAGCCATGTTGCAGCAAGCGCCATCTGTTTTCTGGGTAATGCGCCGAATAGATTCAAAGTGCTGACGGCCTTCTGTCGCGCAAATGGAACTTACAGCGCTGCCGAACTAAAACTATCCAGTTCAACACCAAGGACTAGCATCGACGAAGTGGTAGTGTGTAGATGATAGCTGTATTGGTGCTTGTAAAACTCTACTTCTACGCCATCGCTTTGTGATAGACATAAAGTTTGCCTTCTATACTGAGAGCGCCAAGCCAATCTTCATGCACCACTGAGATGCCTCCTCAAGAGCAGTCAGAAGGCCTAATTCTTAGTGGCTTATGTCCGTGTGTAGTGACCATTTCGTCACGCCGTGCGCATGCATAAAATAAATAATGTCCGGAATGGTTGCTAGTTGCCAGGACAAAGGTAGAAGCGCCATGTTAAATTTTATTGGTGCTAGCATGGATCCACGAGGTACACCCCTCGTTACGCTGAAGTGTTCAACACATTCCTTACCAATGCGTATGGAGATGAAACGATCTTGTAAGAATGGTCTGACAAAGGTACATACTATGGGTAGGAAATGAAGCCAGCGTCTGTAGAATGGCGGAAGGTGCGCTATATAGATTGTGTTGTAGACGTTGCGTTTAGAGATGCGCACCAGTCCTGCCATCGCTGATGAGAAAGACGCTTAATTGGGCGTGCCGCTGCTGTTAGCTTGTGTAGTGTGTCTCGGCGTTCAAACGAGAGTCCTTCTCTAATAAACGCCAGTTCCGGCCGGTGAAGAGCCGCCCTTAGCGAAAGAAGAACCAGATCTGGAGGTGGTCAGAATTCCTCTACCCAACTAGGATGAGTTGCAGCTTGTAGTGCTGTGCGCAAAGCTTTCTGTGGATCGGTAGCTGTAGGCAGAGAGTTGTTTGGTAGCACTCTGAAGAAGTCCCATCTGTGAGCAAGCAGAAATGTCTACGGCGGCGCTGGCAATTAGGGTGCAAACCAATGAGTAATGGATAATGGTCATTACCCAAACAGTCTAGTTCTCGATCCCCTGAGACAGGACGTGCACCACACCACCATGTGAGGTCTAGAGATGAAGGCGGTGAACACGAATGATCCCAACGTCGTGTTTCGATGCTTGGGGAGTTAAGCACAAACTCTCATCAGTAAATGAATCCAACACTACAGTTCCTCTCGCAATTGAAGAGGGATAATCTCAAGTTTGATTTGGAGCATTAAAGCCAACTCCAATCCAAATATGACATCCCGGCATGTGTAACAAAGGTGCGTTATCCATTCCAGCTGTATTTTAGGATTTTAGGTGTTCTACTACTGTACGGAAGATATAGCACGCGAAAAAAATTATATCGGTTTGGGGGAGCCATAGCACAGCCACTACCTCTTCTCATTTGTTGCACCATAACGCCAGTGAAACCTCAGTTTGGGTGTAACAATTGGTTACATATATGGCCGCCTCCATGTATCTTGGACGTAGCGCTGCAGCGACAGCCTGGGATGCTCGGACAAGAGTAGTCAATGAAGCCAGAAAGCGGGGTAGAGCATTCGTTTCTTGTGAGAGTAATGCCCATGCAAGAAGTTTACCTATGGGCAGTCACGTACGAATCTTACATGCCTTGCTGACGAAGCTCCGGAAATTCGATTGCAACACGTGGCTGTGGCTCTTCATTGTTGGATACATGTTTAGAAAACTGGAAGTAGATTTGCAATTAGCACCTTTGTGAGCTGTTGCAGTTGCTGTGCTATGAAATGGAGCATTTCTACAGAATACAATGTGACAGGTGTTGCGGTTCACGAGGAGCAAACGAGCATTGAGCAGGTGATTAAGACGCAGTAGGAGGATGATCAAACTGACCAATGGACGATCGTGCAATCCCGGCTCGTCTTTGGGAGAGACGTTGAACCTGCCCCTGCAGAACTGTAAGCTGTTTGACCAATTCGACAATTTCGTCTGTCGGTTCATCTGCGAAGCCCGAAATTTGAGGTCTTCTAGCGGAGCATGCTTTGTCGCGCCGCAATGGTTGATCCTATTGCCGCGAAACTTTCAAAAAGGTATTTGTTGTTTTTAGCAGCCGCCGGCATGCGTGCTTATCACTCTGATTCGGGCACACGTATCAATTCTGTATTATTTGTTAATGCTCGATAGTCGCGAGGCGCACCTTCATCAGTTCCTTTGTCACGCAAGATGCACCGATATCTCTCTCGAAGATTCCGGCCACTCGCGTATCTTTCTACAATGTTCCAGCTTGTACTAGTGATAGTTTGCGACTTTATATAGATGGTTCTGAGCTGCCTTTAAATTGAGCGTTGATGTGTGCGACAGGCATTCTTAGTTTGACGGTCGACGAGCACGTTTGTTGCTATCACTGCCGCCGAGTTCCTTGGTTCTTTTGCAGGCGCAAGTCAGCCCAATAAAGAGTTTGTTCGGTGCAATCACCGACGCTTCACTTGTGTCAGCGACCTCGTCACCAGCACGTGACATTTGGTGGAGGTGCTGGCCTTCTGTTTCCGGTTTGCTCCTTCAAGCCGAGACATTAGCCCTGCTCCTGTCATCCTGAGGGATCAGCCAACAGACAAGCAAACCAGTCGCCGTCTTATGGGCTCCAACCCGAACACGGACTGCTGCCGGACCCCGTTCGATCTCGGAAGACATCAACGCTGACCTTGGACCAGCCTACAGCACCGGTTGTTTTCGTCTAAGCCCGTGAGCCCCGCTGCTTCCATGGATGACCGGACGAGTATGCAGAAGACTGCCTCGACGTGTTTGAACGCGTGGCAAGTTTCAACGCCTGGAACGACGGTGCGAAAGTCAGGTAAGTCTACTTTGTTCTTCAAGGACATGCGCGAGTTTGGTTCGAAAATCACGAGACTTCTTTAAAGAATTGGGAGACATTCAAAGCAGAGTTTATAATGGCCTTTGCAAGTTTGGTCCGAAAAGAAAGAGCTGAGGTCCTCCTCCAATCAAGACTTCAACTCTAAAACCAGCCTGTCCTGGTATACGCAGAGGAGATGAAGCGCCTCTTTCGCCGCGCCGCGCTAACATAAACGAAGGTGAGAAAGTGAAATTTTTAATGCGAGGCGTTAAAGAGTCGCTTTTGCAAATCTTGCCCGAAATCCACCAAAAACCATGGCGGAATTTGAAACGGTAGCGTTCACCATCCAAAAGAAGTTCGACTCCAGGATGCGCTACTACAAGCGACAACTTCAATCGAACTACACAAGCCACTATCCCAGCGCATCTGCAAGCGGAGAGAATCTTCGGGATCTCATCTGAAATATTATGCGAGAGGAGCTCCGCCGATTGCTGCCATCATCCCAACAATCCCAGGCGGCGACACTCGTGGACGTCGTCCGTGAAAAAGTCCAGCTGGCACTGGGTGTTCCTCAAGCGACGGCTGCGATTGTTCCAGCAGAAGAGGCAACACCGATGAACTACGCTGCTGCATTACGTCACCCTGCGCCCCGACGTCATGACTTTCCAAGTCCTCGCCGCTACCGTCCTCTTCCTGAAAGCCGCCCGTTGGCCCCCGCCCGCCAAGCCGCACAACGACCTCGAAGCCCCAGGAAGTGTGACGCCTGGAGGACAGCGAACAACCGGCGATTATGCTTCCACTGCGGTGAGTCCGGCCACATTCTGCGCCACTGCCCGTACCGGCGAATCGGTCTCCGTGGATTTGCAGTCGACGCGCCCAGAAGACGGCCAGGTGAACGACCGCAAGAAATCGGCAACATCTGCGTAGCAGTGAGTTTGCGCTACCAAGTCGTCGGTTTAGGTCCCCATCGCCGTAGAGGGCCCGCTTTGCGTCACCAGCCCGCAACTACAATGACAGTGTGCGCGGAAGGTCCCCAAGCCCGCGCAGGGAATTAGAGCAACCTTTAAAGGTGAGGTTGCTTCACGGCGAAAACACGAAGATCCTCCATTGGCGACGACGAGTAACGACGACGCAGCCATTAAATCGCCGATCCACGAGACGACAACGTCGACGAGATCACGACCAGACTTCAAGTTGACATCGCCGCCCAGCAACATGATGACGGTGTGCCCCGGCCGCTACCTCAGCCCGAGACGAAGCAGAGATCGAACACCGAAGCCAACGTGCAATACTAGGACGCGAACAAGCGGTCTTGAGGTTGCTGTCGATGGACGCACGGTTACCGCACTAGTGGACACCGGGGCCGACTACTCTGTCATCAGTGGAGCTTTCGCCGCCCAGCTTGGTGGTAACCTTATAACGCCGTCGGGGCGACGCACCGCAAGGGTTACAGTAAATGGACGTACCTGCCCTACCAGCTTTGTTGCCCTACACCACTGATACCCCGATGTGATTCTGGGCACGGAGTTTCTGAACGAACATCGAGCGATCATCGACCTCCGATCCAAACTCATCAAGCTCTCGGGCGACAAAGCCATACCTGCTACGAGAACTTCGACGCATCACGTCGCTCTCAACGTCCTCGACTGAGAATTGACCGTACAGCCCCGATCAAGCGTCATCGTCCCGATGGTAACAAAAGAAGTCTAAATCACGGAAGGGGTTATCGAAGGAGACACACAGTTGTTCTTGGCATCGCAAGAGGTATCGTTCGTTTCCGTCATGGACAAGCTCATGTTCTCGTCACGAACATCATCGACGAATACCGGCACCTGATCAAGGGCATGACGAATGCGTTCCTTGACGAGCTATGGGACACCCGAGAAATCTTCGCCCTCCCCAGCCAACTTAAAGACGATGCACCCAACCGAGCCAAGCAGCCCAATTTCGACGTTAACCCAGCGCTCTCTCGAGACAGACAAGGCCGGATCCACACTTTTCTTGAAAAACACAGCGAGTGCTTTTCTTCAGCGTCGAAGGTGCGGCAAACTTCGTTGCCAAATCATTGCATCATCACGGACGAAAACGCTCGACCGCTTCGTAAAAGCCTTTACTATGTGTCGCCTCGAGAACGCCAGGCCATATGCGATCAGGTTCAGGAAATGCTGCATGGTGACGTGATCCTGCCATCCAACAGCTCTTGGGCGGCACCAGTTGTTTTAGTGAAGAAGAAAGACGGCGCACTTCGCTTCTGCGTTGATTACCGCCACTCGAATAGCATAACTAAGAAGGATGTCTATCCGCTTCCCAGCATTGACGACACACTGAACCGGCTCTGTAACGCTAAGTACTTCTCGTCGATGGACCTGCAGAGCGAGTACTGGCAAATTGAGGTCGACGAAAGAGACCGCGAGAAGACGGCGTTCATAACACCGGACGGCTTCTTCGAATTCTAGGTGATGTCATTTGGCTGGTGCTCCGCACCAGTCATGTTTCAACGGGTAAGGGACACTGTCCTGGCGGGCTTAAAGTGGCAGATCTGCTTAGTATATTTGAATGATGTCGTTGTGGTCTCGCCAAACTTTGAAAACCATCTGAGAAGGATTCGAACAGTACTTGACGCAATCAAGTCCTCAGGTGTAACGCTAAAAGCAGAGAAGTGTCACTTCACCTACGAAGAGATGTTGTTTCTTGGTCATATCGTAAGAAGGAGGGAGTTTGCCCTGACCCACAGAAAGCAGCTGCGATTGCACAGTTTCCACAGCCAGGTGATAAGAAAGCTGTGCGCCGATTCCTCGGACTGTGCGCATATCACCGACGATTCGTCAAGAACTTTTCGTGCCTCGCCGAACCTTTGAGGCAGCTTACAAAGGAAGACGTGCCATTTCAATGGGAAGCACAGCAAGCGGAAGGCTTCGAGGAACTTAAGCGCCGTTTACAGTCCCCTCCTGTGCTAGGAAACTATGATGAGAACACCGAGACTGAGATACATACCGACGCGAGCAGTCTGGGCCTAGGCGCCGTTCTTATTCAAACGAATGCCAGACAGGAGAAAGTAATCGCCTACGCTAGCTGTTCCATCTCGAAAGCCGAAGCCAATTACTCGACCACCGAAAAGGAGAGCATTGCGATCATCTGGGCCACTTTAATGTTCAGCCCGTACTTATACGGCCGACCATTCAAGGTGGTAAGCGATCACCATGCGCTCTGCTGGCTGGTAAATTTGAAAGACTTCTACGGCCGCCTTGCCCGATGGAGCCTGCGCCTTCAAGAATTCGACATCACAATCGTCTACAAGTCAGGCCGCAATCACTTCGATACAGACTGCTTATCAAGAGACTCCGTTGATGCGCCGGTGAAAGAAGTCGAAGACGCCTTTTTGGGATCGGTAAGCGGCAGTTTCACAGAATAACAGCGATCAGACCCTGAGTTAAAAGCGCTAGCAGATTACTTAGAAGGAAAGACCGCTTCCCCTCCTGGTGTGTTCAGGCGACATTCATCATCGTTCGCTTTAAGCAATGGCCTCCTCATGAAGAACTTCGCTCCCAGCAGGACCGCGCAGCTTCTTGTTGTGCATAAAAACCTCCGGCAAAACATTCTGCAGGCGTTGCACCATGGGGCCACAGCGGGACATCTCGGGTTTGCGCGCACGTTGCGTCGAATCCAGAAAAAGTACTACTGGCGGTGACTACCTGCAAAAGGTGCCCACTACGTGAAGACGTGTCGTGAGTGCCAACGACGCAAGATGCCGCCGATCAGACCAGCAAGACTACTAAACCCTAGTCCGCTTCCAACCCTAGCTGCCCTTTCAGCAAATTGGGATTGATCTCCTCGGCCACTTTCCACCTTCTTCTATGGGTAAGAGGTGGATCATCATGGCCCCTGACTACCTTACTCGTTACGCCGAAGCAAAAGCGCTACCTTATGGTACCGCGGCAGAAGTCGCCAAATTTTTTGTGGAAAAAATTATCTTGCGACACGGCGCCCCGGAAATGCTTATCACGGACAGGGCAACGGCGTTTACGGCAGAGTTGTCGCTAGCCAGTCTGGAATACAGTCATACAAGCTATCAACGAACAACTGCGTACCATCCCCAAAACAACGGACTTACGGAGCGTCTGAACAAAACGATAGCAGACCTGGGACGCCACCTTGCCGTACGTGATCTTTGCGTATAACACGGCAGTCCAAGAGACGACCAGAGCGACCCCGTTCAAGCTTGTTTACGGCAGGGTATCACCGCCTACGTGCAGCGTGCAGAGGAAGCTCGACGACTCACACGGCTGCGTATTAGAGACCAACAGCGCACCGACACCCGACAATACGACGCCACGCAGAGTACAATCCAGGAGACCAAGTGTGGGCTTGGGCTCCAGTTCGCCGCCGTGGACTAAGTGAAAAGCTACTGCGTCGATACTTTGGACCATACAGAATCCTTACCCGCGTTGGACAACTCGACTATGAAGTCATTCCCGACTGTACGACAGCACGTGCGCACCCAGCACGCGCACAACGGCGACGCGTGCACCCAGAAATCGTTCATGTTCGTCTGAAGCCTTATTACTCGCGGTAAAGACTCCGTGGTGTTTATATTTTGTAATGTCTATGTTTAAGTTGTTTTGTTTATTTTGGAACATCGAGGCGAACGTTTTAAGGGGGGCGTAATGCCACGAAACCTTCAAAACTGTATTTGTTGTTTTTAGCAGCCGCCGGCATACGGCTTTATCACTCTGATTCTGGCACGCGTACCGATTCTGTATTCTTTATTTGTTAACGCTCGATGTCGCGAGACGCACCTTTATCAGTTCTTTTGTCGCGGAAGATGCACCGAGATGTGTTTCGAAGATTCCGGCTACTCGCGTATCTTTCTACAATGTTCCAGCTTGTAATAGTGACAGTTTGCGACCTTATCTAGATGGTTCTGAGCCGTCTTTAAACTGAGCATTAATGTGTGCAACAGGCATTCTTAGTTAGGCGATCGACGAGCACATTTGTTTCTATCGCCGCCGCCGAGTTGTTTAGTTCTTTTGCGGGCGAAGTCATCCCAATAAATAGTTTCTTTAGTGCAATCACCGACCTTTCATTTGTGGCATCGACCTTGTCACCACCACGTGACAATATTGTTACGCCCCACGTAGCGGCGGTCTGAGAAGCAACAGGAGCAGCAGAAGAAGCGGAGGAAGCGAGGCGCGCGCAGACTGTTCCGGGGTTTTTCTGAGCCGTGTGCGTCCGTTTACCTATATTAAAACCATTTAATCCATTACATTTGGTGCTAGACGCTAGGTAAAAACGTTCTGGATCCCCCAGTACCTCGTCGCAGCCGTCGTGTAGCAGGTTTGCCACCTTTATCTCCTCAACAGTACATTTCAATGGCTACCACGCGCACGACGCAGACTCATGAACAGCGACCTGAAGAGACGACGGCCTTTCCCCACCAGCGAAAGCCGCGTACGTTCCACGGTGAGCCCGAAGATGACGTTGAGGAATGGCTCCGACACTATGAAATATGCAGCAAGTACAACCGCTGGAATTCGATCGCACGTCTGTACAATGTTGTCTTCTTTCTTGCTGGCACGGCCCTGACGTGGTTTGATAACCACGAAGAAATCCTGACGACCTGGGACCGATTTGTTGAAGAAATTACGAAGTCCTTTGGGTATACCCTTGCGAAGAAGGAACGCGCTGAGCATCAGCTTTCCCATAGAGCCCAGCTGCCCGGTGAGACATGCACACGTTATATCGAAGAAATATTGAAACTTTTTCTCATTGTAAACCGGCAGATGTCAGAAGAAGACAAGGTAGGGCACCTTCTCAAGGGGATTGCTGAGGATGTGTACAACTTCCTTATTTTGCGAGACACCCTTGCCACAGTTGCAGATGTCATCAAGTAGTGCCGGGTATTTCAGGCGTTAAAGGCACGTCGCATAGCGCCCAAATTTGTCCGTCTTTTAAATGTGACACCTGTTGCCGGTATCGACATTCCGGAGGCTGAAGACATCGCTTCTATGGTCAGGAGGATTATACGCGAGGAGCTGGATATTCAGCGGCAACGTACAAATTTCGATCTACCCTACCAACCGACATCGAGGTCCGTATGGGAACAACGCACGCCATGGGCTGCACAAATAACGGCCAACCATCTTACAACAACGGCGTGGAGCGAACTCTGCAACCATCATCGCACCCTTATTTCCAGCAGCGTCCAGCCCATCTTGGTGAATGGCCTCGTAGTGCTCCTCGTCGTCCTTCTGTCGCCCCATCTCGACCTCCAAGGGATCGTGAGGGGAACTACCAGAGCCGCCATCCACTCGTATGTTACGGCTGTGGGGGCAGCGGACATATCTTCCGCTTTTGCCCACGTCGTCAATTTACCCGACCCCCTGTCCAAAGATCACCGCGCTTCACGAATGGTGCCCAGTGGGAGCAGCTGCCACCCGCTACCTTCTATCGGCCCTCTTCCCCTCAACGCCATGCACGGAATGACTACCCTGTGTGCGATCACAGCATTACTCCCCACCGCAGCGACAACCCCGTTCGCCATCCCCACGTCGCCGCATTTTTCTCCACCACTGGAAAACTAGGTTATGTGACCGATGGAGGTAAGGTCGCTGGACGGTCAATTTCACACATACCTCTACCTATCGTCATGATAAAGAAAAAAGTGTCAGTGTGTGTAGGCAATGTTAAAACGGATGCTTTGGTTGACACTGGTGCCGCTGTGTAAGTTATGAGCCTTTCATTTAAGAACCGCCTTCGACTGAAAGTTATGTTTGTGTGGGACAAAAACACTATGTTTTGTAGATTTGGGGGTGAAACTTTAGTTCCGGTTGGCTTGTGCTCAGTATCAGTTGTAATTGGTGACGAGTGCTATAGGACAGAATTCTTTGTATTGAGACGTGCCACGCATGACGTTATCTTGGGTGTTGACTTTTTGCGCGAGTGTGGTGCGACTTTAGACTTTAGTGCCGGTGAAATTTGTTTGCAGCCGAACATTATCCCCACATTAGTAGATAAAATGTCTCAGAGTCACCAAGGAGTTCTCGCCTTGAAGGAAGATGTGCTGCTGCTGGCGATGACGGCGACGTTTCTCCCCGTGAAGTCGTCTGAATCCTTCATGGGTAAACATTCAATAGTCGTCGAGCCAGATGTCTCGAATGAGCGAAAAAAACTATTTTGGTGCCACGCTCCGGGTCGTGGAGGCGGAGGATGGTCGCGCATACCTTCGGGCTGTGAACGTGTCAGAAGAGCCTGTTCGCCTTCTTTCTGGTTTGACACTCGCGAGATTTGAGAATTATGTGGCTCATACCGTTGAAGTTATTTCCGATTGCAGAGGAGCCGCGAAAGGCAAGTCTGAATATTGTGCTGAGTTTGAGGACATGGTCAACAAATCGCTCCCATCTAGTGAACGTCTTCTGCAAGACATTTCACAACTCATGCCCAAGTGTTCGACTTTGCCTCAAAAGGATCAGGTAGCCATTTCCCAGCCTCTCGGCTACAGCACAACATTAACACAGGATGCCCCCTATTCGCCTAAAACCTTACAGTCTTCCCGGCAGAGCGAGAGATAATTCAAGAACAGGTGGACGAAATGCAGCACAAAGGAATCATCCGAGAATCTTGCAGTCCGTGGGCCGAACCTGTGATCCTGGTGCGAAAAAAAGACAATTCTTGGCGATTTTGTGTAGACTACCGTCGTTTGAATGCGGTGACAAAGAAAGATGTATACCCCTTACCTCGCATGACGCTGTCGACTGTCTGCATTCGGCGTCATATTTCTCCTCTGTTGGTTTGCGATCTGGTTATTGGAAAATTCCTCTACATCCATCCGACCGTGAGAAGACTGCTTTTGTAACACCAGATGGTTTATACGAATTTATTGTAATGCCCTTTGGACTATACAACGCTCCCGCGACGTTCGAGCGATTTATGGACACTATCCTTCTTGGCCTGAAATGGGAAATATGCATGTGTTACCTTGATGATGTTATCATTTTTGGAAAGAACTTCCAAGAGCACATTGAGAGGCTCCATAAAGTTCTTGACTGCATTGGCAAAGCGGGCCTCATTTTGATTTCGAAGAAGTGTCATTTTGGAGTGCGACAAACTTTAGTTCTTGGCTTCATCGTCAACGAGGATGGTATCAGGCCGGATCCGCAGAAGATTGCTGCAGTACGCGTCTTCGAAACTCCACGAAGCCTGAAAAGTCTTCGGAGCTTTCTTGGCCTCTCTTCTTATTTTCGTCGCTTCATTGCTGGTTTTGCTCAACTTGCCCATCCCCTTACTTCTCTACTGTACAAGGATTCGCAATTTGTGTGGACCCCAGAGTGCGAATCCTCTTTCAATCGGCTCAAGTCTTCTCTAACTTCAGCACCACTGCTGCGCCACTTCGACCCTTCTGCTGTGACTGAGGTCCATACTGACGCCAGTGGCGTCGGTCTTGGGGCGGTGCTGGTGCAGCTGCATAGTGGGGCTGAACACGTTGTTGCATATACCAGCCGCACATTGACAAAATGTGAACGGAACTACAATGTTACCGAATCGGAGTGCCTCGCAGTGGTGTTCTCTGTGCACAAGTTCCGACCATACCTATATGGACGCTACTTCACCATAGTTACTGACCACCATTCGCTATGCTGGCACATCGGACTTCGCGATCCATCTGGTCGTCTGGCGCACTGGGCATTACGGCTGCAAAAATACAAGCTTGGTATCGCGTACGAGAGTGGATGACAGCATAGTGATACAGACTGCTTGTTTTAGAAGGACTTTTTGTTGGGCTAGTTGGTGCAGCATTTGTTTAAAAAAAGGACAAAGCGCTAACGACACATTCACAAG
>JAJIZL010121518.1:94557-207488 GCA_023969395.1 Amblyomma maculatum
CAGACAAGCGCTCTATGACAACTGTCAGTGAGCGCTTGTCCGTGTCTTCTTTCTTGTGAATGTGTCGTTAGCGCTTTGTCTTTTTTAAAAAACAACAGACTGCTTGTCACGGCACCCATTGCCGACTTCCGTTAACGATGAAGACTGCTTCGACGGGTGTTTAGCCTCAATCGCCTCGCCGTTTCCTAGTATGGCGACCTTTAGGCTAGGACAACGCAACGACCGGTCACTACAGCCTCTTATACAAGAGGCAGAAGGAAGAGCAGAGTCAACGCAGTTTACTATCGAAGATGGTGCTTTTTAAGAACTACTCAGTTAACGATGCTGCCCTCCTTTTGGTCGTCCCAAAAAGTCTCCGTGCACGCGTTTTGCATGCTATGCACGATGATATCCCCTCTGGACATCTAGGCTTCTGTCGTACCCTGCACCGAATTCGCCAGCGTTTTTATTGGCCACAAATTTATAAGACCACCAAGCAATACGTTGCGACATGTGAACAATGCCAACGACTTGCACGCACCACGACGCTGGCCGGACCTTTACAACCCGTCAAGCCACCTACTTCACCCTTTGAAACGGTTGGAATTGACCTGCTCGGTCCTTTTTCAAAGACTGGAAGGCTGCCGCTGGGTTATCGTCTGCGTTGACTACCTTACCAGATACGCGGAGACCGCTGCTCTCGCTACCGCAAAAGCGGCTGATGTTTCGTCGTTTCTTTTGCATTCCGTTATTCTTCACCACAGCGCACCTGCGCACCCCGTGTTATTATAAGTGATCGTGGTCGGCGATTCACTGCTGAGGTCGTGGAAAAAATGCTCCGACTTTGTGGTTCACACTACCGACACTCGACACCGTATCATCCGCAGACCACCGGTCTCACCGAGTGCACCAGACGCACCTTGACAACCATGCTGTCCATGTACGTCTGACCATCACAACTGGGATTCAGTGCTACCGTATGTGACGTACGCTTATAACACTGCAAATCATGAAGTTACTGGCTATTCTTTCTATTTACTCTATGCAAGAACTCTCCACGTTTTCTTTAACACCATCTTCCCATTTTTCCCCAACGACGATGGGTCTGTTTCCCAGATACTATGCAGTGCCGAAGAAGCCCGTCGTATAGCCCGCTTACGCACACTGGCTTCTCAAATTCGCTCGAAAGAACACTACGATCTGCATCATCGTGCAGTTGCTTACTACCCTGGAGACTACGTCTGGCTTTGGACGCCTATTCGCAAGCGAGGATTATATGAGAAGTTCCTCTGCAAGTACGATGGCCCCTTCGTAGTGTTGGACCAACTGAATGACGTGAATTACGTTATCGCCAAAGTCACGACGGATAACCGCCGATGCCGCAAGACACAAGTTGTTCACGTGGCTCGCATGAAGCGCTGCCATCTTCGATCTACCTAATTTTCTCAGGGACGAGAATCGTTTGCCTGGGGGGAATTGTTACGCCGCGTAGCGGCGCACTGAGAAGCAACAGGAGCAGCAGAAGAAGAAGCGGAGGAAGCGAGGCGCGCGCAGACTGTTCCGGGGTTTTTCTGAGCCGTGTGCGTCCGTTCACCTGTATTAAAACCACTTCATCCGTTACAATATGTTCGTGTCGGGGAGGAAACTTCATGCACAGGAGGTTTTGCGGTCGTCTTATCCTCGTTAAGGTGGAGCAGTGAAAAACGGCTATATGTTGACAAAATGGTTGACAATGATGTTGACTAACTTCACGCGATGACTCTGGGAGCTCACGCGGCGCTTCCCTGTCATGCGGCTCGTTGCTGGACAGTCTTCTGACGTAATGCCATGGTCGTCTTGACGGCAAAGGCCACAGTGATAGGGGCAGTAAGCTCTCATGCGACCTGGGCGGAAGAACCGATAACAGTGAGCCATTCCGGGTTTGTACAGGTGGTGCTGCAATATTCCCCATAAATTGATATGCGAGCTGAAGGAGACAGAAGCCCTTGCAGCGTAACCAAATATATACGCTCTTTGCTAATGTTGCGTGCTTCTACCACCTTGTGTGTAGAACTGTCCAATAAAGAAGGAAGATCCTTGGAGCCACGTCCGGGTTGGCACCCGACACGACATAACGCTGAAGGTCCGATCCAGATGCCAGATAAGGTTATATGGTCAGCACAGTCGTATCGGGTGTATCAGAGGCATGCAGAGTTTTTAATTTCCGTAGTCGACCAAAGTCGGAAAGGGAGTGCATCCAGACAGTTCTACACTTAGTAGGGGGGAATAGCGAAGTCTTGAAATCCTGTCGTTCCAAAGCATTTGTCAAGGGTTGGTTGTAGAAGACGACGTGACAAGGTTATGACATCAAAGCACTCACACGGCTTCATCACCGTCTTGTAAAGCGGCGACTGTCCAGGTTGAGAAGAAAGGTGCCCTCTCTCCTGGGCGTCCTTGGAATCATGTTTCAGACTCAGTTTTCAATTGGGCCACTCGTTTGACAGAAGTGGTGCCTGGAGAACAAAGGCGTTCCATCGTAGTCCTTGTGCGCTGCGCTTGGCGAACAGAAAGGTTACTCCTCACCTCGGGGAAGGACGACAACTATCACCTGTGCGACTTGAGAACAGGGGCGCGCTTTTCAGCGCATGCAGCAAAGTTGCGATGATGGCATTGCAGAAAAGCTTTGGTAAAATGGACAAACTTGATGGACCGCATTGAATGCACCAAGCTTCTTTCAAGTCTGAGTGACGACCGTGATGACCTTGACCGCTTGATTGACAAGGGAAGGCTGGAAAACATCGAAGCTACTTTGAATGCCCTTCCTCCCGATGCTCATAAGTACGCCACTATAGCCCAGTTCTAGCTGTCTAATATATTTTGCTGCAGAATATGTGGCTCGAAAGTTCATGCACGAATCAATATGTAGTACTTGTTCGGCGTATCTCATTTCGAGCAAGTTTTTCCCGGACAAAAAGGGAAAAATTATTTCATCTCAAACTTTTAACAGGTCTAAGGGAGAACAAGCAGAGACGCTGCCGTTATCGCTCTTCACTTCGTCGTCGGCTAAGTACATAACACTCGGCCATGACTGCAGTACTTAAATGCATCATCCCCAAATCGCTGATGTCGCATCTGTTGCGCATGGCGGTTTTTGCGGGGTGTCCTCTTCAGGAGCCATGAGGATGTTCGCATCGATATTATTTGCATATTCTCTGGTTCAATTTGTGGCAAGTTGCTCTCTGGGCGACATTCTTTGGGTCGTTGCCACTTGGGCGTTCCACCAAAGCCCTGTTGAGAGTCATGCAACTGAACGTTTTTCCAGTGCCAGTTACTTGGTGGCTTGCTCTCCCTGCGCGGTATTCGATGGTTCTCCCTGATCTGTAACTGCACTCGTGATTCATCCACAGTAGTGACGAAAATAGAAAAATCTGCACCGAAATGCTTGTTCCTGCTGCTACCGCTTCCACCGGAAGCACCGTGCCGTGCACAGTTTCGCTGGTTTCGCCGGTATGTGTGAGCTTGGTCCTTCCTGACGAACTGGTAACATTTCTGCGCGGACTTCACGTCTATCACACTGACATTGGTAGCAGTGAGGCCTTTTTGCTCCTGCTCCTTTTTTTGCTTTTGCTTTTGCTCCTGGTATCACTTCATATTCGACTTCCTGCCCTTTCTTAACGCGGTGAAGTTTACGGGAACGTTGTATCACGGTGCGGTGAACAAAAATATCCTCGCCAGTGTCAGTACAGTTGATGAAGCCGTAGCCGCCAATCACGTTAAACCACTTCACTGTTCCACTCATTCTCCCTCGGAAAACGCAGGCTTCCTTCTCGTGGTGCACCGCTTCCTGTTGATGTTGCATACGGTTAGCCTCGCCTTCGAGGTGCTTGTCCGCGGGTGGGCAAGGGGTGGTACGGCATAAGTGGAGATGCACTTCGACGTTTTGGATGGATAGAGCCAAGCATGGGCGGGCCGCATGCTCAGGTGCTGCTGATGTCACGCCGGCAGCAAGAACCCTGCGACTACTGGCTGTTGCATGCAAGGCAGCCTCGCGGTGGACAAAGGACAGGATGTCGGTGTCCAGTGTGGTCATAATGAATACGTGGGTGGCATCGTGAAGGCCGTCGACGATGTACTGTTTGGAAGAAGGCGCGGGCCACTCAATATTGCAGGCCTGAAGACGGGCCGCGTCGTAAATGTATAGGGCGACGTCTTCATCTGGAGCCTATCGCCGCGATTTCATCGCCGTGAATTTGAGGTCGTACGCAGTGGCCAAGGATGTAAAGGCGGCAAGGAGGGCAGCGGTCTAGGCCGACCAAGTAGTGTAGCGGCATCCTTCGTACAGGTGCCAGGCGCAGGCGGCACCACGGGGATGGTCCTCCGCGACGGCAAGAGTAGTGGCTGGAGACCAGGCGGAACGCCGGGCAGCAGCATCGACAACTTGAATCCACGCTTTGGCGTCGTCAGGAAACCCACGGAACTCCGGAAGCGGTACCGGTGGTACTGGGCACCCAGAGAACAGCGAGGCGCTGCCAAGCGCTGCAGTGAGAAAGGCGGATAACTCCCGGAGGCTGGAGAGGGCTTCGGGAAGAAGGACTGCCAGAGTCGAATCCGCCGAGGCAAGGACGCCGAGTTAGAAGCCGTGTAACTGCCCGGCCGCTTCGAAGGAGGAGCGGGTCAGGGAGGCCCGGGTTGGGCCCGACGATGGTCGACTGCGCCGTTGTAACGAAGAAGAAGCAGAGACACGGCCTTTCTTCTTCTTCTTCTTCGTTATAATGGCACATACCCACAGTGGCGGATTGGCCAGAATTCGTTGTAGGTGACATACTGTAATTGATAATGTCGATTTGCCTGTCTGATAGATAACCTAATTATTAGAAGTTAGTGTTACTGAAATAATTTGAAGTTTTGAGGCGATAGTAATTGAAAACAATGAAAAAAGGATTATAATTGTAAAATAATAAGAATAATAATAAAAAGAAAAAAGTGTACAGTTCAGACAGATCAGCGCCAAAACACAAATCTTCCTGTAGCAATATTATAATTATGAAGTAACTCACACACCGGTTTTAGGGCATACGTACTCTTTGACGGTTGCACCAAAGGAGAGGCGGACATGAACTGTAAATGGCAATCCTAGGCGAGCAAGAGGTATTTCCAAATAATTTCTTCTCTGAGTAGCATACCTGCGGCAGGAGATATGTAATGTTCAATTGTTTCCACATCATCACCTGACGCACTAAGATTTGACGGCGTGTATCCAGAGCGACGTAAATAAAGATTGAGGGAAGGAATTCCATAACGCATGAGCGTCATGAAGACCTAACATTTCCTCAGGGTACAGCATTGGGCATTCCAACGGAAATTTAAATGGTTAAAATCCGTAGTCGCAAGGAGTGGCTCATGGCTCAAGGAGTTTAACGTTTGAAACAGTTCAAAACTAGATATATTTAGCAAAATAATATTAGGTACAACATTTACAACAGGCCCATTGACAGCTGAATTTGCTAAATAATCCACCATTGTATTAGAAGCGATGCCGCTGTGTCCCGGAACCCACTGAAAACGTACTTCCTGTAAATGTAACGGAAGGAAAAACATCACGGTTTGTTTTAAAAGCCGCATTTTCGGCCTTTCTAATGCCGCTAAAACTGACAGGCAGTGAGAGGGTTTGATTACATGAGTAACGTTACCGGAAATTTTTTGAA
Source organism: Amblyomma maculatum (assembly GCA_023969395.1). Lineage (NCBI taxonomy): Eukaryota > Metazoa > Arthropoda > Arachnida > Ixodida > Ixodidae > Amblyomma > Amblyomma maculatum. The sequence continues at coordinate 100,221 of JAJIZL010121518.1, forward strand.
GGGCAAAACCCATTGCAAGCAATTCAGCAGTAAATATTAGTTTGTAATCAGTTTGTAATCCCTCCAATCCAGTGATTGGGAATAAATCCCTATTGCTGCTTTTTCATTCCGTTTTGAGACATGTGAAAATAGCTTATTGTCGTGGATACTGTAATGGATAATCTTCAAGGTGCCCATTTATTACAGTGGTAGATGGCAACGACTGGTCAAAGCACAGTGCGGAAGTAGCTTGAACATTGCCAACACGTCTTACTGACATAAGCGAAACTGCAATTTTGGACAGCAAGGACTGAGTAAATACAAATTGTGGTTGCTTATATTGCGGCCAATGATAACCTAGAAACTGAGCTTGGTGTGTAATAAAAATGGGAGAAGCAACAGCCGACAGAGATTCCAGTGCTCGTAAAAAGGTTCGCACAGTCAGGAGCTCAAATCGAGAGTTCAAGTCACGTACACGGGCCTCTAAGTAGAGGACTGCATTTGAAACTGATTTTGGCAACCTAAAACATAGTCGTAAAGCGCGCCTTTCCAGTAGCAACAAAGGCCGTAGTTTGTATTTAGGAGTGCCCGAAAAAAGAACGCCGCCGAACTCAAGAATTGGTCTCAAATAAGGTTTATAGAGAAAAAAAAAAGTATCTCTACGCATATCTACGCATAGCAGTATCTCTCTTTAAGGCCTCTGTCCATAAGAGAGATTCTCCTAAGGATGCCAAGAACTTGTGACGCGCAGTCGTCTAGCTTTTTTTTTTTTTTATGACACCGCCTTTGTATCCGCTTCCCTTGATAAAGAATCTCAGGATTCTGATTTGCTCTACTTTAGGAACGGTTTTACCTTCCACATTAATTTCGAATTTTGAGTCTGTTTCTCTTAAGGGATGTAGGATTGTAGACAAACGGTTCCAATTTTTGCGGTTAACACGATAGGCCCCTATTGGCGGCGTAGGCAACTAGCGTGTCCACTGCCTCCTGCAAGCGCTCTTTTATGCTCGCGCCTTTCCCTTGTTTAAACCAGAGGTAGACGTCATTCGCGTATATGTTGAAATTTAGATCTTGATTTTCTTGAGGGCCATAGGGATTCCTCTAATGGCCACGTTGAAGAAGAAAGCCGATTAGACAGAGCTTTGTGGCGTGCCCTTTCTCCCTAGCTCTACTGCAGGGCACTCGATGTCCTGGAGCTTTATGCAGACGCTTGTGTCTGACAAAAGTTTTTTATGCAATATGGTAGGTTATTCTCCTACACCTATGTCGATTAAGCCTTGGATATTATCTCGTGCTTGACGTTGTCGAACCCCTTTGTCAAATATAGTCCCAAGATCACTTTAGAATATTTTGGCTTTGCGTCCTTGATATCGTGCTTTAATCTGAGCATTATGTCTTGTGTGCTAAATCCTGGTCGGAAGCCGACCCTTTCATGAGGCCACAAGTCATTTTGTTTCGTGTACTTTGGAGCCTAGCCTGTACGACTCGCTCCCTCAGTTTCCCTACGCATGAAGTTAAGGAGGTTGGCCTGAGATTTTCAAGTTTGTGGGGCTTGCTCAGCTTTGGGATTAGGGCAATGTGTGCCTGCTTCGATTGCTGGGGTAGTTTTTCGTTGGTTCAAACTTCCTTCATGTATTCTGTAAGAGCGACGATGGAGTCTTCATCTAAGTTCCTGAGGACATTGTGATCCATCGGGGCCCTGGACCGATTCAGTTTTTAGGCTCAAACATTCTGCCCTCACCTCTGCCCCCGTAATGGGAGCATCGAGTACCTCGTTTGTCGCTCCCATATACATCGGGAGGGCGCCGAAGATGGTGTCTCCAATGTACCTTTGTTTTAATTTATCCATAAATTCAGCGTCTGTGCCTTCATGCGCGTGTCTATTTTTAATCAATCTCATGCCCGATTGCGTTTTTGATTTTGCTGAATTTAGTAGGTGGCGTAGCAGGCCCCATGTCTTGGAAAGGCTGATGCCCCCTTCCATTCAAACACACCTGTCGCAACAATCCTGTTCGCATAACTTAATCGCGTGATTCTCGATTTCTTTGTTGTGTCTAGCTAGCCTTCTGCGAAGGTTCCTGTTCCATTTTATGTATTTGGGCCTAGGTTTCATACGTTTCATACAGTGTTTCGCCTCACACATGTGGAGCAATCTGCTGCCTGCAACGCCTTGGGTGTCATCGTTTTCAAGCATTTTCGTTTCCTCTTCAACGTGTGGCTTGAGTATTTCCGCCCATTTCTCGATACCAGTAATTTTGCCGCCGGTGTTCTTTTTGTCTCTAATTTCTCGAAAGTTAGTCTATTCCGTAACCTTTGGTTGACGATTCCTACGCGACTCTTGATGGCTTGATGACGTCTTCACGAAGCGTTTCATCAGTTTGCTCGAAGGAGGCTTGGCGTTCCCACGGCGACACGGGGTAGGGGGTTTGCGCGAAGAGGTCTGGCGTATTCGTCCTTTAGAATGCGGTGGGTGGCAAGTGGTGTTTGTTGCACCTTCAATGATAACGAGTAGCACTCGCTGTAGCTTCGAAGAAGGCTGCGAGTCTGGTCTTTCCTGCTGTGGGGCAATGCCGAGTTGATGTCAAAGGTAGGCGGATGAACTTGGTCAGATGCATGTTCCAGTGGTTGATCGGGGAGGGCGAATAAATCTCGGATAGCTACTAATATTTTTTGGAAAAGTTATCGAAATTCCTTTGTTCAGTTTGCTCTATTGTTCGGTGAAGTTCGTGACTAGTACCCGAGGTTGACTATAATGGAAATGGGTGATACCTCTTGCGATGCCCAGTCCTTGATTCAGTTGCAACTGAGTTTTGCCCTCGACGATGCCTTCGATTGTTTCGGTATCTCCGGTACCCACAAAATTACGACGCTTGATCGGGGCGGTATCCACAATTCTTCATCGAGGATGTTCAGAGCAACTGACCGCGCCGAAGTTGCCGCAACAATTATGGCGTTGGGCGTTGAAACTTTTATCAGCGTTGAGCGAAAGCCGATGATCACCCAATTTTCGTTCAGAAACTTCATGCCCAAAATGACGTCGCGGAAGAATAGCTGCAGGATCGCAAAGCTGGTAGGATAAGTGCGCCGATTCACTGTTGCTCTTGCGGCGCATCGTCCTGACGGCGCAATAAGGCTGCGCCCAGAGGTGAGCATCTGCGGGCCGCCTTAAGTACTCGTCATTTTCTTGAACTGAGTGACGAACGGTCCATTGTTGACTCAGTAGTTGGCTTCTGTGCTACTATGGCGGTAAACGCACGACCGTCCACAGCCATTTCTAGATCACGGGTTCGTGTCCTTGTATTTCATGTTGGCGTCGATGTTCGTTCTAGGCTCCATCGTGTACTGTGGTCGTGGTTGGGGGTACACCGTTGTCAGTTCGCTGGGCAGCGGTGTTAGCATAGGGTCTGGTCGCATCGTCATCGATGTTGTCGTCGTGCATAGTAGTGGTGTAAAGAATTCAGCGTCGTCACTCGTCGTCGGCGGTGGCGGAGGATCTTAATTTTTTCGCCGTTAAATAACCTTGCCTCAAAAGGCTGCTTTATTCAGTTTCCCCTAAGGGGGCTGGGGGATGTTCATTGCACACTGACATCATAGTTGCGACCCGGCGACGCAAAGCGGGTGGTGTGCGGCGATGTGAAGCCTGACAGGCTGCTTGGAGACGCGTTCTCTTCCCTCCGCAGGAACTTGACGATTTCTTTTTGGTCGCACACCAGAACGGGGTAGTGGGGCGTCAGTAGACGCCAATCCGTCAGTACGGGCAATGACACAAGATGTGACCGGCTTTGTCGTAGTGGAGGCACAGCGGACGGTTCTTCGAAGTCCTTCAGATGTCCAATTTCCTGGCACATGATTGGCGTTCGTAGACTTGGCGGAGATTGTCAAGGACTGTTTCGGTAACAGGACGGAAGCGACGAGGGCGTGGTGTTTCACGTCTTGAAGGTGAACTACGTAGCGCGCCGGCACAGCTCACGGCGGGTGGTTGCTTTGGTGTGAATGTCTAGGTTCAAGTTGTACCAAGCGCCTGTTGTACCTCCTCGCGGGCGATGCCCTTAAGCGCCGCTACCTGGGGCTGTTGAGGCGGTGGTAGCAGCCGGCGAAGTTTGTTGCTGACGACTGTCACGTATAAGTTCCTTAAATCATTGGTGCCTGTCGCCATGTATATGGGAGCTACGCAGAATTCTATTGGGCAGTTGTACTGTCGACCCCAGACGTGAAGGGTCCTTTCAATGGAGACCACTTCTCTTTCGAATTCGGTCACAGTCCTGGATGGGTTTCTCAGGAAGCATGAAAATAGGCACTCTGACGCCTCACATTAGGAAATTAACTTTCTTCTTTCATGTTGCGTTGAGCGCGACAAAAGAGATGCTTTATTTTTGTAACCAAATTTAGGATTGAAATATTTGGGGGCTGTATCTTGGTCTGGTGGAGCATTTGCGCTCACTCTTTCTCACAAGGCTTGTGAACACGCTCAAGGGCTCCTTTTGATTCTTTCAATGATGTTAAAGATTTATGATTCTCGTACCAAGTACGGGCATCTCCATCCAGTGCAAAGGCGTTCTATCTGGATTTTCAGTGCGCCGTCCAAATGAGTGAATGCGACAGCTCGTCCATACTGATCGAGCAAATTCTCTGGATCCTGCCCTGGGGTGGCGTTGAAAAGAGGGAGGGGGCTGCCAGGCTGCTGCATCACAACCGGAGTCGGCACTGTGAACTCAACTTTTGTCACTGCAGGATCCTCGTTTAGGTTCGGGCAGCGTCGGTCAAGTAGTAACTCGTGTTGAGGTTTAAGCACTTGAAACCTGCGGCTAGCTCAGAGGGCTGTGGACAGGTCTTCCGGTGCGATACGAACACAGCTGTTGTTTCGGCTTTTAGGAGGAGTCCGAAATATGAAGGCTAGCCCTTCCACTAGATGTCACGTGGTTGGACAAGGCCATTAGGAACAATCAAAGAGGCTGATATTACACTGAAGTGAAAGCTTTATTGGGCTGACTTGCACTAGCAAGAGAGGAATGCAATTCGGTGTCGGCGATAGTAGGAAGCACGATCGTCGGTAGTCGAAGTACAAATGCCGGATTCACTAGTCAGCGCTCAATTTAAAGACGGCGAAGAAAGATCTAGATAAAACCGCAAGCAGCGACTAGCGTAACCTGTACCATTGTAGAGGCTCATGCTTGTGGTTGAACTCTTGCGATATACATCTCGAAGCATCTTTTTTCACAAAGGAAACGACAAAGCCACTTCTCACGACATCAAGTATGAACAAAGGAAAAGTACTCTATCGATCCGTGGGCTACAATCACAGTGTGAAGGCAGCACGCCGGTGGCTGTTAAATAAATTAGAGTGGTTAAACGTAACTAATTTGAATGTGAAGCGAAGGCTTGGCTGCAGGCTACACAGCTATGCATCCAGCACAACCAGCGTTCCATTGAACGCACCAGAGTTCACCGGCATCTTAGGAAGAATCCACTTTTATGCCTTGAGCAGGTGATGCTGGCAGACGCTATCCTGCTCCACTCGGTCAGCTCTTCGAGACGCGCGCATGCGTTTGGAGAAACTGACCTTCTACTTCTCATAAATACAAAGATTAGCGCAAATAACACACACACAGACATAGGAGAACATAGGTCTGTGTTATTTGAGTTAGTCTTTGTATTTATGATGACACACCAACTAGCCCAGCTTTCTGCTTTGACTTCTACTTCTCATGTGTAGCAAGCGCAGCCAGCGGCGTAACATGCGGCGCACCTGTGGCGAAAACTTGTCTTGGTCCATGTGCACTACCGCTCTTTCTCAAGGACCGCGAAATGCGCCAAGTTTGCGTAGGGTAGATTTCTCTACAAAATAACAGAGATTGAAATTGTTCGGGGCTGCATAAATTGGTGCAGAAACGCTGATTGACCTTTGACCTGCCCATTTAATTAAGTTCAAACATTGGTCTCCTTTTAACTCAGGCACGTATGCAACACATAGAAAAAGTAGTTAATAGAATGCGATGAATGGGGTGGGGAAATGTGAAAAAGGAATAAAAATAACGTGCTGGTGAATGGCTGCCTGAACGCTAAGAGACGAATTGGCAGGGAGTAATGACCAAGCATACCCTACCTATTTAAGTGGACTAACCACGGGAGAGAAAAGGGAGGTCATCGTCGCTGTCTTCATGCACTGAGTCGTTCAGGAACAAAGCGTAGAGATTTTAACATCACATGCCTTCATATTCCCATACGGTGTTTTTGTCGCACCCTGGCTTCCAGAAACGGGAAAAAAGTTGGTTTCTTATGTATAGAGTTGGAAACCCTATTACCAGTCACTGGGATGCAAATAATTCGACTGCCCCAATGCATCAAATATCGGCCTTGGGGTGGCGCCTTGTCCGAATCGACACCGGAGCCCGCACATTAAAGCAAACATGAAATCACTTCACCCATAGGACAGTCAGACACCACCAATGACTGCAGTGATAGCGCCGTAGTTTCACATTACGGTCACTCATCCCACCTGGGTGCACGGGGAGCTCATGAGTATTTTGATAGTGTCCACTGAGCGTTCTGCCGCTCGACTTCTCGATGCCTCTAAGCATAAACATATAACCGGCCGCTTAGCCTAAATGATATGAAGGTGGTCGTGCACTTTGGATACGGCCCGTCCTAAGCCACTGCTTAACTACTGGAAGAAGTATTATTCATGCGAAGCAGCCTGTATTTTATGTGCTGTGCAGTAGTGTAGTGTTGGACCCCCTACTAATCACCCAATCTCTTGAACCTACTCGTTTCACAAAGAAGGAGGGTTTGAAACCTTTCTTATTAACGGCAGCTACTACGATAGTTTTCATGGCGCGAAAACACCATGTGGTACTGCTCTGTCTCTCCTTTCTTTTTTTTAGCTATCAGTGACTTGGTTTTATTATTCATTATGGAAGCTACTGGGCTGAACATCTCCTGTGCTTTTTATGCTCTCACCTTTTCGCTTTTTGAGCGCATTTAGTTGCTCCATCGCTGTGGTTCTGTAGACAGGATGCCTTGCGGCTGAACCCAAGGAAGTAATTTTGAATCAGGTCGCTGCAGAAACTTTTAGATGGAGGCGAAAGGCAAGGCGCCAGTCTGTGTCAACAAAGTTAGAGAACCCCATGTGGTCCAAATCTATAATTAGGGTTACTCGCTTTCGGATTAAATATACAAGCTGCAAAATTTAATAAATTTTCAGTCAGAAATTGAAAATTAGGGCTATGGTTTAGGATGGGAGGGCTAGAAAATCGAAGTTCCGAATAAATTATTGTAGAATTCCGCGTTTTTTTAGCCATGAATTCCCTATCTGTAGACCCCTCTCGCTCGAGCGCAGATTGGAGCAGAGTAGTTCCGGAGGCAAAGTTTTTCGAGCATTGGACCAAAGGGGATTTTTTGCACGGGTCCATGCCCAAAAATTTCATAAACCCTTTCCCAATCATTTCACCCCAGAAGAGGCGAGCACCAGGTCGGGGGAAATTACGTACCCATTGACAAACCGGTCAGCTCCCGGCGCCATGTAGATCGCAGCTGGTACCTCCTGAATACGAGGCAGAGGCTCTATCCCATGGGTACCACTTCAGTTTTTGAAGAGAAAGCTTTACTAGCCATACACGAAAAATTCCTGTCTCCGGCGAGCGGACTCGACTGTACCCCAAAAAGAGTTCAAGTGCCGACAGAAACAAGTGTGACAGATACTTAGCCTTTGTCGTCCTGTGAACCAACTATCCAGGTGGAAGCCCTCATGGTGGCAATCTCGCGCCGCCTAGATTTGTGCGCATGATGTGTCAGCGAGATTCTCTGTGTGGCCATTCCAATCCTGTAAATCAGTTATAGAATGGCGGTGAACATTAATGCGTTCAATAGAATGCTCGTTGTGTTCGACAAGGGGCGCGCGATGTACCCTGAGCAGCAGCAACACTCAGGCGTTCTAATTTCTGCGCTGCAGATTCTGCAGTGCCCTTGGAACGTTTTTCCAGAAATCGGGAAACAATTGAATTTTACCCGATATTTAAAAACATTATCGATAAGCGAAAACCAGTTAACACCGGGTTTTACCCAAAAAAGGAACACGTAGGAGGCAGAGTTGATAAGTATATCCGTGAGGGGGGGGGGGGGGGTCGGAAGCTTCGTCTGCTCGCCGTTTGTTCCTGCCCAGTCGCCGCGTCGTTAATTCCTTTTCCCCACGACGTTTCCATCGTTGTTCAACAGCATCCGCTGCCATTTCGCTCTGACACAAACTTTACGTCTTCTCTAGCAATTGTTTTTCTTTGGGTAAAGACTGAGATGCGAGAAAAAAACGCAATGGAGGTTGTATCTACTCGTCCTATTGGTCGGCGAGCAACGATTTGTTACTGCAGTCATGTTTGGATATAAGGCATTTGAAACAATAGGTACCATTGCATTTTAGGTACAGGCCACAAAATGTGTCGCTTTTTGCGTCATCCTCTATTTGTGCAATTGTTTAGCGCAGTGCTTGGAATCTTCGTGGCACTCAATTTTTTATGTCGATTCATAGATCTTGAGTGCAGAGGAAAGGTGGACATGATGAGCCTTAAAGCACGAAATTTATTGAAAAATACCTTGCTCCAAGAGCACAGTAAACGATGTGCATTTAATGGCCTATATTCGGCAGAGGTGGGCATTTGACCTCAAAAACCTCGACCTCACCTCAAACTAAATATATTTTTGGCGACCTCACTCAAACTCAAACCTCATAAAGTGAGCTTGAGGTCCCCCAGGTGACCTCACCTCACTTTTCAGGTGACCATTGGTGACCTCACTCAACCTCACCTCAAGCTCAAAATGTGAGGTAGAGTTCGCGTGCTCGACCTAAAAAAAAATGGTTAAATTAAACCGTAACCTAAAGCAAACATACATTTGTCGGTGATATTTGGATATATAAGCAAGCCAGAATTTTGTCGTATGAAGGCTGTATTTTACTCTTAATTTTATACAATATATAATATCCCGGACAAAAGGAGAAAAACTCCGGAGAATACATGTCCAACTCTGCACTAAAGTGGCAATCTACTCCCCCTCCTCCCCTACCCATTTTTGGTCGGTTTTATTCTAAGGCGTACATGGGTACTACAGTACTACGCATGGGCCCATAATGCAATACAAAGAGTTTATCCCATCCGAACCACGTGAATAAGATTCGTATTATAAATAAAGCAAGCCAGTTCTTACTATATGCTGAAAAGACAAATGCTGTTGACCCTAGTGACAGTGACAACAATGACGATATGCTCTGTTTCTTAATTCGAAAAATATTGATGATTTCCAAGCTTGTTTTTTATTACACTGTGCATTGTTTGCGACCGAATACATTAAATGAGAAAAAAATAGGCATACAGTCGTGCCTCGTTTATGGGGACACTTTAGTTTCCGACCAAAACTGTCCATAAACCCAGAAATCTATAATAACGAGTCATGAATAAAAACGAAAAGTACTTTACTGCGAAAAAAAAATTATAATTAGTGGCTGCTTTTTTAATTAAAGTTGTAATTAAAACAGCCGAGTTATCGATGCTACCCCCTTCTCTATGAATCCGTCGACCCGAAATGTCATGCCTGTCCGTAAACCTTGTCAGCCATCGTCTTGAGCAGCTGAAGTCAGTAATGCCTAGACAGAGCGTAGAATAATTTTTCTCAGTAAGCATCACCCTGTTTTACTGAACAAAAATTTCGTAAGTCCTCACAGGTAAAACCTACCAAGAAGGAGGAGAAACGATACGCACCCATAATGACGGTACGCACCCATAATGTTGCCGAGGCAGCGAGCCTTCTCTAGAAGCATTTCGTCGCTCACGACAGCCCCATTCGCGCGCGCATCCACGACCCACATTAACAAGGGTGACTCTATTTCTTCACACTGTGCTGGGGGTTGTCGGACTGCGGCTGATGCTGCGATGCCGACGTTGAACTATTTATCGGAGTCCTGTAGTATCGATGCTACCGTCGACCTGGCGAGGCTGAGGCCTTGTTGAACTTGGGTCCAGTACCTCACGGCTTGGGTTGATTGAGATGGCTTTTGCCGCGTGCATTTACAGATTTCCCGCTTCACGCCTACATTCAGCTCCGTTCTTTTGCGTTTAACGCCCGCCATGGCAAACGTCAGACTAAAATTGAGGGTTGCAGGCTCCTGATTCTTTGCATCCTTTTTTTCCTAATCAACCTTCCAGCCTTTCTGCCTTTCCGTTCTTCTGATTCACTCTTTTTTTGCCTTGCACTATTTCTGTAAGGAAGCGAGGGAGTCCAGTTGGCAGGCTCCTATACAGAGGGCTATAGAAGAGCCCTTTCCTACGCCTACGTTTGTATGTGTCCCTTAGAAACAAATACTGCAAGCTGAAGTGCAGTTTAGAACGACGGCTAGCCGACTACGAAGAGCTCAGACCTTGTCAAGGCAGGCAGCATCGTTGACTCAAGGCGAAGCCGACATGCGGACTGCCTGGGGTGCAAAATGTGGCAGCTTGGCAGCGCAACAATGACGAAAACCAGGAGCATGAGAAGGAAGGGCGTCCAGGATGGGACGCCCGTTCCTGGTTGCGTACTCGTCGCCTTTCTTTTGTCGCTCTACTTTGTGAGTGAGTCTTAACTCTTACTGAAAAGTGTGTACAGCTTCCTGAACACACTTTGTGCTCTGTGAAAGAAAAAATTCAGTTTCCACCCCCACTTTTGGCGCGTGTCTTTCTTCCTATTATTTATTTCTTACGCTTTTACCGGCCTCTCTGTTCACGCTCAGAAGAATTGATTACGACCACATGTTGCTGTTTTCGCGACTGCGGTCTCTTTGCGGCGCTTCCACTGCACCCAGAAATCTGCCGGTTCCCTCCATTCGGGGTCTTTCTTACATAGCTGACCCTCGGTTTGCTGTGTACGTTCTTTCCACTCTTGCGCTCCCCCCCCCCTCATCCCCCATCTCCCTCCTAAAACGACGACAAGTCCGTTTTGGTTCTTTTCAACCCCACACACAAGACTCGTTCAGGCACCCGGCCGTGTCGGCTGTCACATAGGTTCCCGGCCTACGCGCCCTTTTTTAACTTGCGTTCGGACTCCCCTGCTATTTTCAAACGATGTCCATATTAACGAGACAAAAATACATGGGCCCAAGTGGGCTGTGTACATTTTTTCCCTGTCCATTGTTCAGACAGCAAGTTTCCATATTAACGAGGCATAAATACATTTAAAAGGTTTCGTCCTCAGAAAAACTGTCAATAATTCGGGACGTCCATATTAACGGGGCACAAAGTTTCCATAACAGCCACTCACGAAACGCCTTGTCGTGAAGACTAGATCCCCAACATAACAAACAAAAGAGGAAAAGACAGCAGCACACCAAATAATCAGAAAACTCGATCAATGCCGAGTAAACAAATGTGCCTTCAGAAAATTTCGAAAAGAAATGCTCTGTACGTTATCAGGTCCCAACCGGTCAGTCCTAGGTGTTTGTCTATAATTCTGTGATTCCGTTCATTTGAGCCGTCGGCTCTAATTGCAGAGATCGGCACGCTGCACCACGCCGCAATATCCAAAGGCCACGACATCATCTACCAGTGGTTGCCAGGACACTGTGGCATTGCCGGAAATAACCAGGCGGACGACGCCGCCCGTTTTGCCCACTACGACGGACTTGTCCAAATTCCGTTAACGAGAGCCGACGCAGCGAGCGGGCTTCGCTGTTTGGCTGTGGAGCTGACACATTCAGCGTGGAACACTTGAGAGTACTCCAACCGTCGCCTCAAGGCATTGGACCCCGGACTGCGCCTGCGTATTCCCCACCACACAACACGTCGTGAAGCAACATTACAGTGCCGCCTATGGCTTGGCGTTTCTTTCGCAAACAAATATGCCTCCCTGATCGGGATGGCTGACAGCTCTGCTTGTGAATGATGTGGCGTTGATGAAACGATTGAGCATCTCCTTTGTGATTGGCCTGTTTTTGCAACTGAACAACATACGCTGCGTATTGCATTAGAATGTCTGGACGCTCACCCCTTAACGGAAGGGTAGATCTGGGGACCATGGCCATAAATGTCATCTGCGCTCAAAGCCTACAAGGCTCGACCCGTGCTCGATAATCGGTGGGTCGAAAAACAGATAGGGGCACAGCCGACAAGGTTGCCCTACCGCCCCAATGTCGCGAGAACATCGTTGTCCGTCCTCTCCTCCGCAACATGCACCCAGAATACCACAAGGAGAGCCGTGAGAAGAGAGCAGAAGCACTGGTTAAAAGAGCAAAAGAATTCAGAGTAAAAGAAGTTGCCTACGTAGACGCTGCAAGCGGCCGATTAGGGGCGGCAGTTGCCGCGGTAGTCGATGGTAGCGGCGCACCAGTCTTCTCCGCCGCCATCCGAAGCAGAAACACAGACACGGCTGAAGAGGTCGCAATAGCGCTCGCTTGCGTCGGAACGAAGGCTAGATTGGTCTTTAGCGACAGTAAAACTGCTCTCTAGAATATCGGAAAGGGCAAGGTCTCGCAAGAAGGCACCCGAATGCTAACAGCTGTAGCTAAAATCGATCGCAAAATCACCCGAATTTGGGTCCCAGCACACACGTCCGTCCCCGGCAACGAGGCGGCCCATGATTTAGTCCGAGATCTCTACTTCCGGGCAAACGCGGAGCCGCCCGACTGCCAGGCGATGGACGAACGTTTGCAAGCCTATAAATAAATAATCGAAAATTATAGATTAGGAAGTCGTCTGATGCCGTCACCGGATCCTAGCTTAAATAATAAAGATGCCATAGATGGCGGCGATTACAAGCCGGAAATTTCCCAAACCCGGTCTGGTTGTTTCACACCAAGATAGATGAGAGCAAAAATGATAAATGTAAAGCCTGCGAAGCGAGGGGGACCCTCGACCATATACTTTGGGAATGCCCAAAGTCTCTGGGCGTTAAGGATAACATTAAAAGTAGAGAAGCCTGGGTAACCCTGCCGCGAAGCGACGTCCCCGCTGACCAGCAAAAAGCCGTCCGCCTGGCGGCTGAGGCCGCGAATAACCAATGTATATTATAACCAATGTTGCAGCCCCCGTTCCTCAGGCCTGCGTGCCAGAAGCGGGGAGTAGGGGGCCTCCTAAATCGGTGGAAATTAAAGTTTTAATCAATAAATATATCAATCAGCCAATCAATCAAGCCTACAGGCCACTTCGCTTTTTAAGAGAGACTAACCTGATTGACAGACTGTGACTTTCGCACCTCCTAAGAGATTTGAAGAGAGACGCGATATTATGGAGTTAAGAATCCCTTACCATCGTCCTTTTTCCTGCATTGCTTGGTTTCACTACAATTTGAGAGAGAAACAAAAAGCCTTAGCGGAGCAACAACTTTCTTTTTATTGCGCTTTACTGTATACAAGCTCCATATCATTTTTTGCCTTGTTTATCTAGGCAAATGCTGAACATGCGCAGGCTTCTTTCCTGTATGCCAGCTGCGTCTTATAATCTGTGCCGACCATCTCTTCAATTTGCATGTTTTACCACTATATTGGTTATGTAAGCAACGCTAGCATCTTCATCCCATGCTGCAATGATTCGGTGTTGCAGTTGTTCGGGGCCACTTGTGAATCTGTTAGAAGGAACAAGCAGCACAAGAAACAAGAGAGGTTATTCTGGAGAATACAAGAATGAATTTACAGCACCGGAATTTAGAACGATGGCGTACAATTCGAAAGGGAGGACCCCGATAAAATGCTCAGACGGTATTGTGCCGGTTTTCCTGGTTTGTTGAAGTTTTCCTTTTTTAATATCTGTCAGTATCACGTTCTCTAACAATTTCGTTGCACCATTTTTTGTTAAGTTTCCGTGTAATGTACAGCGGGATCCTTGATTGAATGTAAGGCAGCATCCGTGAAGTTAGCGCCTGGAAACGGGCATGTGCACGACACACAGTTCTGCCCCGCGCCGTCTGCGCAAAGACAATTTTCGTCGCTTTTTAGTTTGCTTGTTTGTTTTGCGGCATCCGACAAAAGCATTGCCGATCACCGTGAGTTACGTGCTTTGCGCGCACCTGAGTGTTTGAGCCGGCGGCAAGCATCGGCACAAACAAGTCAGAGGAAGCGGGAGTGGCGGGCGGGGGGCACGAGGAGTTCGTGCCGTAAAAAAACAGAAAAAAAAGAAAAACTCTTTCCAAGAAGACCAGAAGGAAGCGTCCTCGGGCTGCGGACATTACGGCGGAATACCGAAAGCTGGGCAGAGGCGGCGGCATCCGGTCATCCGAACGGGGGGTAACGAACACCAAGAGTTGGCAGACACACCCCGTCTGTACGCTCGAACTCCGCGTCAAAAGGGGCGCTCTTCGAAGTAAGCCGCGGCAACAGCCAAAAGCCTGGACCTCACACTTTCAACCTCACACAATGACGACCTCACTCAACCTCCAACTAACGCGTGAGTTTGAGGTCCAATTTCACGACCTCACTCAAAAACGTTCGAGCTGTCGCCGACCTCACCTCAACCTCATCTCACTCCGTGAGGTTGAGGTCATTTTGAGGCTGTGGTCGCCCTCATGAGGTCGAAAGCTCATGAGACTGCCCACCTCTGATATGCGGTGCCTTTTGCGAGCCGTATCTGTACATATCTGTGTACTTGCTGGATGATTTAGTTTTATGAGGTTTAACGTCCCAAATCGACAAAGGCTATGAGAGGCGCTCTAGTGAGAGGCTCCGGACATTTAGACCACTCTGAATTCTGTGACGGGCATTGACATCGCACAGGACGCCGGTGCCAAGTTTTTCGCCTCCATCGAAAAGCGGCCGCCGCACCTGGGATTCGAGCACCGTGACTTCTGCACAACTGCGGTGGGGTGCTTTTTGTTTGTACCGATACGCTTAAGCTTTATGAAGCGCAGAATTTATAGAAAGGTGTAAGCTCTCGCTTTACAGTATTTCACCATTTACCACTGTACACGCTATATAACGTGTCAACGTCAAGATCTAATCCTTCGCCGTGGCTAATCCCATGGAGAGAAGGTATGCATTAAACATAGGGGCGCTTAATTAACCTTCGTCGTTAACGCCAGAACACGATTGTGATGCTAGGCCGCATTCCCACCTCGCATTCAACAGGGCTACCATTATTCAGCTGTACCTGCAGCGAGCCTTCGTGGCCTATGAGGAACGTCTTTGCTACTGAACCCCGAAGCCCTGGATTTCACTGCCATCCTCACGCAAACCTAGCTCAATTTTCATTCACGCTAAATTGCTTTCTTGTGGATACAGGAATTTCCTTCGGCAATCTAACATCAATCCGAATATTTAGAAGAGATTCAGAATTACAAAATTCCGTCGGGATGTTTCCCTCATCACCAACGACGGCGATGACGCCACCGGAGTTTCTGCTCTCGGGACGCTTAACGACATGCCGTTCAAATCTCTTGTGAACCCGCCGATAAAATGATATATAAAAATCGATGTTTGCACGATGCACCCGTCGGCGGCGCAGAATGTCTCATTGCGTCGAGGCGCGTCAATTTGTACACATGAAATGTGCCTGGAGAGCAAATGCAGGATAAATGTAACAAAGCAGGCAAACAACAAGCACACCGACTCCTCTGCTGATGTAATCCATCGACCTGTGAAGCGCACCCACAATAAATCTGAGGTTAACTTTGCAGCTGGCTATTTAGCTCTGGTTTGTAGGAGACACCTCGCTCGTGTATGCATAGTTTCTCCCAGGTGACTGCAGCGTCATCAATGTTTTCGCGTGAACACAAAGGGTAAATTTTTTGCTTCAGGTCACCGTAGAAGAAATAAACAGGTGCTGGAAAAAATTCGCCGCCGCGATTTTCACCAACTCCTGCAACGACAGAAGAGCGGCGAAAGTATCCCGGAAGCACTTTCGAAAATGACCGCTTGGCATTACTCAGTGGCGCCCCTATAGGCGGTGGATGAGACGTGTACAACAGCGCCTCTCATAGCCGAAGTTCCTTTGGAACGTTAAGCCGCACAAAATAATCCAGACTCTTCCGGTCATCAGTGAAACGGGGTTCTTCATCGTATGCAGCGGCGGGAAAAATAAAGGGGTGGCTGTTTGACTAAACCCGACGCAATTCACTAAACATCTTCTAGATGGAATACACGTCAGAAAAATTATCTTTCACCCAACAAAAGCGGCCGACCGACAAACTATGGCTGTTTTTGTTATGCCCTAGTGTCCCTTCAGTGCGTTGCATACGAGAACAAATTCATCTGCAAGAGATGCGGCAACTAATCACGTCTATGCAGAACAGAACGGAGTGTAAGACGATGTGCTGATGAACGCCAAATTCAAACTTTTCATATCGGAAGCTGAATCAGCTTCCGATTTTAAAAACCAACAACCTCGCAGCACAAATTGCATCTTTTTATTTATTGGAGAGTATTTCGTTTAGGGTCGTTTGCTCTATGCACGTACTTTCTTCGTTTAAGCGGTTTGCCACAATTGGTCGATTTTATTCTTCGCACGGTGGCGCTCTGGAATGCAAAGAAGACGAAGAAAGTTCTTGCTATGGCTGCTGGTCTGTCCCTTTGTTAGTGTGCTTTGATATCTGGCTGACTAGATGCAGTCATCGATGCCGGGTGATAGCTTGCGCCTCGCGTCATCCTCGCGGCTGTCTGAGCACTGCAGTCCAGCAGGAACGGGAGACTGGAACCGTGTCATTCCTGGATCTAACTCAACAGGCTTCGCCAGGTCCCAGTGGAACAGCACATCGACCGCAAAGCCGTATCGCGCCAAAGTGCCTATACTTCCTGTGAAGGACAACCTTCCTCGGCAGTGTCTTTCACGAAGACCGCCATTCAAGTCAAACAACGCGGTACCAAAGTACTCAGCGTGGTGCCAAGAAACAGAGAGACAGCGTGCCTCCAAGACAGCCAACGAGTCAAGATGCAAGTCTCCATCCTCACCATTGCACAGCCGATTGGATAAGGTTCGCAAAATCGGTCCCACTGGGTCCGAAACCGCCACTTTCACTGAGTCTCAGTTGCCAGCAACCACAAAAACATCTTCACCGTCCGAACCATGCAACATACTCGGCATGCCTGGTCTTGCTACTACGGCGTCCGCTCAGAGAGTGAGCAGCCAGATGCCTACCTCGCAGCGCCGTCAGAGAGATTTATTTGTCTCACGCATACATGCAGCAGGAGCTGCATGTCTGGCTGCTGAAGCGGAAACGAAATCTGCTTTTTCTCTTCCGCATTACGGATGTGTGGGAGGTAATCCAGATTGCGACAGCAACGCATCTCCCAATAATGAGAATCCTCCCAGGCATACTGACAGAGCGCTGCCGCTCCATGTTCCCGCTGTCCATTTGATGGGGTATTTGGTCCCTCCCGTGGACGCACAGGGTACTACCGCCTGCTTCAATTGCGATAAGGTGCGCATGGGTCATCAGATTAATCACTCGCAAAGGGGAACCTCATTGCCACCATACTGCCCAACCCGCAACTCTTCCAGTCGGGCGCGTACCTCTCGTCTTGCCAACTTTGCCATGCCACGGAAATGTGAAGCCTTCATGCAACAGGTGTCAAGGCCATCCGGAATAGTTTTGCATCGCGCCACGTCAGCAGCCGACGGGAGTCACAAGGTGGTGAGAAATGCGTTCGCTAGTAGCCCTGCCGAAGGCAGCACCAGCAAGCTCACTACCGAGACTTGCAGATGGGCAACGTGCTCAGCGTGTCTTACCCTGTGCCTTGCAGCCGCCACCCTGCTGTCTTTCTGGGCCTTACACTCTTTCGCTGGCGCTGTATTGAGTGGGCGTCAGGTGACAGATGATAGAGCCAACCCAGTGACCATCCAGCCGGAAGATGAGAGCTCTTCGGGCTTCCCGCGTCACTTCAGGCCTCACGGCGAGCTGCCACATATGGCTGGTGAAACGGCGTGGCCTCCAGGAGAAACGCTGTCACCGGCCTACGTACGACGCACAGCGGAGAGCAGCGTGATCGATTTGAACGTGACAAATACCCTGTGAAACCTCGCGGATCTCAGGATGAAATGAGAGAGCGCTTTAACAAAAACCTCATGTTATAAAAATAGCAGCACTCTGCTATATTACACAAGCTTGTCATGAGTGTTTGCACTCGGCCCTTGCATAGGTTTCTCTCTCCTTGCTCTTACACACTGCCTTTAGATGAAATTATAATTATGAGCCACATTGATGGGGGTCACAGCATCCTGAAAATTTACAAGCAGTTTACAGTTGACAGGACCATTTCTTCTAGTACAATTTCATGAGGATGCCCTTTGAGTGACTATGAAATCTGCCTTCCCACAGAAATGCGTATGCATTGCACCGCGCAGGATAGCAAGCCTGGTAGTGGGGAAATTGTGGAGAGCGCACGTAGTAGAGTCTAGCCTGAAGCCCCTCAGTAAGCCAAAAGTAACGTCATTTTGTGAAGATTGTTGCCTGCCTTCTGCCCGCAACTTCCCACGGCGTTCGATTCGCCCATTAGCCGAAGGCAGGCAAGGTAATTTCGCTCGCTTCTTTATTTCTTGTTGGGTTGGTACTTCCTCTTCCGCTGTGTCAAATAGCACTCGTGGTGCACAACTGCATGTTTCGCTAAGTTACAAACGTCTTTCGTGCTTTCTCTTCATTCGTGATGGCGTGCTGGTCCGCCCTCGAGCGCTGCGCACGCAAAAGTGTTGGCAATGGGCTGTTCAAAGTACCATCCGCGACTCTACATGGGGCGTGGAGTAAAGAATCGACCTGACTGACTTCAACGATGTAAGCAATTTCACAAAAGTGATAATGTATGCTTTTCCACCGGCCTTCGTTCATCGAAACTATAAGCCGATCATGAAACGGGGGTTCTTCGCGCTTTTTCTCCATAGGAATGCAGCCGCTTTGGCCGGGAATCGTCTTGCAGTCCCGGCTGGCACATTACTGCTGGCGCGTTTCTTTAGCTGATAGAAAGAGTGCCTGGCTTTGCTTTATATGACCTGACATGCGGCAGACAGAATGGAGCATGAATAGAAGAGCACTTCCGTGTGGCGCTCTAGGTCGCTCTTCCGAGACTTTACAGGTAGCTCAAAATTAAGGGACAGCTGTAGATAACTGCGTAGAGACTGCAGGGGAATGATTCCTTACCGCAGCATAGTAAAAAGGTTGATAGCCTTTATGCTTTTTGTGATGGAGGCGAAAAGCAAGGCGTCCGTGTGCTGTAAGATGTCAGTGCACGTTAAAGAACTCCAGATGGTCGAAATTTCCGGCGCCCTCCACTACGGCGTCAATCACAGCCTGAGTCGCTTGGGGACTTTAAACCCCACAAACCAAACCAAACCTTTAGCTCAGTGTTGCCGGGTGCAGTAAACGACTGACGCACAGAGGCGGACGTTGCATACATAAACCTACGCCGCGGCCTCATACTGCACGTCACAGTGTCTGAGAGCTTGGTTTATATTTTGAGTTTCGTCGTTATCGAAACTGCTGCCATCTCACTGACTTCGAGTCATCTGATTGGTGGAATCACCGGAACCGGAAGTAGCTACCACTTCTGTTTCCGGCGTTCCTACCGATCAGATGACTCGAGGGGATAGCGACACATTAGATAACGACGCAAACTGAGAGTACGGACCCTAATAATGGAGTATGCAGCTGATATTTTCGCTAAACAAGTCTGGATCATCTAGGTAGTCCGCAGGTCAGCTGCCTCCAGCGCAGCCCTGGACAAGGGACATCGACACCTGGCTACTGCCAAACATTATAAATAATAAAGGTCTCTCTCTCTCCCACTCTCCCTTTTTCTCGTTAAATAAGGTGCTGGTTGCTCGCTTCCGCTAAAGTCACTTTAGCTTTCGAAAGACCAATTTACCGAGCTTGGGAAGGGCATAGCTATGAAATCATATTTATTACCCTTATCTTTGGAAATCAAGTAGCCGACAGTGCGCACATTGGCTGCGGTAAACATTTGTTATGGAGATAAGGAGGCAGTACTTTCTTACGCCTCTAAGCAGAAAGAAATCGTTTTGGTTATTCATGTGGACTTTACATTTGCTGGGATGGCAGCATGTTCAATGGATTTGCAATAAACACGCGCATAGGACAATCTTCTTAAATGGCGGTTATGATAAAGCAATAATAGATTGTAAATGCCATTTTATGACCGCGAGCAGCTCATTCGAACAGTATTCGAACTCAGCCAGAATTAGGATAAGGGATTATTTGAAGGAAATCACTCAGAGGTCAGGATGATAGTTCAGTTACCGTATCGCAAGCTTATTCATTCTGTTCTGCACTGTTGATGTAATAAAGCCCAGCAAATAACTTTACAGCTCTATACATTGCTGTTAGGCGACGGCACTAGGCACGGAATCTTATAGCTTTCCGCCTTTTAAACACGGTGTAAGGCCGCGGTGGCCCTTTATTGTTTCGGCGCGCGCGCCGCATAAAATGGCGATGGAAGCTTCGAGAACGCGACGCGACCGATTACGTAGTCTAGGCCACCGCGCTGCGCCTCCTCACCCTCGTCGTCATGGGCGGAGTCACGCGTGCATTCCCCCGCACGGTCCCGGCCCTCCTCCTCGCTTCGCGCGAGAGGGCCGCGCGTGCTGTCCACGTTCCAGTAAATTCGAGACCTCTCCAGAGGGCCGAGGGAGGAGGCATAGCTTTGGCACTGCTAAGCTGTTTTCCGTTCCTCCTCCGCGCCTACAAGCTTCTGCGCTGGCTATTTAAGAGCGCGCCGCGCAGCCATCGACGGTTCTGGTTCTGATTTTAGTTTGATCCTCGCTCGGAGAAGATAGCGTAGCAGGCAGGTCCCGACTGAGAAGTCGTAAAAAGAGCGATGCGCTCAATTTGCAGTTAGTCTTTTGCCCAGTCTCGTTTGTAAAGTGTGTCGTCTCACTGCCTCGTGTAAACAAGTCTTCTGTATGTTGTGTTTGTGTCGTATGAAGTTAATTTTCGTTTTGTTACTGCAACTACATTGTCCTACGTCTCTGTGTGTTTGTGTGTGAACCGCACGTCGCCTGCCGAATCGAGGAGCACCTTGCAGAGGTGTGGAAGATTTGAAGAACGAGAAGAACTGACCTTTTACTCACGGCCTCCTTTTGGCGGTTTAGAAATGCTGTCACGTGCTTGTGATAACACCAGTGGCAGCAGACAAGCGGTCTGATGGGTTGCCTAGTGGAGGAAATTATCGCTTTATTGGGCTGAATAACACCCTCAAAGAACCAAATATTTCAGCGTCGGAAAAAAGCAGCAAACGTGCTCGGCAAAGGCCGCAAAGCACAATGCCTGCGGGTGCGGGCAAAGATAAATTTAAAGCCTACGCAGGCTTTTGCGATAAGGAGCAGCAATCGTCTACGACAATTTTGCACAAAGTAGAAGCGAATGCGCGCGGCCACAGACATTCGAGCCAAAGGAGTCCCGGACTGAGGGCCCGAACAAGCCCTGCTCGAACATAACCCATTTTCGTCTCATACTACCATTACTGTGGATCTTTTCTATTGAGATATTCCAGTTTTTGGCCTTTGTGGTTTTTACCTGTCGTTTAATGATCTTTATTTCTCCGTCCTGCCTTCTTACATGCATAGTGGTAAGCTTTCTGGTCGTTTTCCGCCACTGTGAATCGATGCGTTAGGTGTGTGTGTTGTTTGTATTGGAAGCGCTGCCGTCGATGCTCTTTGTCTTTGTGACTGCTGGCCACCTCTTGCTTGAGCTGAGGGAAGATATTGAAGAGTGTGAAAATCGCAGATGTGTGGTAATACATGAAAGGTATAACGCTGATAAGCGGTTCTACGCACCTACTTCGTATTTGATGAACTATTCAAATCGGCCATATTTATTTTTTTTACGATACCTATCTTTCTCTAGTGAAGAAGCGCAACAGCACAAGGCCAGAGGAAGAAAAGGACAAAGACAGCACTGAACTGACAACAAATATTTATTCCGGATGCTA
This sequence comes from Amblyomma maculatum, assembly GCA_023969395.1. Taxonomy (NCBI): domain Eukaryota; kingdom Metazoa; phylum Arthropoda; class Arachnida; order Ixodida; family Ixodidae; genus Amblyomma; species Amblyomma maculatum. The sequence goes on from JAJIZL010121518.1 coordinate 122,071, forward strand.
TCAGCATATATATACTTTAGCACAATAGAAAAAAACAAAGAAGCAGAGAGGAGCGGAAAGAATCAACCCAGTCGTTATGCGCATGCAACCGCATCGCGTGTACAAAGATTATTTGATATCAAATAGTCATGCTCTTTCAACGAGATGGCTATGGAAGGGGTGCTGATACAATTATCAACCCAGCTTCATGATTTCAGATGCTTCGATAATCTCTCGTGTAAGTTTATCCTTGTGCTTGGTAACTACTTGGCTGTTTTTGAAAACTAGAAAACATAAACAATCACGACAGTGAATACTTATGTGGCAGGCCGCGTTCTTAATGTTGTTTCCATGCTCCATGTATGCACCACCACACGTCAACCGGACTGAATACACCACGTTTTCTTGGCATGACACACACTTCATCTTGTGGTTTTTCTTGCATTCGTGACCAGATTCTGATCTTTTAACTGGGCCATTTACCCTCGCACACAAGCCACTCAGTCTCACAGGAGCCGAAAAAACATCAACTCCACCCTTTTTACCTATTCTCTTCAAATTCTGGGATACAACATGGACATGGGGTATTACTGCCAGATTTTTTTGTTTGGAATGAGGGACAGCGTTGCCCCCCCCCCCCCTCCCTTTTTTTAGCTCTTTCAAAATATCTTATGCTACTGACGCCAGAATATGAAGGGGGTATTTTGCATCTGCTAGTCTATCAACCTGATTAGAGAATATATAATCAATCTTGTGTGAACAGGATTTTTTCGTGGCATTTTTAAAGCATAACGCCACAATATCTCTTTTCACGAGCTTCGAATGGGCTGAGCTATACGGAAGTAAGGGCTTTTTACTCCTAGCTTCAAATGCCCAGTATACATGGAAGTCTGTAAAATGTAAGGCCAAGTCAAGGAACTTAATGTGATCGTTCACAGCCACTTCATGCATAATTTCCAGCGGCGAATGCACTTCCCAAAATATCGCGCACAAGTCGTTCACTTCTGCAGCGAACCTAGCCGGGTCACAGTCTAATAAAACAAGGTAATCATCTACCTATCGGAACACTCTTGCAACTGTAGAGCTCATGAGCGAATGCTCGAGTGGCCGGTCAAGCTTGGCAAGAAAAATGTCACTTAGTACTGGGGCGATGCAAGATCCTATGCAGATCCCATTCTTTTGAATAAAAAGAGCGCCTTCCCATTCTGCATAGGTTGCCTGAAGGTACACTTGCAGCAGGTCTAAAAAGCTTTCTGCAGAAATGCTACAGGAATTCTGAAATGCTACCGCTGCGTAGTCGTCAATTGCTTCACTAATGCACTTTAACAGCTTGTGAGGGATGGAACTGTATAGGTCTTTTACGTCAATGGAAAATGCGCGGAGTGGTTTGGCCTGACCAGTTTTTAGAAATTCAATTACATCGTTTGACTTCTTTACCTGATAAGGGTCGTCAATAGTTAGGTAAGCTAGGTTATTTTGTAAAAACTTCCCCACGCTCTTCTGCAACGTGCCTTTCTCTGAAACGATCACACGTAATGGCACGTCTACTTTGTGCGTTTTCGCGCTAAACAACATGTCGAGGCTAGGTTTTTCGACCTTGTCAATAGAGGATAAAAGCGCCTTTAAATGTAGCTGTTTGCACAACTGTTTTACCTTTAATTTTGCTTTTGCAAGGCAAGCTCTTCTGCATTCTTTGAAGAGTGAGCAGACCGCATCACTTGCTCTTTGCTTTAAGCAATCCTTTGAAAGTAAAGCAAAACCCCTTCTTTGTCTGCAGTCAACAATGCTAGAGCGTTTTCGCGCAGATACCTAACAGTCTTATCTATTGGCAAATCTATTCCACGTACTCTCAAGTGCAGCACAAAATCAATTCCTTCCCAAACGCACCTACTGGCATCTGGTTCATCAGGTCGTCGTGACACGCGCCTTACCTTTGCCAGTAGTTCCGGTGGCCTCATCTTAGGCTCAACAGCAAAGTTCAGGCCAAGGCATAGGACTCGTTGAACTTCCTCCCGAATGTAAACTCCATCGACATTGTGCAGTTGGTTGAGCGTCCCTCCAGGTTTTCTTGGTACAAGCCCTCGGAGGGATGCAGCCCTTGTGAAGAAGCTGCTGTCACATGAACTAGGTGGTGCTGTTGATGATGCGGCTAATTCCGTGTCACTGCCGTATCCAAACACCTGGCTCGTTGCGGAACTGTAGAAGAAGCTTTAGATGATCCTTGCATAGCCTCACTTTTCGTTGTCATTCGGTCCTTAGAAATTTGCACATCCTTATGCCGTGGCTAACGGAGTGCAAAAAGCCTACAAACAACACCAGCACTTCAGGAGGAAGAATCCGCTTTCGAATGCAAAAACCAAGCATTCGCGATTTGCATGAAGCATTAGCAATAGCTGGAATGAAACGTGACGGTTCAACAACAGAAGACGAATAAATAGAGCCCCCTTGTACAAGAAATAAAGTTGTACAACAAGAACGGGTGGACGAGTTGGTCTGACATATCTTGTGCAGCAGAGCGACAGCACAAGGCCAGAGGAAGAAAGGGACAAACACAGCGCTGAACTGACAACAAATATTTATTCCGGATGCTATTAGCATATATATACTTTAGCACAATAGAAAAAAACAAAGAAACAGCGAGGAGCGGAAAGAATCAACCCAGTCACTATGCGCATGCAACCGCTTCGCGTGTACAGCGATTATTCGATATCAAATAGTTATGCACTTTCAACGAGATGGCTATGGAATGGGTGTTGATACAATTATCACCCAGCTTCATGATTTCAGATGCTTCTATAATCTCTCGTGTAAGTTTATCCTTGTGCTTGGTAACTACTTGGCTGTTTTTGAAAACTGGAGAACATAAACAATCACGACAGTGAATACCTATGTAGCGGGCCGCGTTCTTAACGTTATTTCCATGCTCCCTAAGTCAATCATTTATACAACGGCCAGTTTGGCCAATGTATGAACCACCACACGTCAACGGGACTGAATACACCACGTTTTCTTGGCACGACAAATACTTGTGGTTTTCCTTGCATTCGTGACCAGATTCTGATCTTTTATCTGCGCCATTTACTCTCGCACACAAGCCACTCACTCTCACAGAGCCGAAAAAACATCAACTCCACCCTTTTTACCTATTCTCTTCAAATTGTGGGATGCAACATGGACATAGGGTATTACTGCCAGATTTTTTTGTTTGGATTGAGGGACAGCGTTGCACCCCCCCCCCCCCTTTTTATAGCTTTTTCAAAATACCTTCTGCCACTGACGCCAGAATATGGAGGGGGTATTTTTGCATTTGCTAGTCTATCAACCTGATTAGAGAAACTATAATCAATCTTGTGTGAACAGGATTTTTCATGGCATTTTGAAAGCATGACGCCACAATGCCTCTTTTCACGAGCTTCGAATGGGCTGAGCTATACGGAAGTAAGGGCTTTTTACACCTAGGTTCAAAATGCCCAGCTTGCATGGAAGTCTGTGAAATATAAGGACAGATCAAGGAACGTAATATGATCGTTCTCAACCACTTCATGCATAATTTCCAGCGGCGAAAGCACTTCACAATATATCGCGCACAAGTTCACTTGTGAAGCGAACCTAGCCGGGTCACAGTCTTGTAAAATAAGGTAATCATCTGCATATCGGAACACTCTTGCAACTGTAGAGCTCATGAGCGAATGCTCGAGTGCCTGGTCAAGCTTGGCGTGAAAAATGTCACTTAGTACTAGGGTGATGCCGTTGCACTGCTTCACTAGATATGTCAGACCGACTCGCCCACTAGTTCTTGTACCTATGCTTCGTTTATCCGTACTCCGAGGTACCTATTTTCTGCCAGTCTTGGTATCTCGCTGCCTTGTATTGTCAGCGTTTTATCACTGAAATCGTTCAATACCATTAGACCCGTATTAATGCGCCAAACGAAAAACCGACTGCATCTACCTCGTATTAGCATATATTAACCAATGCTTATAACTCTTCCTGGCTATTGGTAATAGAAAAATGTCGTTCGCATATATCAGCCACGGAAGCGATTGTTGCAAGTTCGCTCCACCTAGCTGATACGAGAGATTAAAACTAAGGTTGCTTTATTGCAGACTCTTTTCCATGTACTTCATATAAATCACGAACAGCGGACATTCTTGGCTTAGGCCTTTGCATTCTCAGATAGTAGACGTACAGCCTTTGTCAAAAGTGTAGAGCCCAGGGGGTCTGTTTCTGAGCCATGTAGTGGCGCTGATTTAGCATAGCGGAGGTCAGCCCCATTGGAGATGGTAGGACTGTCACGAATTCGGCGCACATCTTTATCAAGTCGGCGCAGCGCGAGGCCCGTGCGGCGCCGCATGGAGAGAAAAGCCTCCTCCCCCGCGCGAGGGAGCGCGTAGCTTTGTACGCGTCGCCGTCGTCCTCTTTCTCATCACCCGGCGATGAAGCTGACTCATCAGTCTGGCATATGCCAGAAAACTCCAGAACGTTCTACGGGTCGTGGCCAATGACGACGCGCGGCTCGACGGGAGGAGAAGGGAGCGCTCTAACTAGCGAAGCTAAAGGCCCAACTCCGTAGGCCCTCGAAGCGCGCGTCCTGCGCGCTTGGAGGCCCGCGCGTCGGCCAGAGGAAGTCTGCGCATGCGCGACGCGTCGGCCACAGCCGAGCGCGTTCACAACGCTCGGATCCGACAGTGCCAGATATTCGGCGCGCGCGCTACGTGCGGCAGCGCGCGCCTTATTTCCGGCGTGCAAGCATCGACCAATCAGCGGGCGTCCTGCTTCTGTGTCTTCCGGAGCTGGTCTGGCGCGTCTTTCAAGCATATTTTGAGCAACATGGCGGATCGCCACCTCAATGGAAGCTCGTCGTCTTTCTTTAGCAGCCAAATGAATGAGGTGAATAACGAGCTGCTCATCGCCGCCATCGAACAACGGGGACCGCTATGGCTTGCGGGCCACGCACTTCACAAAAACCAGCTTGTAACAGCGGCTCTATGGAAAGAGGTGGCCGCGGAACTTTTGCCGGGGCTCCCACGTGAAGGTAAGATACTGAACCTGCTCGTGCGTTATTCATGTCGCGCACATAAACAAAAATTGATGTGTATGTTCTCGTGTTTTCATCGCAGATGCCATAAAAATGATTCAAAAGCGTTGGAAGAGTCTACGAGACAAGTTCCGCCGACTATTTATGGCAGAGCAAGACAGTAAGAAAAGCGGCGCCGGAGCTGACGATGTCGGCGGGAGCGCAATCATGTGGCCCTATTACACCCTGATGATGTTTTTAAGGGACACGATGGAGTGCAGACCGTAAGTCGATAAAATTTTTTCGCTGCTATCGAAGTAATGGGAATGATATGTCACTGCAGAGAAAGCAGGTAGCCCGTTTGTTTTGCCTGTGACAACGGCGCTGGACTAGCTTCCCTACGAGCACTGTGCTTGACCATTATTTGTGTAGCTACAGCAATGTGTGCCGAACTGTGGTCTGAAGAAATGACTCCTGCAGTTTTAGTGCTTTGCATCCGTTGCCCGCTGGCGAAAGCTCTAGCTCTCTAAACAAGCCTGGCTATGTGTGAATGCTTCCCACCTCAAAGGAAAAATATTTCATTGTTTGGGCTGCTTGTGCAGTGCGTCATTCAATAGCCGTTGTAGAGCGAAATGATGTACACACTTATAATTTTGGAAAGCGATGCCTATTTTCAAATTATTTATTTAGGTAACAGCTGTCAGAAATTAAGTTAGGCGAGGTAGTATAAAGCGATGAGTGTTTGTGAATTGTCAATAAATGCCTAGGGGAATGCAGTGAAACAGTGCTTCAAATCCTAGATAGTAGCGTGCATTCAACAACCTACAGCGCTGAGCAATAATACGATTCTTTTTTTCATATATCCAGTGAGGTGAAAAGAAGTTTAATTACATATTAACACCAGCAGCAATGTGAACTTTGATGAGCACGTCACATATCTGAAAAACTTGACAACAGGTTTCCTATATATGTATGTTAAGGGGCATATACTGAACAAGGAATCAAATAAGTATCCGTGCAGAACATTTTCATATTACGCGTCAGTGCTTGCAGCTTATTTTTTGGCACTGCAAATGTTTTGTTTGCTTGTGCTACATGACATGTTCAAAATGGAAACAGCATTGCAGTGATGATATAACGAATATAATACATTCTGAATTGCACACCACGTATACTAAAAAAAAAAAAAGTCCACATGCGCAGTGTCCACATAAAACCAAATCTGGTGCATAATGCATATATTCGCTTCCTAAAGGAACAACACAGAAAACAATATGAAATACAATACCATATACACGGAAGCTACATTTTAACCTATAAATAAAGTACACAACTTTTGTAATGCACAGAGTATTAAAAAAAAAAGTCCACATGTGCAGTGTCCACATAAAACCAAATCTGGTGCATGATACATACATTCGCTTCGTAAAGGAACAACACAGAAAACAATATGTAAGACAAAGCCATATACACGGCAGCTACATTTTAACCTATGAGTGAAGTACAAAACTTTTGTAATGCACTCAGAGTATTAAAAAAAAAGTGCACATGTGCAGTGTCCATAAAAAACCAAATCTGATGCATAATACATATATTCACTTCGTAAAGAAATGACACATAAAAGAATATGAAAGAGAAAGCCATTACACGGCAGCTACATTTTAACCTATGAGTGAAGTACAAAACTTTTGTAATGCACACACAAAGTATTCGGTTCACAAGTCGCATTGATTCTTCTAGTAATTTCATTCATATACAGTAACTTAACTGTACCACAAGGCTAAAAGCAGACAGTTTTCCTTTGTTTTTGACTAGTGCGCTTGAATGAAATGTCTGGCATATGCAAATCACAAAAATTCCTTAATTCTGCACAACTGAGGGCTTGATGCTCACTTTGAATCATGACTAGTTACCAACAAACACATCATAAGTTGTTTTCTTGCTACACTAATACACTCTAATATGCTTTCACTCTAATGCACAAAATTCTTTCGGGTTAGGTAATGAGATAGCAAGTATACTCTGTTTACCTTAGCGCATACACACTGTATGTTGAAATTCATATACCCCGTTTCCTACCCACATGCATTTGAAAGTAAACACTTCAGGACAGGTTTCAAATTGACAATTTTAAAACGACAGTTTGTATCAGATGGAAATACATCAACACAGTGCAGCAAACATTTTGAAGACCCAGCTCATGGTGTGCATACATATTCTTGTTTGCAGGACCTCTGGAAACTTCACAAAAAGGGCACGCAAACACTGCCCTGCTGTCCAGGTAGAGCTAAGCAGTCTAGAGGAGTGCAGTCAACAAAGCATACTGCTAGTAACAGACGACAGGGAACAGTTTAAAGATGTGCCATTACTGTTGGAAGGCACATCACCCACCAGCCCTCACACGTCAACAACTGACTCATCGTCAGCATCACGGCAGTTCCAGGACTCCACATCCCGTGAATGTGTGGAGCTGCTGGAACGTGTGGCGTCACAAGTTCCCGAAGCTTCACAAGTGTCCGAAGCGTCACAAGTGCCCGAAGCGTCACAAGTGCCCGAAGCGTCACAATGGGACGAAGCATCACAGGAAGCAGTGGCATCACAGGGAGCACCAGCATCACGGGCACCATCGAATTCTGCATATGGAAAACGTAAAAAGAGAGCAGCATTAGATGAAAATTCGATTCTCGCTGAAGTTGCAAACGTCACTAATGTGCTGCGATCTCCCGATGAATACGACGAATGTGATTTATTCGGGATGACCATTGCAAAGATGATAAAAAGGGCTCCCCGAGAGTACCAAAATGGCCTACGGATAAAACTGCTCGAAGTGTTCGACCTGTTCCCAGCTCAATAGAAGTGATGTGTGTTTGTTCGGTCAAACTTGTGAAGCTTTTGATATGTAATGGTTTAGTTCAATCGCACATTCTGTATTGTCATCTTTTCTGGGGCACCACCACAGCTCAAAGTAACTCGAGCGTTTGGAGGTACCCAATATGTACTCTTGCTGTAAATATAGCTTACCTTCATTGGCATGAATGGCACTGCTGCTGGTTCACTCGCTGCAAGGCTTTCTCCTTGGAGATACCTGGCTGCTCCCCCTGCCAGGGAACCTCTCCAGCCTTGCTGCAAAAGTTTGCAGCAAACAGATTCCGGGCAGCAGAAGCACTGGCATGGTAATTTCGTGCCTGTGTCGCTTCCAGTGGGAAGGAGTGAGGCTGTGCATCATTGGCCAGCACCGCTTGGATGCCTTGCCGCCAGTGACCCGACACAACGTTTCCAAAGCTGTCTTCCCTATCCGCAAAGTTTTCTGATCTTGGATTGCGAACAGTGAGGAAGTTGTGCAGCATACAGGCAGCCTTCATGACATAGTCCACATTCTCTGGCAGCAGGGCAATGATTTTAACAGAATACGCCATCTGGCCGCGGTGATCCCGAATGCATTTTCGGCACATCGTCTGTAAAATGAAATACACATCCTTGGAAACAAATAAGGTTAAAGGTTTCTTTATCTCTTTTGCAAGCTTCTTGTTTTCAGTATTTTATCAAGCCTAATAAAATAGCATGAGGTCATACCTTGCTCTATTTAGTCGGTAGTTAAATACTCTTATTTCATCCTCAAGGTGCCTGGCAGGATATGGCCGCATGAAATCTTTTCTCAACTGAAAAGCTTCATCGCCGACAAAGACGTATGGAGCTGTCAGGCTGGTTCCAGGCAGTCGCCCAACTTCAGGAATATCAAGCGTTCCATTTGTCAGTGCTATTCCGAAATCCCTCTTCTTAAATGTACCGCCATCACTATTTCTTCCCTCTGCACCCACATCAAATAGCACATATTTGCAGTTGCTATCCACAATCGCCATGAGCACTATTGAGTAGGTGCCCTGAAATGGGAAAGTACAGCACAATAAGCATATGTGCCACCTCAATACATTCGTCACAAATGCTTAAGCTTAATGTGCCCCTTAATGTGTGAAAGACTGCAATCGCCTTCCTACTCTCATCACAACCATCACTAATTTTTCTTTATTCCAGTCTGCCGTGAGCAATGTAGACCATGCAAAATTTCATTAGTACTGTATAAGTTTTGCTTTGATTTCTGTGTTCACCTCAGAGTACCACGTATTTATAATCTTTCTGCGAAAATAGTGCTTACATATTGTTTAATGATACACTGTAATACTTTTTGTTGTCTGAATTAATACTTGTGCAGTATTATGCATTTCGTAACTATGTTGCCCTCTTTTATTATATATTACTTGCATGCTTTTTTGTTGTGCATATTTTGTATTCTTGTACTGCACCCCCTCCCCTCTGTAATGTTCCTACCTTAAGGGCAACAATAAATAAAAAAAATTAAAGAGCACTGCAGAATCTGCATTGGAGTAATGCGAAAGCACGGGTGCTGCGGTTGGTTGCTCCTGGTTTCTTAATTCACTTCTTGTCTACTCATTTTAGTCTTTGGTACTTTCAAATTGCGCGTCAATTCCTTCCTATGCCATTTTTGGCTCTACTTCCAGTTGCGTGTCATCACATCCTCTACATCACATTATTTCACTTCTTGTTTACCCATTTTAGTCTGGCATTTTCAAATTGCGCACCAATCCCTTGCTATGCCCTTTTTCGGCTCAGTGCAGTGCCACTCATAACATACGGGAAGGAGGTTAACCTGGGTATTCTACAATCCATTTAGCTGTGCTGTAAATTTGAGTGCGCCTAGCTTCAGTGTGGTCATAAACAAATATGAAATCATTTTCTCAGATCGAAGTTTCTTGCATGACAGACTTTGCAGATTTTCTGTGATGTACACTGTGCGCACCAAGTTGTGCTTTTCTCAGGCTCTAAGTGCCACAACCTAACTTAAATGTCAGAAATGCAGTTCTTTGTGGCACTCAAGTATGACTGCTCACATTCAATGCTCCCATGTGAAACCATTCATTCAGTGTCAGATAATGTTGATAAAATTTAACTAACATGTAAGGCTGACTTTATCACGGCGATAATGCTATGTACATAGTGGATGTCTATAATACACCTAACTTTACCTTATAATTGAAGTATCTGCTCCCTGAATTGGGGGGGGGGGGGCAAACAATGGCCACATGCTTTTTATCTACTGCCCCCAAGCAGTTGGGAAATTGTCAGCGTGCGGCAAACTCTTCTCCAATTCTTTTCCAATCTTCTTCTGAGGGCATCTGGAAGCAATCAGCAGTAGCATCGTGACTGAAAAGGTTGAACTCTTATGAAGGCAAACATAAAGTGGCGCTTTTGCTGCAATAAAATTTAAATACCTATTTGGCTCATTTTTTTCACTTACACTCCTTAATGACTGTTATGGATGTAAATTTTTTAATTTTCTGCTCAAGCCAATCTCCTATTATTCAGAACTTTTCCGTGCATCAAGTGTGCACATTTTTTTAGCTGGCAGGCCAGCTGTATGCGTAACTGTAAACCACATTTTTCAGTACTTGTATCTTAGTACTAATCTGGAAGGCTCTAGGTACATACAATCATAATTTATTTATTTACTGCACAACAACAGCAGCACAAGCAACCTTAAAATATATAAAATATGGTGGTTCAAAGCATACAAATAAAAGCAGGCAGCAAACCAATAAACAAACAATTCAACCATTGCACACCATTGGTATAAAAATCAGAAAGGGCTGTAAGATAATATATATGTAACAATGTGTTTTTTTAAGTAACTAATCCCAAATGAACTGGCAGCTATACAGGGCAATGAGGTGTTATATACAAGCAGGTTGCATTTAAAATTTTGTTTGCTGCAAGTTAACACACAATGTGACTGCCAAACTAAGTCTGTTGAAGTTTCAATAACTGCAGAAAAGCATTTGTACCACAGCAAAGGGCCAAAAATTGACACGCCATGTGCTCTAACTCAAAACCATGATTACATCATACTTTTTATAGCCTGCAGAAATAGTAATTGAACTTCTAGGCCGAGAAGTCTGATATAACGAAGAAAATTTACTTACAAAAGACCACTTATCCTGTCTACTTAGTAGCATCAGCCAGTCCTTAGCGGTTTCAATTTTTCCAAAATTAAGATAGAATCTAGTGATTTGAAAGCAATCTCAATGGGTGACAGACTTCACTTCAAAGGGTCCACCAACCTGCATGAAGCGATCCTTGAGTTGTGCCCATATGGCCCGACAAGCCTCACGAATGCACCGTCGTGCGGTTTCTATCCCAACACGGTATGCCAGAGCAACATTGCAAATGTCTTGACCTGAAGCCAGGTAACTGGAGTGAGTGAGTGAGTGAGTGAAAACTTTATTGGATATTTCAAGGGTTTCGCGGTTGTGAAGTCTCCGTCGTCTTCTCTGGCGCTGGCGACTTGAGGCTTCTCGTCAGCAAGGGTGGGCCCCTATTCCAAGGCTCCACTGAGTCGTGCTGCATCAGTCGCGTGCTGCACTAAGGTCCTTTGGGTCGCGAGCTCGCCGCTGGTGAGCCGACTCTGCCATTGCTCCGCACTCGGGTCTTCGTGTTGGTGGAATGCTTTGTTGCGTTCGCATTCCCACGTGATATGGTAAAGTGTAGGTGTGGCATCGCACCAAGGGCAGGTGGCTCTGTATTGTGTATGTGTAGGTTAGGAAAGGAGTTGGTCTGTAATCTGCGCCAGCCGGTCGCTTCCTCCTTTGTTAGGGCTTTGTGTGGTGGTGGATATCTAATTCTAGCTCCCCTATGCAAGTGCAAGATCTCTGCGTATCCCCCCTCGCAAGCCTGTAGGCGGAGCTCCGGAGCATTTGACTGCCCTGCTCGGAATGCGTTACCTCGAGCTAGGCTGTCTGCCCTTTCGTTCCCCCCTATGCCGGTGTGGCCCGGGATCCAGATTAGGTTATGCCTGGGTTTCTCCTCGGCGGAGGTTGCCCCGCTGAGTATTTCAAGGGCTGTTCTGCTGATCCTGCCCCTCGTGTAGTTCCTGCACTTCTCCTTCGAGTCTTTAGTATGTTGAGAGATCGGCCCGTTCTGTAGCCTTCTGCTGCCGCCAGCGCAACGGCAATTTCTTCGGCCTCCGCTGTGCCGGCGACCTTTACCGTGGCACACGTGATCATGTTTCCTTCCTTGTTTACCACTACCGTCGCGGCTGCGCGTTCTCTATCGCGCGGATATACGGCAGCGTCCGTGTATACGGTGTTGTCCAACTGGGCTAGCGTTCTCTCAACGTACTCGGCCCCCGCTTTTCGTCTGTTTTCGTGAAGATTGGGGTCCATGTTTTTCGGCAATGGTCCCACGTTAATGGTTTTCCTAAGGTGGTCCGGTACGTCCGCGTATCTGTCTACCAGTCCGCTCGTGTCCCGACCCAACCTTGTTAGGAGCGCTCGTCCCGTGGGGGTGCCTCTGAGTCTCGTTATTTGCGATCCCAGCAGAGCTTCGGCGAGCTCGGTGAAGGTGTTGCTAATGCCTAGCTGGAGCAACATTTCGTTCGACGTGTGCTTGGGTAGGTGCAGAGCAGTCCTGTACGCCTTCCTGAGAATGATGTCGGCTTGCTCTTGGTCGTCGCGTGGTACGGCAGGGAGTACGTGACTCGGCTGACAATTAGGCTGTTAACTAGCTTGAGAGTGTCTTCTTCTCTCATTCCATATCTCTTTTGGGAGACTCTGTTGATCATACGGCCCACCTGCTCTGCCGCCTTAATCAGCAGGCTGATGGTGTGGTTGCATTTCCGGCTTTCTTGCAACCACATGCCCAGGATCTTTATCATGTTCTTTTCCGGGATGTTCTGTCCCTTGAGAACGACCTCCAGTGTCGCTTGGGTGGGATGCTTGCCGACCCTGGGGAGTTCCGGCTTCTCCGTCGAGCATCGTAGGCCCCTCTCTCTGGTGTAAGTTTCTACGCAAGTTGCCGCTTCCTGTAGTTTTTCTTGCTTCTCCCCGAGTGATCCTTGGGTGACCCATATCGTGATGTCATCGGCGTACATCGCGTTTTGGATGCCCTGGATCTCCTTGAGCCGTCTTGCAAGTCCAATCATTGCCACGTTGAAGAGGACGGGCGATATGACGGATCCTTCGGGTGTGCCTTTGCACGGCTTGGGGAAGACGTCGCTTCTCAGCTCGCCCAGCCCCACGGTCGCCGTTCTGTCGCTCAGGAAAGCTCTGACGTAATCGTGCGTTCTCCTCCCGCAGTTGGTGTTGTTGATGCCTTCCATGATGGCCGCGTGGCTTACGTTGTCGAAAGCCCCCTTTATGCCGAGGGCCATGACGACGTTTTCGCCCGCCTTCGGCATCGCCTGGAGCACTTCCTCTTTGAGTTGGAGCAGCACGTCTTACGTAGAGAGGTTGGCTCTGAACCCGTATATTCTGTCCGGGTACCATTGTTCGTTTTCCAGGTGCGAACGGAATCTTTTCGTGATCACTTTCTCGTACAGCTTGCCCAGGCACGACGTTAGAGACATCGGCCTGAGGTTCTCGATCTGCAGCTTTTTGCCTGGCTTCGGAATCATCACGACGACGGCGTGTTTCCACTCCGCCGGCACTCTTCCCTCTTGCCAGAGCTTGTTGAGGTAGGTCGTAAGCTGATCTATCGCCTCGTCACTGAGGTTCCTTATTAGCGAGTTCCGGATCTTGTCCACCCCGCCGCCGTGTTCTTCGTGGCCGATCTTATCACCTCGACGACCTCCTCTCTCGTGATGGGTCGATCCATGGGCGGGTTCTCCTCGCCGTGGTATTCTTCTGGGTAGCTCTCGACCTGATCTTTGCCGTAGCACTTGATCCGGACCTCTTCGAGTAGTTGTTCGTCCGTGCCTTCGTATTGGTGCACCAGCCTCTGTATCGACTTGCTGCCTTCGGAATTGTTTTTGCTCGGGTCCATGAGGGAATTGAGGATCTGCCACGTTCTGGCTGTGCTGAGAGTGCCGTTCAGCGAGTTGCTGAATTTCTGCCACCCCTGCCTGGCCAGCTGCGTCGCGTACTGCTGCGTTTGCTTGGTTATATCGGCAATTTTCCTCTTTAGCTTCCTGTTGAGGTTTTGTCTCTTCCACCGCTTGGTGAGCCCGCGTCTCGCCTCCCATAGCTTGAGGAGCCGCTTGTCCACCTCCGGCGTTTGTTCCGTTCTGTCTACTTCTTTCGTGTATAGGTCTTGGATTCGTCTGAGTTGTTGGCTCCACTCTTCCGCAGAACCGATGTCACCCTCGAGCTGCTTGCAGTGCGCTCTGAAGGCGTCCCAGTCCGTCAGCCGAGCCGTGCCAATCTTCCTTCTGACGTTGTCCGCCACTGTGCAGATCCTTATTATGTGGTGGTCGCTTCCAAGGTTCTCGAGTAGGTTTTCCCACTCCGCTTGTTTGGCGCCCCTTATGAAGGTTAGGTCAGGACTCGTGTCTGGACTGACGCTGTTCCCCTGCCTAGTCAGTTATAGCCCCATCTCGGACTCTTGGCGTTAAAATCGCCCGCTATGATAAAGGTGTTTTGTCCCGCCAACTCTTTCGCCTCCGCAAAGAGCCTAATAAAGTTCCCATTTGTTTGCTTGGGTGGGCTGCAAAGATTTACGATATAGATGCTTTTGGAATTTGTTTTCTTTTTGGGAATTATCTCCGTAATTACGTGTTCGACCTGGGTGTCCTCTATTTCTTTGTGTGCTATGGCTACTACTTGTTTGCTTATGAGGGTCGCAGTGCGTCCGCTTTCCTGACACGTGTAGCCCCTGAGTGTTGGGGTGTTGTTTGTTTCTTGTAACATAATTACATCCGGTGGGGTTCCTCTGGTGTATATGAATTGCTGCAAGAGGCCTTGCTTACGCTTGTACACCCTGCAGTTCCATTGCCAAAGCTCTAGTTGTCGGTGGCGTTCTGCCATGTTTTCTTATTGTTGTTTGTGTTGGGGGTCTCTACGCCGAACCAGCGTTCGTTGTATAGTCTGTCTCTGGCGTCGTTGGTGGTTCTTTGCGTGTTGTTGTTTTTAACATAGGTTCTAAAGTTCTGTTCTTGCAGGGCAAACTTTTGTTGTGTCTGTTGCAGTTCACTTTGAATTTGCTGCATCTGTCCCTGTAGAGCCATTATGAGGTTTTTTATATCATCAATTGGGTTTCCCCCTTCGTGGTTTTGTTGCGCCATGTCCATCGCCTGAGATGGTGGAGTCGGTGTTCTAGCCGGCGAATAACCCGCCCTCATTTCTTGTTTCTCTCTGATAATGTCGTTTAGTTGTTTCTTTAGTTGCCTCGCTTCCTCGCGACTTTGCTCTAGTTCGCGCCTGAGGCTCGTAATCTCTTATAATAGTTGTTTGTCTTGTGTGGTTTGTATGTTGTTAGTGTTAGAGTGCGGAGCAAAAAGTGATTTGGGAGGGCTGTCTCCCCAGCTCACCTTAACACCTCCGCCGCTCTTCTTTTTCTGTTGCCACGGCTGCTGCTTTTGCTGCGGCTGTTGCTTGCCGGCGTTGCCCAGAGGTGGGTAGGACCCATCCCGGTTGGAGCCTCGGCTCTGGCTCCGGCTGCTGCCGCGGCTGCTCCGGCCCTGGTCCTGGCTCTCGTCCCGGAACCATCTTGGTCTTCTTCACCGGCCTCGGCTGCGCCGCTGCTGGGGTCGCCACCTCAGCTCGCTCGCTGACTTGAGGCGTTGTTTGCAGTCTCTCGTGCCCACCGCGTGATCGCCGCCGCACTTGGGTGTGCATTGGTGCCGCCGGATTCTGGCATCCGCACTGCCTGCAGGTCCTGGATTCCGGGTTCGGGCAGACGTCCATTCGGTGCCCCTGTTGGCCGCAGGCGTAGCACACCTGCCTCGTGGGCCGGTACGGGTAGCACCACATCTCCCCGCCGTAGCACAGCACCTGCTTCGGGAGAATGGGGCCGTCGAAGATGATGACGGCCGTGCTGGATTTCCCGAGCATTCTGGCTGCCAGGATCTTCACGCCTTGCGTGCGGACTCTGAGGTTGGTCTTGAGTTCTTCTGGTGAGGTTCCCGGGTCCACGCCGTGGACAACCCCGCGCAGCGTTCCTTCCGGTGCTGCCGCGTGGGCGTTCACGGCGTAGCTCTTGCCCCCGAAGCTCAGCTGCATGATGCGCCTAATCTTCTGGGCCGCTTCTTCGTTGTCGGTGCTGATGATGATGATGTTGGATCCGTTGCGCAGTCGGATGATGTCTTCCGCCTTACATCCTCGTTCGGTAGCCGCGACTACCGCCCGCGCCAATTGGTGCGTCTGCAGGTTTTTAACAGCGAGTCCCCTCGGCCGAAGGACTATTTTAAGGTCGTCTCTGGGGAGCGGCGGCAGTCTCCGCCTCGGCGCTCCTACTTTCTCTTTCCTTTCCGGCGCAGCTGGCGTTCCATCTGTGACCTTCGCCGCACCTAGGGAAGGCCCGTTGCCTAGGCTCGTTCCCGCCAAAACTTGCTGCTTGTTATCGCTGCATTGGCGTCTCTTCCGCCTTCTCGACATGGTGATTTCCCAATCTGCGTCGGTTCCGCCATTGTTGCTTACTTGTGAGCGTTGCGTCGATGGGGTGCTGCTTTCTAGGGCTTGGCTGCCCGACGCCGCGGGTCCGCCTCGGACCTGTTGCTCGCTTCGGTGGTGTCCTGGAGGTCTTCCTCCATGATTTCTTGCGAGTCGGCCGAAAATCTTGTAGGGCCTGTCGCTGAGGGTCGGTCGTAGCTGGGGTCGCTTGCTCGGGACATCGCTCCGGGCCTTCTTCACCTCGGGCCGAGGCCGGGGAGGCCACGGAGCCCCGCTCTCTTGATAAGCCTCGTTAGGCTTAACGCCTGGTCGGCCACATGGAAAATTCAAATGCCGACAAAATCCAAAATATAGGAATCACCGGCTTGAATTTGGGGTCCTCGTGGTCCTCTTCACTTCCGGCGTCGATCTCAGCCAAAAGTTTGGTGGTCCAGTCGGGTTGAACGGGTCAAAAAGCCCCAGAACTGCGGAGCGCATATGACAAGCGTCCGCTCGCCTCGGATGCTTGCAGCGCCTCTCAGGTAAGTGGAAGAAAAAGATGAGAATGAATTTATGTTGAAGTATTTGCTCAACCTCTCTACTGGTACCACATCCTAGTATTCAATAATTTCACTCTCTAAAAACAGTGCCAGGACTTGCTACTTGAAGATTTAGCATATCTAAGATTGAAGTTCAGATTATTCCTACATTTAAGAAATCTCAACAATGTTCCGACAGTTGTTAAATTCTTGTCCACGCAAAGTATTAATTGAAGCACAGTAAAATTTCAAACACTGCATACAAATCAGGAATTGAACATACCTCAGCTACTATTGCTAGTCGCTCGCCTGGCTCCAGGGGCTCTCTTGGTGAGCTCAGGGGCCACATAGCTCAACAATTCCTCGAAGAGCTGTGGCGTCATTCGATAAAATTTGAAAAATAATTGGTGGTCCCCTTCTCTCATGCGACGCATCTGTTGACAAAAAATACACAAAATGTAATATGTCAATGATGAAAAGACAGTAATACAGCCTAGCAGAATATTCTTCAATATTACAGATCAATTGTTTACTAAAATATGGCAGCGAAGAGAACGAGTGAGCTGAAATTCTCCCGTAACTTGCCACTCATTGAGTGTTCTGATGATGGGGGTACAATATTTTTGTTTATGACCGTTCTCTGTCGTGCAGTCATAACAGAGGGATGCGTCGCTGATAATTTTTGGCACTGACGTGCCACAGTGTTGTATAAATTGTATTTTTGTTCCCTTTTTTGGGTGTATGGGGGCACTCACTATTCGAATGGTTTACCCTACCACAATGGATATATTATATGACTAGCACCTTAGCTTAACAAAAACTGCAAACTGTGCAACATCTGACCAGGGGCGAATCTATGGGTCAGTCACAAAGGGGGGGATAATTGAAACAAAATAGCTTTTGCACCTTTTGCTTTATTACATAAAAGCGGTCTATTACTGCTTGGCGAACCTATGGGTGAATCTATGGGTCAGTCATAAAGAGGGGGGGGGGGGGCTACTGGAACAAAATAGCTTTTGCATCTTTTGTTTTATTACAAAAACGCGGTCTATTACAGCTTACCAATGTATTTTCCCCTCAGCATACTTCCAGCATATCCCAGCTTATTTGCAAAATAGTTTGCTGCATATCATTGGGCACGCTACTTTTTCATTTTACACTTATAGTAAGCAAAATTATGTACTTACAGCATTATGATACAGCCCTTCTTGCTTGCGCACAGCGAAAACAGGCCGTACCCACCAGCGGGGGCTTTTCCGCTGTCGCCGCGCTTGCCTCTTCTTCAGCAATAGAAGCAAGAGCGCTCTCAACAAAAGCAGCAGAAGCCGCCGTTGTCTGCTCACCGCTGGCATGATGAACAAACCGGCACTAGAATCGCACTTGAACACGCGAGCTGCAAGCAGAGCTAAACTATCTATCACGGACTGGGAGCACACGGATACAAGCTAGTTGCGAGTATTGGATAAAGAACCGCGTCCTGGCATCCTGCACAGTAGATTCATTTTTCGTCGCGAAGGGGTCCTGTGCAACGAGGTTCAATGTAACTGTATTATTATCTTGATGAACTACGGCAGCAAAACCATTAGATGACAATTCAAGTGATTGGTTATTTGGCCGCATGCAGATTGTTTGGTAGTTGGTCTAGCAACATTACTTGCAGCGCGCGGCCGGGCTAGCCGGCCGCGTACACCGCGCCATACGTTTGGAGTTGTGTACCGCTTTTTTTGCGCTCCGGGGCGCGATGTTCACCGCGCAGGCGTGCACAACGCCCGGCGCGTAGGACGCAGCTGCGTGTATGGAGTCGGGCCTTAAGTGTGTGTGCGCGCTAGCTTTGGCGCGTATTAACAGACAGACGCGACGCGCCCTATTAAAGAGACCGCGCCGCTTGTGGAGTCAGTCAGCGATTGCGCCGTGTTCGCTGCTTCGGCTGGACTACCGGGGATCACCCGCTGCTGGCAAGCCCACGGACCTGCAAGGGAGCGGCGCTCGTCTCCTAAGGCGGTCACATCGTGACTCTTGAGGCGACGGACTACTCAATTTGGTGTTTGTTTATGTGGCTCTCTCGTGTTTCATCTGTGTTGTAAAGCCTCTCTGTTATCGAATACCGCAGTAGTTGCATGTTTAGCGTTTGTATTCTGTGAACATCTCGTCTGTGCATTTCAAGTGTTCTTGTGTATTCCTCAGTATCGTCTCTTGCTGTGTATAAAGTGTGTTTTGTTTGTTACTCCTGACTCCGATCCTTACTCTGGTTTGACCCGGCGAACGCTGGGCACCAAACGGCCACCCCCTTCTGTCACTACAAGGTAGTTGAATTCCGGTTGAGCTTGCCACGCAGGTCAAGGGCATCTGCTTGCGACCGGTACAGCTACCCCCACTCACTTAAGGGTGTCTGGGAGTGTGAGCACCATTAAGGGCGCATCGTTAATAATCCCTCTAATTATTAACGGGTGACAAGGACCAAAACTCATTCTTACCCCCAAGAGTGTTTCGGAACATTGAAAATGCATTACAAAGCCGCACGAAATGGCTCGAAAGCAGACCCCCTGGGCTCTACACTTTCTAAAAACACTGTACTTCTTAACCCCTCTGATGCAATCTCAACTTTATTATCTCTGTATATTTCTTATAGTAATTTAATTTCTATTTTACCGTTGCCTTCAGATTTGAGTATGTTCCGTAGAAGTTCCCTGTTTACGCTGCCGTATGCACCGCTCATGTCCACGAAGGCTGCATACAGCGGTCTATTTTCCGCCCACTACTTTATTAAACTGCTATCATCGAGCAGCCAACGACTCTTGAAGCCGTTCTGCTGTTCCTCCAGTACATTATTACTTTTTATCCATGCCTGTACTTTAGAGCGCAGCTCTTTGGCGCCCGTTCCAGGGTTTTGCGTTTGTCGTCGTTGTCGTCGGCGGCGGCGTTGGCAATCGACCGCGTCGGCCTCATAACCAGCTCCGCCCCCCTTTCATACCCCTAGTTCGAGCCGGCATTTCGCCAACCGGAGCCTCGCAGGAAGCGGAGAGGGGGGTACACTCAGCGGTGAACCATGGGGACAGGAGCGCCAAGGAAAAGAAGGGGGGGGGGGGTCGCCGGAAACAGCGCTAGCAGCGACTGACTGATGCCGCTGCCGCCGCTAGCTAGTCAAGACAAAGTGACTGCGTCGAACACCGTCGCCGCCATGCAGAAAGAGGAGGAGGCCCCCCCCCCCCCCCCCCCTTCCTGCGTGGCGGCGAGGGTGCTCTCTGGTTGCCGAAACGCCGGCTCGCTGTCAGCGGATCACGGTGCGTGCATCCCGTTCTCGCTCGCTTCACTCGCTAGCGGCGTCAGCGGCATCAGATCGGTTATTCGCGCAACGTTCCTATTGGCCCACGCGCTGCTTCCCGCAACCTTCCGATAACCCAATTGCTTTTTTTCCCCCGACCACAAAGCTTCTTTTATGAAAGCCAAGATTTGTTAGCGGAGTGTTTCTCGATGGAATATGTGTTTAAAATTTAAAAACGTCTGTAATTGTACATACGTGTCTTACTCGAAATCTTTTTCTCAATCTATCGAAAAGGTGAAACAGCTAATAAGCTGCACTCAAATTTCGCATTAGGAAGTAACGTAATTGTGGGCAATTTTTTAGGTTCATGGCTTTCACTGCCAGATTGTACGTAGCTGATGTTATTGTGATCGTCCTAAATGATTTAATGTTCTTCCAGTTAAGTTTGCAGACTTCTCCCAGAAGTGCAGCGAAAGTGGTCACTGAGTCAACTGTCGTGAGGGAAGATTTGGGGGGAGTGTAAATCGGAGGTGTGTGTGCTACGGGAGCAACCACTTACTGCTTTGAGCGTGTTTTGTGTTTGTTATACTGTAACACGCGTACATTGTGAAAAATACTTGTCACTGTGACGGCCACCTTCTCCTCAGTTTTGATGGAGCGCCGACGCCAACAGAATAAACGCTGCCGAGGTGTCACATAGCGACAGAGAGAGAAGAGACCAGCAGTCCTAAAAAACTAACACAATGCGCACAGCGATATGGTATGATCGTTCGCCGGCGTTTGGGTTACGTCACAGAACCCGTGATCCGCACTTGGCCTATCGCAATGTTTTGCTCAGCGTCGGGCGAGAATCAGCCTGCCGCTGCGTTGGCTGCGTGCGAAGTCGACGTCTCCTGCACCGTTTTCGTCGGCTTCCCGTGTTACTTTGTGTGGGTTGTGCCATTTTGTATTCCGATTTGGAAAAGGACGACGTGGTTCAGAGTCGGCCCCGCACACGAAGCTGCAGTCTCCGACCAAGTTCGTGTCTGATTACGGTAAGTGTACTGCATGGTTTTTATTTACTTCAAGACTTTGTAGAGCTTGTGGTGTAGGATACAAGCGCTTGCGACGAACTTATCCCAGTCGGAAAAAACTACAGAAAATTTTCTGATGTTACGACAGAATTTCTGTGCGCTTTTTGACGGGAAACCTGTTGTGACAACAGAATATTCTGTAGTAACATCAGATATTTCTGTAGTTACAACCGAAAAGTGCTACAGAACTACAGACAACAGAAATATACTACAGAAAAACTACAGAACTACAGAAAAGTACTACAGAACAACAGAAAAATCTGATGGTTACGACAGATCTACAGGATATTTTGTCGTATTTTTGACACAGTTCTGTAGTTTTTTTCGACTGGGATGCGAAACATGCATCTGAAGGCAGCCGGCGTGCGCTCGTATTTATTTATTTATTATCAATACCTCAAATGCCCCAGGAATGCGGTATAACATGAGGGATGGGCTGCTATTTCATTTGAAAATAGATTCGATGGCTGCCTTGAATTGAGATGGATTGGAGTGGTGCACGAAGTCGACTGGCAGATTGTTTCAGTCTTGAGCAGTTTTTACGAACAACGAGCGAAGATGAGCTGTAGTCTGCGCTGGGGGAGGGTAAACAACTTTGGGATGGCTGGTGCGGTTTGAGAAGCGATGAGCTGGTAATATCACTGAAACATCAAGTGGTGTGTGATAAAATTTATTAAAAAGGCAAAGCCTAAAGATGCAACGTCTCAAATTGAGATTAGTAAGGCGAGCCTTAGATTTAAGAGCAGCTACGCTGGAGTGATAAGATTGTGCTCCACATGACGACAGAAGGCTGTCCGCTAGCATTCGGTAAGGGAAAGTTGTAGGCGCGAGGTATTTGTAATAGAACGTGCATTTTTCGCGCGTATTTGTGCAAAGTTTGTCTGGTTATGTTTGTGCGGCTTGACGTCACAGAGCGACTTGGGATTTGGGACATGCCGAACGTTTGGAGGGCTCGGAATAATATTGGCCATCCGCTGTTGAATAATGCGGTCACTGGCATTGTACAGTACAGGAGCCCCTTGCGCGCTCTGCCCCCATCGATGTGTGGAGCGTCCGTTGCTGCTGCGCCTGTGGCATTGAGTGCGTTGCGCTCCCGATAACTTCCCGAGCGTTATTATTTCTTTTCGCTGTCGTAAAATAATTATTTGTTTTGCTGAGCTGTCTTCGACAAAAGTGGGTATTAGGCTCAAAGCTCGGAGCGTCGAGTCGGAGTACTCGCGGATTCGAGTCTGGCCGCGCCAGCTGGGTAGCGATTTGAAGAGGTGATTAGGAAGGAGTTGCTGTGGAGATGGGGTTGCTGAATAATTGTGCGAATGGCATGGCTCACGGCCAGGGTGCTCACGGCGCATTGTGCCATGCAGGCTCAGACATGCGTGGGGACATCCATCGAGTTGTGCTTGCAGTAGATGAAGGGTGCATTAGCATTGCAAGCATGGAGAAAGCGATATCACTACTTTAAAAGAAAAAGAAGCATTAAAAAAAAGAAACAGCATACACAAAAGCAGAGCTCAGACTTGGCAGCAGCGCCGACGACGACCTGGGACAGAGGTTTTGCAAAGTGTGTAAATGCTAAGCCCAAACACCAACCTGCAGGACCAGGCAAAGCAGAGCGTTAGGCGTTGTTTGCCTTGCGTCGTCGCTACTGCCAAGTGAGGAGTGTAGTCAGCGTTAGCAGTTATATAGCCAGGCGGCCGTGGTACGTCACTGCAGCCGTTGATATCAGAGTGCCTGTGCCGTTGATAGTCGCGTCTCCTGGAGCTAGTTGTCTTGTAAGGCGATGCGTCCAAGCAGCAAAAGGTGCTCAGTCGGCTTGGGGCTTTTCCAATGCAACGGGCTGGAGCAATCTGCAGAACCGGGCAAAGCAGAGCGTTAGGCGTTGTTTCCCTTGCCTCGTCGCTACTGCCAAGTAAGGAGTGTAGCCAGCGATTGCAGTTATATAGCCAGGCCGTGGTACGTCACTGCAACCGGTGATTGCAAAGTTCCTGTGCCGTTGAGAGCCGCGTCTCCTGGTGCTAGTTGTCTTGTAAGGCCGTGCATCCAAACAGCGAGGGTTCTCAGTCGGCTTGGGACTTTTACAACGCAACGGGCGGGAGCAATCTGCAGAACCAGGCAAAGCAGAGCGTATGGCGTTGTTTCCCTTGCCTCGTCACTACTGCCAAGTAAGGAGTGTAGCCAGCGATAGCAGGTATATAGCCAGGCCGTGGTACGTCGCTGCAGCCGGTGATTGCAGAGTGCCTGTGCCGTTGATAGCCGCGTCTCCTTGTGCTAGGTGTCTTGTAAGGCCGTGCATCCAAACAGCGAGGGTTCTGAGTCGGCTTGGGACTTTTCCAATGCAACGGGCGGGAGCAATCTTCAGAACTAGGCAAAGCAGATCGTTAGGTCTTATTTCCCTTGCGTCATCGCTACCGCCAAGTGAGGAGTGTAGCTAGCGATAGCAGTTATATAGCCAAGCCGTTGTACGTCACTGCAGCCGTTAATTGCAGAGTGCCTGTGGCGTTGATAGCCGCGTCTCCTGGTGCTAGTTGTCATGTAAGGCCGTGCGTCCAAGCAGCTAGGGTGCTTAGTTGGCTTGGGACTTTTACAATGCAACGGGCGGGAGCAATCTGCAGAACCAGGCAAAGCAGAGCGTTAGGCGTTGTTTGCCTTGCGTCGTCGCTACTGCCAAGTAGCGACGAGGTAGTTCTTTTCATCCATTGTGAGTCAACGTGGTTTAGGTTGATTGAGGTATTTAAATACTTAAGCTGCCCACCTGTTATTGTCCAATTTTCTCAGCGTTCCTCATATATTTTACATGGAGCTTCCCTTATTTCAAAAGATGTCCAGCCCATATATCCCTGTACTGTCTCATGTGTGGTTTTTCCGTGGGCATCCAGTGCCATTCGTCCGAAGACCCTCTGATTAATTTTTAATGTCGACTTCACCTCTGCTTTTAGGCACAAAACAACATTTCCGAAAGTAAGCCAGGCACCATAATTCCGTTCCAAGTTCCCCTCAGCACCTGATACCTGTTGTATCCTCACAACGACCTATGATTCATTATCCCGGCATTTCTTCGGCCCTTTTCCCTAAATAAATGCTCATGCTGTTCAGTGTATGCCAATCCTTCGTTTACCCATACCCGAGATATTTATATTCGGCCACTCTGGGTATTTCATGGCCTTGCATTTTAGGACTGTGACTAGTTGAGCCGTTGAAAATCATCAGACCCGACTTAACTGCGCTCAAACGGAAGCCTCGAGCGTCCCCTTCGTCTCCGCAATACTTAACTAGAGTTAGCATGTCTTCCTGGCTATCTGCTAACAGCGCAATATCGTCTGCATACATTAAATCGCGAATGCTCCGCTTTACCACCTTTCCGCCTAATCTATATGACAGGTTAAAACCTAGGTCACAATCTTGTATCCTCCGTTCCATATTTATCATATGAAGCATAAAGCGTGAAGTATACCGTGGCTCCACCTGGTGTCGGCGCCCCGAAGCAGAAGTATGTCTGCAATCGCGGGGCCTCCGCTCTCCGTCAAGCCGCCGTGGAGTGAGCACTCTACACAAAGGCTCCTGAAAGGTTCAATTCCCTCACACTCCCATCTGAATCGAGAAGTCCGAGTTGGCAGCTCTTGTCAAATGAGCCGTGTCATGCGGTCATCTGACGTCGCACAAACATACGGCCAATCAGTACGCGACCACGTAAGCTGCCAGCTACTAAATGCAAGACCCACAACAGCAATGTTTCGCGCACAACGTCGACGCCAAATTTATCGGAGAACGGTGCCTCGGATGCTGTCGCGTTAAAACTGTGCCATGTACTAATTACTTTCTTTTTCGGCACAACGTCCGTTACGGCACTTAGCTGTCACCCATAACGTAATTGCGTTAGGGCCTGCTCGTGAATGGTATCAGTTGCGAAGAATCCCTTAGGGTCCATGAATCAAAAAAGAAAGTTTTGACTGGTAAGCATTTGCTGTTATTGATAGTGGCGGCACCGACGGCCGTCAAGGAAACCGTGTCTAAGTTGCAAACTTTCAGGTTGTTGACAAATGCACAGCTACATGATAAATGAAATTAGCTGATGAGGTGCTGGAGCAAAATTAATAAAGAGAACAGATAGGAATAATTAAGAGGGAAAATAAAAAGAAAGGCGATTTTTCAGAACCCAATAGCGGCAATAGCGGATAGCTTTCACTGGCCACTTCTACTTATAGATTACGCCAGAATTCATAATCACCGAAAAATGCGTACTAAGCTGTAAGTGTTTTGAAGCGGAATTCCCCAACAGGTGTCATCAAAAATCTCTGGTTGCCAAGGAAGGTAACGTTGACGTAACGTGGCATCACGAAATGAGAGCAACCAGTGCTCCCTTCTGCTTGTTGCCTTGCGGGTCACCTGAGCGCTAAAAAACGGCATTCGCGGATCGGCTGGCTACCGTGCTTTCACTGAACTGCGAATTCTATCATATCCAGTCGATAACCTTGACGAAGTTCTTCCTGAAGGCACCGCACGGGAAAAAAAGTGTTTCTGATAGAGTGGCGATGCGACATGGTTTAGGGCAGTAGACCAGTGAGACCGAAAAGTGTCAATCTAGTGATGTCGGCAGTCGTAGACCCTATTCTGATATGTATGTGGCAAGCAGAGGTTGGTACTAAATCACTTGTGTGCTGACACCATATTTCTGACACGCCGTGTCAGCATCGACGGTTAATAATAATTGCAGGAGTCATGTAGGGTGGCGGACCAACGAAGTAAGGTAAAAGAGCGAAGATCTGACAGCATCATACTGACTCTCTTGCTCCCGAACACAACAGAAGAACCACTCTCCTGTCGGCATAGACAGATCGTATATCGATAACTCCACACGCGTAGCCCCCACGTCTGCTACTGACTTCAAACGTTTAATGCGAACTTTCAGAATCCAATGCCTTGAATAAAATCAATCTGGTGGCCCTGAAATTCATTTTCTTGTGGCCTGTATTGCCCTCCTGCTTGGTCTCTATTGACTGTAGTATGTTCTAAATAAATAGAAGCTTAATTGAAAGCCTGAAAAGACAATTTCAGGTAATGTATAATGGTGCCACTATAGAGCGCTAGCTGTGCTTGGGAGTACTTCTGCATGTTTTTTTTTTATATGAGAACTACTACAAGCATAGGACCAAATAATATAATTTAAGAAATACATTTCGTCAAGAGTTAAAGAAAGGTGGAGTTCGCCGGATATATGGCGAAAGAAAATAGACGTGAAAAATTTTGTATGCCCTTGAACATAAAGTTTGAAACTACCAAATGCAACACTTGTACGAGAGATTCTTTACAGACGAAGCGCAAAGTTTTTTACTGGCGGTGAAGAACGTCACAGTGTCAAGCAGTAAGTCGGACTCGCTGTCGCAAATTTAACAGTTACTCTCTCATTCTTGCTGTAAAGCCCAAAGGCTCGGCTTTGCAGTTCACATGTGTGCCGTTGACTTGATGAACGACTGCAATCTCGTTTGGAGGCAGCAGATCAAACTTCTCCACAACAAACGCCGATGCGTCCAGACCGGGCAGCTGGTTCATCACAAGATATGCCTGCAACGAATGAAACCGCGTCAGTTGTCTGCGCCCACACAGCGGCCATCAAACTCTTGAAGAAGAGCATAAAGGCCAAACAACCCGTGCGTGGCAAGAAGATCGTCAAGGACGCAGCCCTCCGGGTAGTAGCTGCAGAATGCCGACGCGGCCTTGCTGCTAGGACTGAGGCTCCGCGGAGCCTCAGCTCTGATAATATGGCAAGCATGGGGACGCCAATGGATCCTCCGGTAGTCGCTGTGACTTCTGCAAGCACAATGGCAGGCTGCGGTAACGAGCCTTTAGCTGGAGCTAGCACTTGGCCACAGAGCAACGTAGACATTACTTCGAATACGAGGACAACGCTCAGGCCGCTACACGAGCTAAACGATACACATCAGGCTATGGATGTGCAACAGGAAGTCGTCACTAACGCTTCTCAACGGACACCCCGGCTGGTCGAACTACCTGGGCCGTCAGTCAACGCACCACCGGCAAAAAAGGTAAGGGCTGCCCCTGATAAGCTAGCTTCTGCTTATCCAACACCAGCCTTGCAGCAATCCTTCAGAGTGCATATTATACCAACAGTGCAGTTTGATATCACTAAGATACCCACCAGAGCAATGCAGAGAGTAATAGACGCAGCGCTTGGTACCACAGGTTACCAGGGGTTTGTAAGCAACAGGGCATCTAATACTGTCACAGTACATTTAGCCACCATTGAGGATGCACGCAAAATGACCACAGTAACGCAGATCCCAATCACGACAGAGGAGTATCTTCCTGTCCAGATGTATTTTGCGTCAGGTCCAAACACTCAGCGATGTGTCCTCTAGACCTAGACCTACAAGATTCCCCGGAGACGGTGGCCAGAGACCTCATATCAGGAACACATACTGTGTTAGCCGCACGTCGTATGGGGAACAGAGACACTTTTCTTCTCACATTACAGGGACCAAATACTCTTCCGGACAGATTTTACTACAACGGCCGCATTGTTCGACCCAAAACGTACAAACCTAGACCGGTGCACTGTTACAGGTGCTACAGAGAAGGCCATATGCAGAAATTTTGTCCATATAGAGTTAACCCCGAATACATAACTGAATCTGGAGAAGCGAAATTCAAATGCGGCATATGCATATTTGATGATCACGATATCACTTCATCGCAGTGTCCGACAAAAAAGCGAAAGCTCGAGTTAGCAAGGGCTGGACGACATAAACAATGCGCGCCGTTAATGGTTAAAAACAGATTTGCAGCTCTGGCCGAAGAGCTGCTTGATGACCCGCTAGAAGAAGAGCCTGTTGAGGTGGTTGCACAGAACAGTGCATCTTTTGCTTCTACGCTAAAGGATGGACGACGCACAAAACAGAGCTCAGTGGCATTCACTGCTGATGATTTTCCGGACCTTAAAGACTGCACAAGCCAGCAGGATGCAATAGAAAAAGAAATTGCGATGCTTTCAGCACAAATTGCATAGCTGCGACAAAAGAAAGCACGTATAGCCCAACGCCGAAAGGAGAGCTCAGAAAAACAGAAAGAAATGCTTGCAGACAGTACGACAGCGAGGTTAGTGGATGCTCCGAATTGTAAACCTGCCGATAACACACCTATTTGGAAGGCGGTACTGGACACACTTACGCAACTGACACACCTCATTCAGAGCAGCTTACATCATGGATAGAAGTAGCCGAAACAAGTGGCAACAGATTACACAATGGAACTGCAGAGGGCTCTCTAATAAAGTTGGGGAAATAAAGACAAAAATATTGTACGGCAAGCTGCATTCATGGGCGTTCTTGATACAGGAGCACAATAGGTTATATTCAATAACAGGATATATAGGGCACCAGTGTCCTTCTATCCCTGATAAACGAGCGAAAGCAGAGGCCGAAACACAAGGAAAAGCTGCCGTCTATATCAGGACCAACATTCCCCAAACGCCACTTGACTTGAGCAAGTGGTGCAACACTCAACAGGAAGTAGTTGCTGTAGTCACGTGTCCGAACAAAACGCCCCTTATATTAGTGTCCGTGTACGCTCGGCCAAGAAACACAGTACTTAATCTTGGATGGGTTAAGCATATTCGCCATTCATACCCTGGAATTGCGATACTAATCGGTGGAAATTTTAACGCTCCGCACACCGTATGGGGATATAATTATGATTCTAAAAGGGGTGATCAAGTTCATACCGCCTTCACAGAAATGGAATTTACACTGCTAAATCATCCAGGAGTCGCAACACTACCTGCAACATAAACACGCTCGCCAGACTTGACGTGGTGGGAGGGCCCTGGTGCACCACAATGGCAGGCGGAATTAGATGCGTGGGGTAGTGACCATGTCCCCATTAGTATTGCTCTTAATTTGGTACATATGAAGAAAATTCGGAAGAAAGCTTCTCTTACACGTTGGGATGGTGTACGGCAGGATACTCAAACGCATTCTGTTAGCCCGAATACTCTCGTTACCACCCTTCAAACGCTACTCAAGGATCCCGCCATTACAACTAGAGTGAACGAAGATCAGGTTGCAGCGGTGGCGTAGCGGTAGAATATCCGCCTCGCATGCAAGAGGACCGGGGTTCAAATCCCGGTGCCGCGCAATTCTCCACCGGATGAAAAAAAAAAGAAAAAATCCGCGTGTCGATGGAATTGCATAAACTGGTTTGGGGTGCGACCTGATGCCGGTGAACACCTCCGGCAACGCACTCCCTCACCAGAACAGGAGTTAGCCACCCTGGTGCAGTCATCATCATCATCAGCCTGATTATACCCACTGCAGGGCGAAGGCCTCTCCCATAATTCTCCACTTAGCCCGGTTCTGTGCTAGCTGCATCCACTTGACCCCTGCGAACTTCTTAACCTCATCCGCCCACCTAACTTTCTGCCGCCCCCTGCTACGCTTTCTTTCCCTTGGAATCCAGTTTGTTACCCTCAGCGACCATCGGTTATCCTCTCTTCGCACTACATGTCCTGCCCATGTCCATTTCTTCTTCTTAATTTCTACTAGAATGTCGGTAACTTGAGTTATTTCTCTGACTCACTCTGCACGCTTTCTATCTCTTAATGTTACCCCTACCATTTTTCGTTCCATAGCCCTCTGGGTTGTCCTCAACTTAAGTAGAACTCTCTTGGTTAGCCTCCAAGTTTCAGCCCCATAGGTGAGTACAGGCAAGATGCAACTGTTGTATACGTTCCTCTTGAGCGATACCGGTAAGCTGCTAGTCATAATCTGCGAGTGCTTGCCAAATGCGCTCCATCCCAATCGTATTCTTCTTATTTCCTTTTCGTGGTCCGGATCTGCGATTACTACCTGTCCTAAGTAGACATATTCGCCTACTACTTCCAGTATTTCGCTACCTAATGTAAACTGCTGTTCCTTCCCGAGGCTGTTGAACATTACCTTAGTCTTCTGCATATTGATTTTCAAGCCTACCTTTCTACTTTTCCTGTCTAGGTCATCAATCATTATTTGCAGTTCATCCCCCGAGTTGCTTAGCAAGGCAATGTCATCAGCAAATCGCAGATTACTGAGGTATTCTCCATCTACCCTTATCCCTAACTGCTCCCATTCCAAGTCTCTGAATACTTCCTCTGAACAAGCTGTGAATAGTACTGGGGAGATTGTGTCTCCTTGCCTAACACCTTTCTTTATGGAAATTTTGTTACTTTCTTTATGCAGAACTATGGTTGCTGTGCAGCCGCTATATATATCTTCCAGCACTTTCACGTATGGCTCGTCTACCCCCTGATTTCGCAATGCATGCATTACCGCCGAGGTTTCAACTGAGTCAAATGCTTTTTCGTAATCAATGAATGCTATGTATAAGGGCTGGTTATATCCTGAGCATTTTTCTATCACCTGATTGATGGTATGGATATGATCGATAGTAGAGCACCGTTTCCGAAACCCTGCTTGATCCTTTGCTTGATTGCAGTCTAAGGTTGTCCTGATTCTATTAGCGATTACCTTAGTAAATACCTTATACGTAACAGACAGTAAGCTGATTGGTCTGTAATTTTTATGGTCCTTAGAGTCCCCTTTCTTCTGAATGAGGATGTTTGCGTTCTTCCATGGTTCCGGTACCGTCGTTGACACCAGGCACTGCGTATACAGGGTGGCCAGGTTTTCTAGCACGATATCCCCCCGTCCTTCAGCAAATCTGTAGTTATCTGATCCTCTCCAGCTGATTTCTCCCTTTTCATAGTTTCTAGTGCTTTCTTGACCTCGTCCTTCGTCACTGGTGGAACGTCTGACTGTTTTTCCCTACCGCCAATCTCATTACGGTCCTGACTACTTTGGCTGCTGTAGAGATCTGCATAGAACTCCTCGGCTACTTTGACTATCTTTTCCATATTAGTGATGACGTTGCCCGCCTTGTCCCTTATCGCATACATCTGATTTTTGCCTATGCCCAATTTCTTCTTTACCGCTTTAAGGCTTCCCCCGTTCTTTACAGCATGCTCAATTTTCTCCATGTTATACTTCCTAATATCGGCCACCTTGAGCTTATTGATTAGCTTTGATATCTCGGCCAATTCGATCTGGTCTGTTGGATTGGAAGCTTTCATACTCTGCCGTTTCTTAATCAAATCTTTCGTCTCCTTAGACAGCTTACCGGTATCCTGGTGCAGTAATTGGCCACAACCTCCTATGATAAGCTCCATAAAACCCCGGCCCTCAGTCACCAGCGGCTGCGGAACAACTGACCACGGCCGCGGTCAGACCTGTGACGCAGCAGGGAGTGCTAAGAAAGCCTGGCTCCGCTGGACAGGCCGCCATTGGAAACTGACCCTGGCAACGTTTAATGCTAGAACCCTAGCTAGTGAAGCTAGTTTAGCAGTGCTGTTAGAGGAACTAGAAGGCATGAAATGGGATGTCATAGGGCTTAGTGAGGTTAGGAGGCCGAATGAGGCATATACTGTAGTGAAGGATGGGCATGTACTGTGTTATCGAGGTTTACCAGAGAGGTGACAACTAGGAGTAGGGTTTCCTTGTCAATAAGTATATAGCGGGTAATATAGATGAATTCTATAGTATTAATGAGAGGGTTGCAGGCATCGTAATTAGGCATAATAAGCGGTATAAACTGAAGGTTGTACAGGCCTATGCACCTACATGTAGTTATGATGACCAGGCAGTTGAAAGCTTCTATGAAGATGTAGAATCGGCAATGCGAAAAGTAAAAACGCAGTATACTGTACTAATGGGCGACTTCAATGCCAAGGTAGGGAAAAAACAGGCAGGAGACAAGGCAGTAGGTGACTATGGCATTGGTTCTAGGAATAGCAGGGGGGAGTTACTAGTTGAGTTTGCAGAGCGCAATAACTTGCGAATCATGAATACCTTCTTCAGCAAACGGAACAACCGGAAATGGACATGGAAAAGAACTAACAGAGAGACTAAAA
This sequence comes from Amblyomma maculatum, assembly GCA_023969395.1. Taxonomy (NCBI): domain Eukaryota; kingdom Metazoa; phylum Arthropoda; class Arachnida; order Ixodida; family Ixodidae; genus Amblyomma; species Amblyomma maculatum. Next base: position 154,267 of record JAJIZL010121518.1, read on the forward strand.
ATGAAATCGACTTCATAATGTGTTCAACCCCCGCCACTGTGCAGGATGTAGAGGCAATCGGGAAAGTGCGATGCAGTGACCACAGGATGGTGAGGTCCCGAATTAGCCTAAATCTGAAGAAGGAAGGCAACAGATTAGTAAGAAAGAAACCTATCAACGAATTAGCGGTGAGGGGGAGGGCAGAAGAGTTCAGGATCTCGCTACAGAATAGGTATTCAGCTCTTACTGAGGATGGCGACATTACCCTAGAGGCAAGGAACAATAATTTCAGAGATATCATTACTGAATGCGCGGTAGAAGTAGGCGGTAGGGCAGTTAGAGAGGATACCGGTAAGCTGTTTAAGGAGACGAAAGATTTGATTAAGAAACGCCAGAGTATGAAAGCTTCCAATCCAAAAGACCAGATCGAATTGGCCGAGATATCAAAGCTAATCAATAAGCGCAAGGTGGCCGATATAAGGAAGTATAACATGGAGAAAATTGAGCATGCTGTAAAGAACGGGGGAAGCCTCAAAGCGGTAAAGAAGAAATTGGGCATAGGCAAAAACCAGATGTATGCGATAAGGGAGAAGGCGGGCAACGTCATCACTAATATGGACAAGATAGTCAAAGTAGCCGAGGAGTTCTATGCAGATCTCTACAGCAGCCAAAGTAGTCAGGACCGTAATGAGATTGGCGGTAGGGAAAAACAGTCAGGCGTTCCACCAGTGACGAAGGACGAGGTCAAGAAAGCATTAGAAACTATGAAAAGAGGAAAATAAGCTGGAGAGGATCAGAGAACTACAGATTTGCTAAAAGACGGGGGGATATCGTGCTAGAGAAACTGGCTAACCTGTATACGCAGTGCCTGATGTCATCGACGATACCGGAACCATGGAAGAATGCAAACATTATCCTTATTCACAAAAAAGGGGACTCTAAGGACCTTAAAAATTACAGACCAATCAGCTTACTGTCTGTTACGTATAAGGCATTTACTAAGGTAATCGCTAGTAGAATCAGGACAACCTTAGACTGCAATCAAGCAAAGGATCAAGCAGGGTTTCGGAAACGGTGCTCTACTATCGATCATATCCATACCATCAATCAGGTGATAGAAAAATGCTCAGGATATAACCAGCCCTTATACATAGCATTCATTGATTACGAAAACGCATTTGGCTCGAAACCTCGGCGGTGATGCAGGCATTGCGAAATCAGGGGGTAGACGAGCCGTACGTGAATGTGCTGGAAGATATATATAGAGGCTGCACAGCAACCATAGTTCTGCATAAAGAAAGTAACAAAATTCCCATAAAGAAAGGTGTTAGGCAAGGAGACACAATCTCCCCAGTACTATTCACAGCTTGTTTAGAGGAAATATTCAGAGACTTGGAATGGGATCAGTTAGGAATAAGGGTAGATGGAGAATACCTCAGTAATCTGCGATTTGCTGATGACATTGCCTTGCTAAGCAACTCGGGGGATGAACTGCAAATAATGATTGATGACCTAGACAGAAAAAGTAGAAAGGTAGGCTTGAAAATGAATATGCAGAAGACTAAGGTAATGTTCAACAGCCTCGGGAAGGAACAGCAGTTTACATTAGGTAGCGAAATACTTGAAGTAGTAGGCGAATATGTCTACTTAGGACAGGTAGTAACCGCAGATCCGGACCATGAAAAGGAAATAAGAAGAATAAGTTTGGGATGGTGCGCATTTGGCAAGCACTCGCAGATTATGACTAGGAGCTTACCGGTATCACTCATGAGGAAAGTATACAACAGTTGCATCTTGCCTGTACTCACCTATGGGGCTGAAACGTGGAGGCTAACCAAGAGAGTTCTACTTAAGTTGAGGACAACCCAGAGGGCTATGGAACGAAAACTGGTAGGGGTAACATTAAGAGATAGAAAGCGTGTAGAGTGGGTCAGAGAAATAACTCAAGTTACCGACATTCTAGTGGAAATTAAGAAGAAGAAATGGACATGCGCAGAACATGTAGTGCGAAGAAAGGATAACCGATGGTCGCTTAGGGTAACAAGCTGGATTCCAAGGGAAGGAAAGCGTAGCAGGGGGCGGCAGAAAGTCAGGTGCGCGGATGAGATTAAGAAGTTCGCAGGGGTCAAGTGGATGCAGCTAGCACTGAACCAGGTTAAGTGGAGAAATATGGGAGAGGCCTTCGCCCTGCAGTGGGTATAATCAGGCTGATGATGATAATGAACGAAGATCAGGCAACTCCCGACTTGCACCTACTAAACTTTGGGCACGCCGAAAACGGGCCGAGATACAGGCTGGTCGCCATCCTGAGGACCTGCAAAGAAAAATCGAGGTAAACAGAGTGGCGGCACAGGCACGCCGATGTGAAAAACAGCTGGCTCATAGGAGATGGGATGAGTGGTGCAGTCGTTTGGGCTCAGGAACGACTAACAAGGCCCTCTGGAGGGCTTTCCATGGCATGTAAAAGAGGCGGCAGGTTAAAGATCATGCAGAAACTATTAGACTCGCATTACAGCTTACACCAGAGGAGTTTGCAGATCAGGCTGCTGTTCTTTTCTTCCCGAACCGCGCACATTATCCGGCGCCTTCACCGACAGTGGATGCGGTTGATAAATGAGGAATAACATTACCATTTACCAAATTGGAGTTATTGACTGCCATAGAAGAAGCGAGTGGTAAACCTGCGCCTGGACATGACGATATTCCTTATGAAGTATTCAAGAATTTAGAAGGAGCCGCAGTTGACGGCTTGTTGGATGTGGTAAATGAGGTATGGCAAGGAGTAGACATTCTACTCGGCTGGAAACACTCGGTGGGGGTAACAATACCCAAGGCTGGGAAACCTCTCACAAGTCTAGAATCTTTGCGGCCTATCTCGCTAACACCCACAATTTGCAAAATTTATGAAAAGATGATAGCCACCCGCCTGTAATGGTGGTTGGAAAGTAATAAAATGTAGCATGCTCGACAAATTAGGTTCCGAACAAACCTTGGGACAGAAAATGGACTGGCTATGCTCGCTGAAGAGGTCAAACACGAGTCGCCTTATAGCCAACTAGTGCGCACTGCAGTGGCTACCGATGTGGGAAAGGCATACGACAACGTGTTACATGCCAAGATTCTTAGCAACATGGAATGTATGGGCACTACCTTGCAGGTCATAAAAGCAGTACATAATGTGCTTAAGAACAGGACGTTTTCTATCCGGATAAACGGAAAACAAATTGGCAATTACAACTCGAACAGAGGCGTGCCACAAGAGTCAGTGTTAGCACCTTTATTATTTGATATCGCATCGATCCCATTGGCGTGGAAATTAGCTAAAATACCAGAAGTGCGGTTCATGATATACGCAGATGATGTCACGATTTGGTCTGTTCATAAACAACTTGAGAGACAGAATCGGCATCTGCAAGAGGCTTTAAATACCATAGATGAGTACGTCCAAGATGCAGGTTTGGAATTATCACCTCAAAAGTCCAGTTACATTCATGTTGCCAACAAGAATGGAAGAAAACAATTGGCAACGCAAAGAGTCACCCTAAAGATTGGAAATCAGGCATTGGAAGAGGTGGACGAGTTGAGAGTTCTTGGCCTAGACATTCACAAATCTGGCAAAGGAACAGAATGGCTTCATAAGGTGAAAAACGTAGCGGCGACTTCCTTAAACTTGATAAAACGCATGTCGTCTAGGGGAGGAGGAGCTCGAGCGGACATGGCAAGAGGTCTTGTACAATCGGTATTACCGCCGAGGATACTATACCAGGCCCAATTCCAAAGACTCACGAGGCGGCAATGGGCGAAATTGGAAACATAAATAGAAACGCAATGCGCACTATCACGGCCTTACGAAAACTTTCCCCTATCCCTATTCTCCAAGAGTTTGCACAGATAAATACGTTGACAGAAATAATTTAACAACGAGAGGCAACAAGGGATATGAAGTGAAAGTACGTTACGCCCATAGCATCCTTGTACAACGAAGTGGCAGTTCAAACACCACCAATGGCTGACCCCCCTCCGTGGGAATTCACGACTATTACGACAAACAAGACCACTCGGCTTCGTCACAAAGGAAAGCTGGCATCTCGGCCTCTGGTTGTTGCACTTCCAGGTACCTGCATTGCACATACGGACGCATCAATTATAGAAAATGGCGGTAGAACAGCAGCTACTACTCCAAAACACAGCGAACTAGAGGTACATAAAGAATATGTTTCAGAATACCCGGACCCGCTTGTGATGGAACTCTATGCAATCCGCGATGCTACGGAGGCCATAAATAAAATAGATTCCATAACAGAAGCACACATATATACAGACTCCTTAGCCGCCATAAAACAACTGAAGAAAGTGACGAAGACGCTATGTGTTACCCAGGAAATCCACGCACTCACTAAAAAAACAAAGATAAGCATCCAGATACATTGGACACAAGACGATGCTGAGAACGCTGAGCAGAGAAAAGTTGACCACCTCACACACGAAGTTCCAAACAGTAATGCGCGCCCCACCAGGCTCCCTTTCGATGCCCGCTCCGCTGTTCCCATCTTAGCATCCTCTATAATGAAACGTACACGTGCCCTCATTCCCCCGTGCACATTCCCACTCCCTCGTAATTTAATGAGATTGGAGGAGGTTTCCCTTAGAAGGATAAGAGCTGGGGCGGCCCTTACCCCGTCGGTAAAATGCCGATGGGAATGGCAAGCAGACATCGGACCAACCACATGCCCGAAGTGTTCCACCCCAGCTGCAGAAGTTGATGTTCGCCACCTGCTATGGACTTGTGCAGGGACAATGGCATCAAGGATACAGGTTCTGCGCGAAGTGGGACTAACCACAACAAGGGAAGAGGACTTTTCTAAATGGCTCACCGACAACGCTAAGAGCGGGAGCCTGCTCCGGTTCCTCACGGAAAACCATTTACATTAGTTTATATAGTATGCCTTATGGCAAGCTCGCGTTAAAAAAATAATATGTGGGACAAGTGGTGCCTATGGGCAAAAGAAAGTCAGTGAACAAGGTAAAAAAACCTTCGCCAAGGCACTAGAAATGTGCTATCTACGTTAGACACAAAAGTTCGGGCATAAGTATACCGAGCGCGTTAGGTTTTTTCTGTACGCATCACGCGTTAACTCTCAGAAACGATGAAACCTTGTTTGTTAATCAGAAAACGTACAAACGTCCTGTGCATGAGCGTACATGCCATACTTAGCTATTTCAATTAGGCAGCACGTGAAAAATAGTGCAAAGCAAAAGCATGCTATTTAATTTGTGTCTGCACGCGAACACCGTACTGTCGATTTGCTTAAAAGCGAAAAGCGGTATTTTGGCGGAGAGAGGAAGTAATGCTTTAGGTATTAGGCAATAAATTCCTCGTTCACTGCGACAGCAGCCATTTAAACCAAAAAACCTGCATGGTACGTTTCAGGAAAGCAGCCGTACCTGCTTTTTCAATGGGTAGTTGCAGCCACAAAGTCTCACCTACTTCTGCTCTCACACAAGGAAGCGACACCGTCTCTTCGGCTGTAGCGTAAACAACCATTGGGTCGAAAAGACGTCGTGAGTCTTGTTGCCGTTGCTGTAATCCAGAATTTACAAAAAGGTGCCGAAATACACATGCACGTGATTCGGTATCAAAACTGCGAAGCAACCATTCTTTGTGAAGCGGTTGGTGTGATATCATACTTCTCGTTTTCCATTTAGCATTCATCTGCTAGCCAAGTTGGAGACTAATTTTGGATAGGGATTCAAACCGACTACGTGTATGCATCCAATTTTATGCCAAGTATAGGTGTTCATCAAGAAATGAGACTGATAGTGCGCCTCCATAAACAACATTGACTAAAGACGTTTAACACTCTGCCAAGCTCTGTGGCAGTTTCCATTAACCAAAATTCGCAACTTGTAAAGGTCTTGTGAAAGGAGCTATCACGTCTGCTTTTAAGGCGAAGCTTAGGCGTGTCCTTCTAACTTTAATATCATGCCTGCTTCAGCTGGGCTCATTTGTGATATGGTTTAAAAAATTTACATGCATTTATGGTTACTGTACGGTCGAACTGAGGCGACAAATACGGGACAGGCATAATATAGACGTGGAAAACTAAAACGCTTCTGACAGTATGAGCGCAGGCAGTAATACCTTGAGTAGATATGGAGTACGACGCTCGATCCATCGTCGAATCATCTTCAGAGTCAATAATGTTCTCACTCACTCACTACCCTAGTGAAAAATCCCGTATCGCGACAAACGGGTTTGAACCGGTCCTGTATTATCCCGTATAAATTTGATACTGGTGTGACCAGTCCTGTATGAAGCTTAAACGGGTTTATATCGGACAGGCCATGTCCGGTATGAATCTCAATCCGGACGGTCCAGTTCGGTATAGAGTTAATACAGGGCAGACCATTTCCGGTATGCATCTTATACATGCCATCCCAATCCGGTATTGATGTGAAACAGGGCGGACCAGTCCTGTATGAAGCTTAAACGGGTTTATATCGGACAGGTCATGTCCGGTATGAATCTCAATCCGGACGATCCAATCCGGTATCGAGTTAATACAGGGCAGACCATTTCTCGTATGCATCTTATACAAGGTCAATGTACAACTGGTCGCGCAACTCGGAAGAAAACGCGTGCAGCTGCCTACTGCCAGCGGCATCAACTCGATGATGAGGGCTCCTGCGAACTGTGAGGCAAATTACTAACGCACAGAAAATAAGATCTGCCAGAACTCCAAAGAACTAGAGTAAACATAATATTCGCGCTCAGGAATGAATGCAGTTTTTGTTTCTTGCGTAAGAAAAAACGTGTCACGTTTTTAATAATATTTTAACTTGTTTCTAACGGCCTCTCTCGGCCACTTATTATCCGCTGCGTAGTTGCCCAAAGCTCAGATGTGGTTCAGACTGTTCAGACCAAAGCTTTTTTCATCCGCGGAATGGGTACGTCGTCGGCCCCGGTTCAACGTTCATCGTTGCGTGCTGCGTACAGAGTGGGTTATCTGTAACAAACAGTCAGTATTTCATTCTGCTGGTTTTGGTAGAGCTTTACTGCAAGGCGAAGACTGTCTGTGCTCGATGAGAAACTGATTGCCGCTGCATGTGCGCATTTCCGGACGATGGGACAATGCTGCGTCACAGCTCGGCGGCTCGGCTCGGCCTCCCAGGCACGTCGCAAAAGTGGTGGCTTGTTTTACGGATACACGTCTGCATGAGTGGCGTATCGCTGCATGTTTTAATTGAGTGGTGAAGGTGAGATTTTATTGCGCCCAAGAAGCGTGTCGCATTGCTCAAAGCCTTCCGTTCCGCTCCCCTTGCTGCGTGTTTTGCTTACTGCGTCGTATTACCGCACCAACGTTCGCTGAACGTGCTTTAGATGTTATTACAGTGATGTTCATATTGTCAATGGGATCTTTCTCATGAACATGTTAAATGCTTAAGTTGTAAATTTGTAACCTCACATTGACTCCTTTCAGTGGCAAATGAAGCGCGAGTAAAATATGGGAATCATGAACAGGGCAAGATTTATTGGAGCGAAGCTGTATCGTAGATATTTTCATTTCTCAGACGCATTAACTAAATACTAGCAATCCCAATTTGAATTGCTTACCTAAGCTCTTACAGGTTGGCATTCTAGCGCTAGCGTTAGTTATTCCGTTCGTTTGTTTTTGTTGTTCTTTGACGCTGATATGTATACTTTGTTTGTTAGCAAGATCTTTTGCCCTTTTATAATCTCACCGCGTCTCGTTTGGAGACCTACGCTCAGGTCATTTTGTTATCACGAGGATTTCATGAAGACCGTGACGAATGAGCGGTGGTCGCTCTCCTACACTTAGATTTCATTGTCGTGAAGCGTCTATGTAAGTAATCGTGAATTAATAAAGCCTGGCTTTCTGTGCTGCGCAGCTTCACTCATTTATGCCCTTAGTGAAATGCCTCAAGCCATGTGGTTCTATCCATGTGCTTGCCGAATTCACTTGAAGGCCCTTGTTCACAAACGTGCCCGAAGAAATAAGCCCCAGAATGCGTTTACATGACGCGCGACGAAAGACTAGGCTAACGACGACGGAGGCAGAACGATGCTATGATAAGGTGGTTAAAGATGCCATAACATTTCAGTTAACGTAAAACTTGACAGTAGAAATCCATGTCAAGTAAAGTTGGCTGAACAGTTACGGTGTCCATTTTTCTGCGTTACCCGAGCATCGTTCTGCCTCCGTCGCTGTTGGCCTTGTTTTTGGTTCATAAGTAAAAAGACAATCAAATTCCCCGCCAAAAGTACGTCACTGTGACGTCACAAGCAACGTCACGTGTTTGTTGTGCCTCACAGTTCGCAGGGGGCGCTGGGAAACTAAAGCCTCGCTCAGAGTCGACACGCAAGCTTCTATGGGAGTTACGCTACCATTTGTTCTCCTAACATGTCTTATACACGACATCCCAGTGCGGCATGGATATGAAACAGGGCGGACCAGTCCTGTATTGAGCTCATATACAGGACAGGTCATGTCCGGTTTAACAGAAACCGGACAAATCCGATATGAATGAAACTGATACGGGACAGAGTATTTCCGCTTCTCAGTACAACTCGGGCGGATCGTGAAGCTCAGCCAGGATGACCACGTCGGAATATGCGTTCACGCTAAATAAGAATGAAACCATACATAATATACGTTAAAACTTTTCTGTATATGTGGAGTACGCGTTGTTTCGTACATACCTAGAAGATATGAAGCCGTGGATGTGTGCGCGTTTTGTTTTTGCGTGTGCAACAGTCGCTGCAGCTTGTACGATCTTGTGGTGCATCTTCATAATCTGCGACCGAAGATCTGCCACCTTCAACGCGAAAGTGCAAGCAAGAACGTAGCGTTTCGTTAGCGCGGATAAAATACGCTCGATAATAAATGAAACATCGCTGACCATCGAAATATGCACAGGTCAGCCGGACATCGAGAGTCGCTTCCTCGAGTGTTTACGCATGCAAAACACTTGGTCAGAAGTAAATTCATTGACGTGGCGGCTCAGCTGGCAGCAGGTGAAGCTAAAACAAGCAGTATTACAAGTGTTGGTGCACCGGATATATCTATATGTAGCAAAAACTGCATGCGTTCGAAGACGATGACAAAACACATAAGCACTAGTAAATTGTGACATTCGGAGGTTTGTCTGCAAGAAAGCGATACATTGTAAAGATGCGGGACACGGATAACCCTTCGTGATAGCCAGGAAAAAGATTCAGCGTGTTTAAAGGGCGATCGTTCAATTACGACCACAAATTCTACACCCTACAAAAATACACAAACTACAAAAGAGCAATATCGACTACATTATTAGGTATATAACCACCACTACCGTGTTCTGCCGTGGTGTAGTGGTTGTTTAAAGAAAAAAAAATGCCGTGGTGTAGTGGTTAAAGTGCGTGCTTGCCGGCTTAAAAGACCGAAGTTCGAATCACATGTAATTTTTTTTCCTTTTCTATTTTTTTTGTTTCTTTTTCTTTTTTTCTTTTCTTTTTTTTCTTTTCCAAATGTAGTAGTGGTATGTATTATTCAGCCTGTATCAATTAACCAGAAACCGGACGAACGCGTCATTTCTAGAACTGATACCGGGCAGAGTATTCCGCTTCTGAACAGAAGCCGGGCTGATCGACGAAGCTCAAACAGAATGACCATGCCGGACACGCCAGCGCACTAAATAAGCATGATACCAAACATGTTATACAAGTGTTCTGTATATAAAGGGCGCGCTTCGTTTCCCAAATACCTCGAAAATGCGAAGCCGTCGAAGTGTGCGCTAGCAAGCGTATACGCGCGTCGCGTCGCTTTTGCGCGTACAACAGTCGCTGCAGCTCGTACGATCTTGCGGTGCGTCTTCATATCTGCGACTGAAGATCTGCCACCTACAACACAAAAGTAGAAGCACGAACGTATCGTTTCGCTAGCGATGACAAAAAACTGCTCGAGAAAAAATAAACAAACATTGCTGACCATCGAAAGATGCGCAGATAGCCGCACACCGCGCGACGCGTTCTCGAATGTTTACATATTGAAACCGCTCAGTCGGAAGTGTATTCATTGGCATCGATGCTCCGCTGGTAGCACGTGAAGCTAAAAGGCCCAGTATTACAAGTATTAGTGCAGCGGATATCTCTATGTAGGAAAACTTACAAGCGTTCGTAGACGATGAAAAACACATCAGCACTAGTAAATTATGATATCTCGAGGTTTGCCTTCAATAAAGCGACGCATTATAAAGATACGCCACATTTGTGAACCCTCGTGATAGCCTGCAAAGATATTCAGCGTGTTTAAAGGGCGATTGGTGAATTACGGCCACAAATTCTACTGCCAAGGAAAATATAAAAGTACGAAAGAGCAAAAGTAGCTACATATACTGAATAATAACCATTGTAACCATAAGCCGCCGTAGAGTAGTGGTTAAGGTGCCCGTCTGAAGACCATAAGGACCGAGGTTCGATTCCACATTTGGTACGAAGATTTCTTTTTATTATTTATTTTATATATTATTTTAAATGTAGTCGTTTCATTTTATATTGTTGCATGCTTTTTCCACCCTGGCGACGCGTTTCTTTCCGGAAACGAGGGCCATCAACCATACAGGCCATTCCCATATCAGAGCTCCGCGCGGTTTCATTCCGGACTTTCCAGGGCAGTACAGGAATTTGCTGAAATAGCCCCCAATCCTGTATCCCAGATCCTGTACAGTAAACCTGTATACGATTTCCTGTACGAATTTTATACAGGATTTTTCAGTAGGGTACTCACTTCACTTCACTCACTAACTCGTCCACGCATTCAAAAAAACTTGCGCTTCCCATAGGCGCAGACTACCGAGCGAGCCTCCAAGAGATTGCCCATGACACCGTATATAAATGAAAGTAGGTTCCGAGAAAATCTATGAAATGACATCATTGATGCCGTATCTGCCAAGCTTGCTCGATAAATGCATACTCGTATATTGGTGTAAAGGCGGTGGAAACGTCTTAAACGGCACGACACAGCGCCAAAGTTCAAAGCGAAAGTAGTGGGCGCGATGAGTATTCAATGTCAAGATAGGAGAAGTTTGAATGCAGTCATGTGCTTATGCCATGCCGACCCAGGCGCTCACGGGGTGAATGTGATCCGCAGGTGAGTTTCTCTCTCTCTCTCGGCGCCGGGGCTCGGTCCCACTTATCTCTCGAGTTTAGGCTCGCAGGCGCCTGTTCAACAGGTAAACAGCAGACGGGTCGGTTGTGAAGCATCGCCTGACTCCGTCCCGGTTCAGTGCACAGGATGATGTAACACCCCTATCACACACAACGCAGAGAGGGGGGAGGGGGCATACTTATAAATCATTGCAGGCGTTTTTTTTTTTGCTGTTGCTAACTTCAGGCGTCCACACTGCAAGTGGTTTTACAGTAATAGCCGTCTAAATATCCACCCCCGGATAACACGCTCATTAAACCCCAGCAAGTGACGTGGAGGCAACACCAAACGGATACCTTCCCTAACCCTTTTAAACTATCCATGGTTAACCCAGGGCTGTGCACCCCCGAATGAACGCTTTGCGGAGCCAAAAAGGCCATCTTAGAGCACATCCTACACAGGTGCCCTGAGGCTTCAACCAAAAGCCGAATGACCATACATTATCATCATCATCATCATCGTCGTCGTCGTCGTCGTCAGCCTGACTATATTCACTGCAGGGCAAAGGCCTCTCCCATATTTCTCCACTTAACCCGGTTCTGTGCTAGCTGCATCCACTTGACCGCTGCGACCTTCTTAACCTCATCCGCCCACCTAACTTTCTGCCGCCCCCTGCTACGCTTTCCTTCCCTTGGAATCCAGTTTGTTACCCTAAGCGACAATCGATTATCCTCTCTTCGCACTACATGTCCTGCCCATGTCCATTTCTTCTTCTTAATTTCCACTAGAATGTCGGTAACTTAAGGTATTTCTCTAGCCCACTCTGCACGCTTCCTATCTCTTAATGTTACCCGTACCATTTTTCGTTCCACAGCCCTCTGGGTTGTCCTCAACCTCAGTAGAACCCTTTTGGTTATCCTCCACGCTTCAGCCCCATACACACAGCCAGTACCGCACAGCACAGGAACCATAGTTCTGCGTAAAGAAAGTAACAATATTCCCATAAAGAAAGGTGCTAGGCAAGGAGACACGATCTCCCCAGTACTATTTACAGCTTGCTTAGAGGAAGTATTCAGAGACTTGGAATGGGAGCAGTTAGGGATAGGAGTAGATGGAGAATACCTCAGTAATCTGCGATTTGCTGATGACATTGCCTTGACAGCTTGCTTAGAGGAAGTATTCAGACTTGGAATGGGAGCAGTTAGGGATAAGAGTAGATGGAGAATACCTCAGTAATCTGCGATTTGCTGATGACATTGCCTTGCTAAGTAACTCCGGGGATGAACTGCATGATTCATGACCTAGACAGGAAATGTACAAATAGGCTTAAAAATCAATACGCAGAAGAATAAGGTAATGTTCAACAGCGTACGGAAGGAAGAGCAATTTGCGTTAGGTAGCGAAGTAGTGGAAGTAGTATGCGAATATGTCTACTTAGGACAGGTAGTAACCGCAGATCCGGACCATGAAAAGGAAATAACAACAAGAATAAGATTGGGATGGAGCGCATTTGGCAAGCACTCGCAGGATATGACTAGCAGCTTACCGGTATCGCTCAAGAGGAAAGTATAGAACAGTTGCATCTTACCTGCACCCACTTATATCTATATATATAATCACCTATATATAATCCACTACAATGGGAGGCTGCGGTGACCAGCTCCGATCCTGTGGTGCAACTGGGCTTTGGAAATCGCCTAAAGACACAGTGTGACGCCCACATCACGAAGACAACGAATAGAAGCCCATTGGTCATCTGACAATTACGTCTTTTTTTTTTACGCAAATAAAGTTTTCACCACCACCACCATGGATTTTAGGCCACACGTAAAAGACCGATTTCACGAAGAGATTCGTTACGGCTCCGCTGCCGCTGTGAACGCTGTTCATTGTAGTTAAACCGCTGCGGCTGTGTCGAAGTCGCTGCTGCCACCTTCTCTCTCTACGTGCTGAAAAGTGTTTCGCGGCACTTTTTGCTATTTCTTCACGGTGTAAAATTGGCCGTATTACCTGCTGTGTTTACTGCAATAAGCCGGAAAATCGTCGGTCCCGTAGGCTCCGGAACTGTGTTGATGGTACCCATTAATTCTTAATTTAAACAGCGCGAACACGCAGGTAATTTATTTTTCTGGGCCTTGAAGGCTTAGGCATAGTTGTAAGTCAGCGCTTGTACTGTGGCTTTCTTTTATCTTGTTCTTTGTCTTCGTGCTCGCACTGTTTAAATTAAGGATGAATAAGTACCAACTCGCCCAACAAAATATCCTGATGGTGCCCAAGCCGGTAAAACTGTAACACAGGAGTGCTTATCTTTAAAAGCATCCATGACGCCTGCCAGAGTCGCCACTGGATGCACGCTACTGAAGCTGATGCAAGTAATGCGTACTAGGGGTATACGAAGCGCACAGATGGTAGCAGCGCGAGCGTGAGCGAAAATTTGAGGAACAATCGAGCGAGACGAAGTACCGCAATAGTGCTCTGCAGCTTTAGTTGAATCATTTTGAAAAAAATTTCATATTTGTAGTGAAATCGCGTAAATAGCTTGCGCACTGTTGTTGACCCCGTTTTTACTTAGTAATTTTCACAATGGTGCTTAACTGGTTAAGTCAGGATGAAAATCCTGAGCCGTCTGGGATGAGCCAGAGCAAGCGTAAGACGCCAACACCGACTTTCCAGCTAAGAGGCACTGCTGGTGCCGGCGCTTGCCTCGTTTTTTTTTTCTTCGTTTTTTTTTTTGTCGTGGCGCCTTCCTCCAGCGACGTCAATGGCGTTTCCATTGCTCCTTGACGCAAAGTTGGTGTTTTCGTCTTTCGTTCCCTCGATCCGGTCGCAGGCGATCCTGGTTGCTCATCATACGCGACCAAACCAGGCGAGCACCATTTTCAAGCTAACTACGGGGCAAAAGGGTCGACAACGGGCAAGCTTTGTGCGCGGTTTTGCCGCAATCAAGCGCTTTGGGTGAGGCGGCCGATTTTTTCAAATCTATTCAGATAAATTTCTATAACGCTTATAGCAACCTATTTAAGCAGTACATTTTTGGCGACATCCCAAACTAATGAAATAAATATGCATTCAAAAATTTCACATAAATAGTAAGAATTTTCACGCAAACGTAGTCTTAGAGTACTGAAATATGGACAATGTTTGGAGATGTCTCCTATCACGTTTAGGTATCCCGATTGCATTTAATACTACCCGCTCACCGCTCTTTTCGTCATTAAATAAAGGATATTATTTCGTGTGCTTAGATCAGCAGCTTCATGCCAAGGTGCCTTTACTTCACGGGGCGATGTAAAAGTAAAATCTTTAACGGAGAGAGGTCTCTCGGCAAAACACCTTCTTCGAAGAAGGCTGGGCAGTTGTAGATGCAATGCTTGTTCAAGTCGGTGGCAGTGACTACAGCTAATATGAAGTTGGAGCGCTTCCGCAATGCGCGCGCATCCGCAGATCGTTGGGGGAAATCGGTCTATTGGTGCACTTCTGGCTGGGATTGATATCCCCTGGGACAGCTTGGTTAGCATCGATAATGACGCCTACATAGCAGAGGTATGAATGAGAGTACTCACAAACAGCTCGAAGTTATACAATGACGACCATTAGGAGGCCGACTTACAAACATTTACTGTTGACCCCTTCTTTGGAAGAACATTTCTAAGAGCTATGAAAGCGCCTCGATACAGTATTCGTTTTTCAGCAACACTTTTTAACACTAATTCCTAAAGAAATCAAATGAATGTTTTTCTGGCGTGGACGTTTGGCTACCGCACGGGGACTCTACCTCAGGCGAACTCCTGGTTCGATCAATGCAAACCACACGACCATCTATTTGTTATACTTAGACTGAACTTGAGCCACTCTGATATATGTCTGCCCCTTTTAATTAAATGTCAGATTCTTCAATGCCCCTCCCCCATCCGCATCCTAGCGAAATGCGCTTATTTCAAGCAAAACATCAAGCCTTCCATCTTATCCACCGTCCATTGAGCCATCGACTGAAGTCCTTACTGCGAAGGGTTTCATGCGCCTATGGTCCATGCTGGGAAAACAAAGGAGGAGGAGAGGTTATACTAGAAAATACGATCCTTGTACTGGCCATTGTGGCGTTCCATGTCGCTGCTGGCTGTGAACACACGAACTCCTGGAATTGTGCTGCGAGCGCGGCAGCCGACCCTCCGCGCCACGGGGTGCCAGCGAAGGGACGGTGCTCTCATTAGGAAGGAAAGCGTCATGCTCGGACTTGACATATTGTCACATTAGGCGGTGCATACGCATAAGGAAAGAAGAAGAACTCTCGTGAGTTGGAGAGAGGACGACGTTCAACAGCGTCAGCTGGTTCCTACAGAGAACGTCTGTTTGAAAGCCTTGTCTTCGGTGTCCGCCCTCTGCTACAAGCTTAACTACCCCGTAACACCTTGGTGGAGGTGATGGGTCGCCAAGGGCGACCGTCACCTTCCTCTCTCCCCACATTGCAACTCGGGGGTGGCCCCGGCTCGGCCACCCAAGGACTACCGCTTTCTGGAACGGCGACTGGGTCACGTGACCACGATCTGCGAAGCGCGGCTGGCAGCGGTGAAGAAGTCGTCCTACGGCAGCGGACGAGAACGGCTGCTCTTGAAGCTCGCTACCTCTTAAGGGCCTGGGGCCCTCTTTATTTTTGTTTGGTCACATTTGTATGAAGACCCGTTTTAAACACCTTCACGGAATCCGCAGCCCGTTCCTCGCAACACCATGTTACGACACATGAAAACTAAAGATATTCATGCTCAATAATCAGTTGTTTGTGCAGCAAGTTCAGTCCCCGAAGGACCCTTTGCTACTAGTGCGAGCAAAATAAGTGATCCTTACGAGCGCGCGCTGAGCGATTTGCCGAAATGCATGCGCGAACCAGCTGAAAAAGCGGTTGTGTGGTTCATATCGTCGGAGCAGTTCGTCTTCAGATGAAGCAATTGTGCAGAGTGCGCTTGTCTCGACATTAGGAGTGCTTCGTTATATGGTGTCCGAATGCTGCTTGACAGTGGTTGGGCCTGCTCCCTTGTGGGTCGATAACATTTCACGCGAGATGGTTGCTCTTAACATATTTTATGCACCTCAAGCACGGTATTGATGGGAACGACTGTTGAGCTCGACTAATTTTTGCAAATAGTCTCGTGCCTGTTTCCGTCGAGAACAACCTTCTCACGAAGGTTGTTCTGTGCCATAATTTTGAAGTTAGACCAATTTTCTTGTACTTTCGCCTTTTTGGCAGTTCTTTTAATTGATTCTTAATATTGTCAAGTAGTGGTGACAAACCCGGTAGCTGCAAATTAAGACACCGGCGTTGCACACGAATGAAACTTTTTATTGGGCTGACTTGCGACCGCAAAAGAACAAAGAGGATCGGCGGCGGCTATAACAAACATTCTCGTCGCTCTTCGAACAATGGAATGCGCGTTGTACCCGTCAATGTTCAATTTAAAGGTAGCCAAGAAACATCGAGATGAAGCCGCAAACGGTGACTAGCACAACCTAGAACATTGCAGAAATATACGCGAGTGGCCGGAATCTTCAAGACATATCCCGGTGCACCTTGCGCGACATATAATCTGATAAAGCTGCATCTCGCTTCAAGCATGAAACAAAGAATACAGAACTTATCCGCATGCCAGAATCAGAGTGAAAAGGCCGCATGAGGGCGGCTGTCTAAAAAGAACAAATACAGATTTGAATCGTTTGCGGCACTAGTGCCCCAGGAAAAAGGCATAGATTCGATGCTAACAAAAATAAACACAGAAAGGTAAACAAAATATTGGAAATGGACGACTTCTGGGCGCGCCTGGCGTCATTGGTCGTGCCGTTGGGGATGGCCTCGTAGTCGAGCTGGCCGATGCGTCGAATGACTGTATGGTTCGAGGTACCGCCGCATCAGCTTTTCGCTCAGTCCGCGAGACGCATCGGTGTCCAGACGCACACTTGGTCTCCCGGCCTGTACTATGCGTCGCATCGACGCACTTTGTATCGTCGGGTGTCACTGTGTTGCTGTGCTTTTATGCGCAGCAGGTCAAATCATCGGGCTTTCTCTGCACGCTGAAGGTAGCTGGCAACGTCCAGGTTCTCCTCGTTGCTTATGCGGGGCAGCATTGCGTCGAGCATCGTTGTGGGCTCCCTGCCGTAGATAAGCTTGAATGGGATCACCCTGGTTATCGTCTAGACGGCCGTATTATACGCGAATATCACGTACGACAGGATGGCGTCCCTGGTCTTGTGTTCGACGTCGACGAATATGGGGACCATGTCTGCAATTGGTTTGTTGAGGCGCTATATAAAGCTATTCGTCTGCGCATGGTAGGCAGTTGTCCTCCGCTGGCTCGTTTTACTGTAGTTCAAGATAGCTGGCGTGAACGCCGCCGTAAATAATGATCCGCTGTCCGTGATGAACACTTGGGGACGCCGTGGCAGCGTAAAATGCGTTCGATGAAGAATTTGGCTACTTTTGCCGTGGTGACATGAGGCAGGCCTTTCGCTTTGGCGTAGCGGGTAAGGTAGTTAGTTACGTTTCTGGGTGTTTCGACGAACGACGAGCAAAAGGCCACACTGAAACTTGTCAGGAATGCCTTTATTCCATCTCGGCAGCCGGGCAGGAAAGAGCGACGCAGCGCTCGGACGAGGCGCTTATATAATAGAGAAAGAGATTGGTAAAGAGCGGACACTCCCATAGGGCCCAGCGGCCCATTTGACTGTAGTGCACCAAGCGGCCGGCGGCAACTACATCCGGTCTTGCTGAAGGGCGCGCGATTTGAATGCTAGCCATGCGCTGCGCCCTTCCCTGCCCTTTTGGCACATTATTTTGGTTTTAAATGGTCTGCTAGTGATTTATTTATTTTCAGCATGCATAACAACAGGAAAAATAGATTCCCAGTTCTCTAAACTGCCCATCGACGCAGCTGCGCCGCAGCTTTTGCAAAACAGTAGTGCAGAAACGACGCCAAGTGCTTCGTGAAATGAATTTATTTTGCTGCATATAAAACACGAGATGCAATAGATGTAGACGGATGCATTGACAATACTTGACACACATTAGGCGATGTGCACAATATAGAAAAATAAAAATACACAAGGTGAGAAACAGCACTTAGGTAGAGACAAAAAATAGCATAACTGATTTCCGAATTATTGCAAATGATATGTAACAAAACAGGCATTATACATAAACTGCACAGTCCCAGTCGCGGCTACCTTAGCAAGGGTAACTTGTATTGTCCAGGGCAGAGAGGAGTACTGACGCTTAAGGCCACACCATTCACTCGTCGCATCTTGCTTCGGCTGCAGTCCGTGGATCCATGCAGTGCTGTTGGAAAAGGAATGAACATGATGCAGAAGGTTGCAATGAAATGTAAGGCCACTGCACCGCGCACACATCTGTGCATGTGGGTGGGTACTGAAAACTTTGTGAGCAGCAGTTATGATCCAGAACAGAAAAGCTGTCATTAGTAAAATTGACACAAAAGCTACTCTTGCAACGTACAGGTCAGGAAATGCAGGCTAACCGAACCTATCTGAAAATACATTTCTACACAGCGTGACATAGCAGCCACTAAACTAACAATATTCTTCAAGAGCACTGAACAGCTGAAGCAATGAAGCTTGCCGCATAATAAAGCATTTTTCACTTTAACGTTGTCCTGTTAAATGTAACGCGACACCACGCAAAACTAGCCGTTCGCAAAACCGCGGCCTGGCCTACCGCGGCCGGCGAGCACGCCATGTTGGCTTGCCTTTCATACGCGACTTTGTGAAGCGCAGACCACCGCGCTGAGCTGAACTGCCCGAAATGCCTCGCAGTTTTACAAGAATGCAACATTTCTCACCTTGCGGTTGCCCTGTTAAACGCGACACCGCGCAAAACTAGCCGTTCGCAAAACCTCGCGCCATGTCACATGTCATCACGGCCGGCGAGCCATATTGGCGAGCGCCTTGTCATGCCTGTTGGCTGCCCTTCATGTGCGACTTTGTGAAGCGCAGACCGCCATACTGAGCTAAACTGCCTGAAATACTGCGTAGTTTGACAAGAAAGTCAAGAATGAAACGTTTCTCACTTTACCGTTGCTCTGCTAAACGCGACACTCAGCAAAACTAGCCGTTCGGCAAACTGCGTCATCATGGCCGCACCGGCCGGCGAACACGCCATTTTGGCGCAACGGCGTGCCTTGATGCCTTCACATGCCACTTTGTCAAGCGTTACGAGCTAAACTGTTCGAAATGAAGCTGTTTCCCGAGAACACAACATATTACACCTCGCCGTGGTTGGAAACCGCCAGAGTTACGGCGTAACTGCGCCTGAACAGCTGGCGCGCCTGTTCACGAGCTGCGAAACTTATTGGCACCGGCCGGCATGGTCAGCGTAAACTGCTTGAAATGCAGCGTAGTTAAGCAAAAAACGTTGCTCACCTTGCCGTCGTTTCAAACCGCTGTCGTTCCGCGCAGCAGCCCACGAGAGGTCTGTGCCGCACAAGCGCGGTGAGGCACGAGCACACAGCTTCCTTCGACAACTTCTTGTCGTCTGCTAGCGCTCCGGCGGGCTGCCGCTGCAGCGAGTGCCGTCGCGCGCGCGTCCGCGCATGCGCACGTTGGTGCCGCCATCCATCAATCGGCGGCAGCGCAAAAAGTCGCGCGTCATTTCCTGGGGCCAGTTTTCGCCGAGTGACCGCTCTTTACCAATCTCTTTCTCTATGCTTATATTGCCCCCGATATCGGGGCTTATCATACGCGTCATCATACGCGTCATCATGAACAAGACGGAACGATACGTTCCGCGTGAAAGAGGGCGTTATCAGCCGAAGAACGTAACAACTCCTCCCCCTTTTAGGATGGCATCAGGCACATTGAATACGTTTTCACTTCACTGTTGTACACAGCCGTGAACTAACCGACATTCGCAAGTCAACCACAGTGAGGTCCTGGAATAACACCGCTGATCCATAAAACAGTCATGACGACCAGTTCAGCGCAGGTGAAGTCCCGCTTCGGAGATTCGGTGTGGCGTAGTCCACAGATGAAAGGACAAGTACATCACCACTGCACATCACCACAGCGCTCTGGCGGGTGGGTGTAGCACAACCATGAAAAGAAGCAAACGTCAGTGCCACGACCTCCGTGCCGTTGAAAAGGTGTAGACTGTACTGCCCAGGATTACAGCGTTGACCTGAGGGTGCATGTCCCTTGCAACCTTCGGTCGATGCTGCCGGTGACTCATGCATTCTTGAAAGAGGCTGACGGCTGAGTCGACGGGGAAGAAAACAACAACAGCCAAGTCCCACAAAAGCCACCGAGGTGCCCGAAACCTCCATCTTGTTCACCAAAAGTGTCGTTTCTTTTCCACATTGCACTGCCCACAAGTCTTTCTAAAGCCAACCAGATTTTCACCTTTAAAAAATTACTATCGAAAACTTTGAAAAGAGTAGGGAGCATGATGATTGCATGATGAGACTATTTACAATGATGCAGATGAGCAAAAGAAACAAGGACACAAGATGGCATACTTATTCGTGCGCCCGACTTAAGAAATCTGAGTTTGCGTGAAGTTTACCTCTCTTATGCTTTACGATAAAAGCATATTCCTGGAGAGTTAAACTCCACCGGAGCAATCTGCCGTTCTTTTGAGACAGTTGCTGAAGCCATGTCAACGGTCGATGGTCGGTAATGAGAATAAATTCAGTGCCCCAGAGGTAACAGCGAAGCTTTTCAACAGCCCACACCAAGCAAGCACATTCTTTCTCAATAGTACTGTAAGCTTGCTCCCTCGAAGTAAGCTTCCTGCTGGTAAACAAAATAGGATGTTCTTCCCCCTTTTGGTTTTCTTGGCTTAGCACCACGCCCATCCCTCTTCCGCTAGCGTCACATTGTACCAAGAAAGGCCTCGTGTAGTCTGGAGTAGCCAGCACAGGCTGAGTTATCAACGACAGCTTCAGGGGCTCAAACGCTTTACGCTTACGATCGTCCCACACAATGTTATTGGGTTCCTTTTTCTTGAGGGCATCTGTTAGTGGACTCACCTTTTCCGAGAACCGGGGAATATACTGGTGGTAGTAATTCACCAATCCGATGAAAGACATCAACCCCTTCTTAGTTTGCGGCAAAGGAAACTCCTTGATAGCCTGAACTTTAAGTTGTTGTGGTCGTCTTACTCCTTGGCCGACTATATGACCCAGATATTCCACTTCATTACGGGCGAATTTACACTTCGCAGCCTTGACCGTTAAGCCTGCGTCTTGCAAGCGAGCGAAGACCTGCTGCAAGTGTTGGAGGTGGTCCGCCCATGTGTCTGAAAAAATTGCTATATCGTCCAAGTAGGGCAATGAGAAATCCTCTGTTCCGGCTAGAACCTGATTCATTAGCCTTGAAAATGCATACAGAGCATTTTTTAGACCAAAACTTAGAACAAGTGGCTTGAAGACACCGAATGGAGTCATGAATGCGGCCAGGTTGCTTGCGCGTTCAGTAACTGGTACTTGCCAATATCCCCTGACAAGATCGATGACCATATGTACTTTGCCCTGCTTGCTTTCTCGATGCAGGCTTCAATGTTTGGGATTGGGTAGACCTTCGTTACCGTAACGGCATTTAACTTCCGGTAGTCCACACATGGACGCGGATCTTTGCCGGGAGTCTCTACTAAAATCATAGGAGACACATAATCACTTTCTCCCTTCTCGATTAGCTGCAGTTCAAGCATTTGATCTACAGCATCTTTCAAAAGTTTTTCTTGACGTGGGGAAAAGCGATTTGATTTGCACTGAGTTCGCGACTGACTAGTCACTTCAATATCGTGCTGGACTAGGGTGGTCTTTCCGGGAATTGTAGAAAACAGATGTTGGTATTTTTCGATTAGGGCAGTCAGATCCGCCAGCTTATCGCTACTAAGTTTCGTATCAGTAGTAGCCTCCAAAATTTCTTCGACAGCCAACATTCTGCCGGTTTTCTCCAAGTAAGGAATATGAGGCTGAACTTCCTCTGGTTGGTTTAGTGCGATGCTGACGACTTGCACTCTTTCCACGTAGGGCTTCATTAGGTTGCAGTGATATATGCGTACCTCTTTACGACGTCCAGGAAGTTTTACGACATAGTTTGTCTCAGATAGCTTTTGCTGGATAGTCGCTGGTCCTTCCCATTGAACTTGCAATTTATTTGCCCTTGCAGATCGTAAGAGCAGCACTTTGTCTCCTTCCTTTTACACTCGGAGGCGACTGTTTTTGTCATAGTAAACCTTACCCCGAACTCGAGCCTTTTCAAGATTTGCTTCAACCAGCCCTTGAGTTTTGTGCAGGCGGTTCAGTAGTGAGAGCATATACTCCGTTACCAAGGGGTTTTCTTCTTGGCCTTCCCAGCCCTCACGCAGTAGTCGCAAAGGTGAACGAAGGTTTTTTCCGTAGACCAATTCCGCAGGCGTAAAACCCGTGGACTCGTGCTCGACGGTCCGCAGAGCGAAAAGCTTAGCTGGCAAAGCCAAGTCCCAATCTTTTTTCTTCTCGTAGCATAAGGCCCTGAGGATACGTTTCATGACCGAATGCGTTCTCTCCACGCTATTACTTTGTGGGTGGTTTACCGAACTGTGCAAAATTTTGATGCCACACCTTTAAAAACAACTGCTTGTTAAAGCACTCGTGAAAACGCTACCAAGGTCACACTGAATCTCAGCTGGGAACCCGATCCGAGTGAAAATTGATAGAAGACTGTCTACCACCTCGACAGAAGTCTGATCTTTCATAGGCACGGCCTCGGGAAACTTGCTCGCAGGGCAGACCGCAGTTAATAGATACCTATAACCAGCCTTGGTGGTAGGTAGGGGACCTACGACATCTATCACAAGCCTCCTGAATGGTTCAGTAATTATCGGCACCAACGTATGGGGAGCCTTTATTCGCTCGTTCGGCCTTCCCGTCCTTTGACACGTGTCGCACGAACGAACAAACTCCTCCACGTCCTTGAAGCAACCAGGCCAATAGTACTCTGCCAAGAGCCTGCACTTCGTTTTCGTGATTCCTAAGTGCCCCGACCATCCTTCCTTATGAGCAAGTTCTAAGAGGTCCCGTCTGTACTTGTGCGGAACTACCAGCTGGTCTACTTCATTTCCGCCTTTGTACTTAAAGTGGCGATAAACGAGGCCATTCTTCACATAGAACGAGATATTTGGTGCTACATTTTTTCCCAGGCTATCTCGACATCTTGCCAGCGTTGTGTCAGAGGACTGTTCACTGATGAGCGCGGTTTTATCAAGCTTTACCAGATTACCGAAGTTCGCGCTTTCCGGCGAAACCAGTGTGGTCACGTCCGCTTCTTCGGGCACATCTTCTGCAGTTTCGCTATCACACTTATCAGTTTCGTTTCTGGCTTCGTCACGAGCGTTTGTGGCTCGGACCTGTTCGCTTTCGTCATGGAGCGAGTGACTACTAGAACGGGATTCATATCAAGCGAGATGCCCGCGTCATTTAGCTGCCTTGCCGTTCTGTTCGAAAGAATATACGGGCAGCTGGGCAATACCCCGTCGGACTCTGCCGCCTCAGTGTCTACTGCACCAAAAGGCCCGTCTAGTTTTACTCTGGCTACTGGCAAGCTGATTGTGCGATCTTCCAGAGCCTGGCGAACCCACACGCAATCGCCTGTGAAATCGTCTTGCCTCACTAGGGAGGAATGAACCAGGTCGTGCGTAGCTCCAGTGTCTCTCAGTGCCTTGCAAGACTGGCCATTTACTTCTATGTCGTACAAATATGGCTTAAGCAGGTCGTCTGCCTTATGCATGCACAAGTTGATCGGGGGCACTTTAGGCACACGAAAGCCTGAAGCCACATGACCCGGTAGGTGACACTTGTAGCAAACGATGGGCTTTCTTGCTTCGAACAACTTGGATTTTAGCTTTGGCTTGTCTGAATCCAACACTTCATTTGAAGGTGAAATATCTGTCGAACCCTCAACTCTTTTAGACAAAGGACGACGTTTTCCTTGCTCGCGACTTCGGACTAAGCCAGGCTTTTAGTTATCAACTTTCTTTCCGTGTCTGGAGCAATACAAGTCTGCGTAATCAGCCGCCACTTGTACAGTTTTTACATCTGGCCTGTCCTGAATCCAATCCTTCAGGGTTGAAGGAATAGAACAGAAAAACTGCTCGAGCGCAATCTGTGCTAGCAGCTTTTCACGATCCTCATAAGTCTACTCCGCGGAGCCAGCTCTCTAGAAAGCCTAATAACTTGTAAGCAAACTCAGCATAGCTTTCTTCTGGGTTTTTCTTTGCCTCTCGAAACCTAATTCGAAAAACCTCAGGGGACAGCCTAAACTTTTTCAGTAGGCAGGCTTTTACGGACGAGTAGTTGTCCGCCTCTTCAGGATATAACCTTTCCAAAACGTCGGCAACTTCAGCTGGCAGTAAGCTCAGAATCCTTTGTGGCCAGCTAGACTCCACGAAGCCCAACCTTTTGCACACCCGCTAGAAATTCACAGAGAAAAGACCTATGTCTCCCCCGACGCGGAAGGGCTGCAAGTGGCTTCGCATGTCAACTTTCGTCGAGATATCGACCGCCGTCGCTTCATTCTCCTTCTTAACCTTTTGCTTGAGCCTCTCTAGGTCAAGTTCTTCCTTTTTCCGTCTCCTCGGCACCTCGGTCCAACATTCTAAAATTTCGTCGGCCCCCGCGCCACACTTTTCAATGGCTGAGATGATATCAGGCTTTCTCATGGCTTTTGTCGCCTTCACGCCCATCTCTTCTGCTAAGAGCATTAATTCGGGCTTCACAATCGCACCGAAATCCATCTTGCTACTATAGAAATTTTCCGAGGAAAGAATCTGGCTGCTTTCTACCCAGTACCCCTTCACTTAATCGGTGACAATTAGCCCCATTTTAACTTTTAAGCTGCTTGGTGAACAAAATAGATGTTTCAGGCACTCACCGATAACCGCCGCGGAAACCCGGCGTCATCGATCCCTCCGTTGTTACGTTTCTGGGTGTTTCGACGAACGACGAGCAAGCGGCCACACTGAAGCCTGTCAGGAATGCCTTTATTCCATCTCGGCAGCCGGGCAGGAAAAAGCGACGCAGCGCTCGGACGAGGCGCCTATATTGCCCTCGATATCGGGGCTTATCATACGCGTCATCATGAACAAGACGGAACGATACGTTCCGCGTGAAAGAGGGCGTTATCAGCCGAAGAACGTAACACCATGATGATCCACTTGTTACGTGCTGATGAAGTTCAGAAGGGGCCGAGCAGATCCATTTCAATTAGCTGAAATAGCTTATTCAGGACTGATTGGATGTGCCTTGCGTCGTTGACACTTAAGGCTTTCGAGTGATGGGCAACATCAGCAGGCAACCGCGGACAGAAGTACTTACCCTGGGATCGTTGCAAACTCGACATGCTCAGCTGTGGACTCATCGTGCAACGCCTGGTGAATTTCCTGCCGAAGGCGTTTAGGCGCAACAAGAAGCTACGCGGCCCTGATGGGCGCGAAGGTCTTCACAAGAACGTCATTACTTAACGCGAACGACAACACATGACGCCTGAGCACAACAGAAGGGGAAGTGGTCGTGCCTTCCAGGTAATCGGCTAGGTCTTTCAGGTCAGGGTCTGAACGTGCTATTGTGGGAAACTGCTGGCGCTCACCGGTCCGAAGAAGGCGTCGTTGTCGTCGTCTTCTTTCTGGGGAACGTCGACGGGGGCTCGGATACGCAGTTTGTGTCAAAATGCTTACTGCCAGACTTGTAGACTACAGAAATGTCAAATTCCTGAAGACGTAGGTTCCATCGTGCCCGGCGAGCGGAGGGGTCTTTGTCATCGGTAAGCCAACAGAGTGCGTGATAATCGCTTACCACGGGGCGTACGACAACGTAAGCAGGGAACTCCGGTGGAACATATTAAAAGAAGAAAGTAGCGGTTATGAGATAATAGAGTTCCTACAGGAAATATACCGGGATAACAAAGTAGAAATTACGTGGGAAGGGATAAGAAGTACGGAGGATGTCAAAGTATTAAGACAAGACAAGACAAGGCTGTCCTCTATCACCGGTGCTGTTCATGCTTTATATAATAAAACTGGAACGGAGGATACAAGACATTAACCTAGGTTTTAACCTGTCATACAGATTAGGTGGAAAGGCGATAGAGCAGCGCCTCCCCGGTTTGATGTATGCAGACGATATTGTGCTGCTAGCTGAGAGTCTGGAAGAATTGCAAACTCTAGTTAAGTATTGC
Organism: Amblyomma maculatum; assembly: GCA_023969395.1. Taxonomy (NCBI): domain Eukaryota; kingdom Metazoa; phylum Arthropoda; class Arachnida; order Ixodida; family Ixodidae; genus Amblyomma; species Amblyomma maculatum. The sequence continues at coordinate 180,606 of JAJIZL010121518.1, forward strand.
GGAGACGAAGGGGACGCTCTAGGCTTCAGTTTAAGCGCAGTTAAGTCGGGTCTGATGATTTTCAACGGCTCAACTGATCAGGGTCTTAAAATTCAAGGCCTTGAAATACCTAGAGTAGCAGAATATAAATATTTGGGGGTATGGGTAAACGAAGGATTGGCATACATTGGAAAGCATGAGCAATCACTTAAGGCCAAAGGGCGAAGGAATGCCGGGATAATGAAGCACAAGGCATTGTGGGGATACAATAGGTATGAGGTATTGAGGGGTATTTGGAAAGGATTTATGGTGCCCGGACTTACTTTCGGAAATGCGGTTTTGTGCCTAAAATCAGAGGTACAGTCGACATTAGAAACAAATCAGAGATCCGTTGGACGATTAGCACTAGGTGCCCACGGCAAAACTACAAATGAGGCGGTACAGGGAGATATGGGCTGGGCATCTTTCGAAGTACGGGAAGCTCAGAGTAAAATATTATATGAGGAACGCCTGAGGAAATTGGACAGTAACAGATGGGCAGCTAAGGTATTTAAATACCTGTACCTAAAAAGCGTTGACTCACAATGGAGGAAAAGAACTAGGAAACTAACTAGTAAGTATGCTAGTAACAAGGACGGAGAAATAAAGAGCATTAAGCAACAGGTGAAAAGCACAGAAGGTAAAAATTGGATAAATTCGATGGAAAAAAAACAGAGTGTGGAATTATACCGAAAGTGGAAAATGCAGATCAGGAAGGAAGATTTCTTTGATAACTCAAGAGGCAGTGCCCTACTTTTTGAAGCTAGATCAGGGTGCCTTAGAACACGCAGCTACAAAAAGAAGTTTAACAATGGAGATGACGCATGGGCTGTATGTGGTAACTCCAGTGAAACAATTGACCATATTATACTCGAATGGAATGGTATCCATCCGGAAGTTGATGCAGGCGCAATCACTGTTCCTGAAGCTCTGGGGTTTAGAGATAACAGTGGCCGTGTGAATAAACCGGCGGTGGAAACTAGCAAAAAACGGCTGGAAGATTGGTGGCTTAAAAGCAGAGAAGTGACATAATGTTAGTAATGTAGGAGCAAAATTTAATAAATAGAATGATGGTTTAGTTAACAATTTTAAATCAATAATTAAGATATATGGAGAAAAATGAGCATGATAGCTACTGCTACCACCCCGTTTCAAAGGGGCGCTCCTATATTCCATCCATCCATCCATCCACCTTAAATGGTCGGCCGTATAGGTAAGGGCGGAGCCTCGAAGTGGCCCAGATGATTGCGAGGCACTCCTTCTCGGTCCGCGTGGAATTGTCTTCAGCGTTTGAGGGGGAGCAGCTGGTGCACACGATAGCGTTCTCCTGTCCGCCACTCTTCTGAACGAGAACGGCGCCTAGGTCAACACTGCTTGCGTTAGTCTGAATTTCAGTCTCAGGATTTTTCATCAAAGTCGCCTAGGACAGGAGGGGACGGTAGGAGACGCTAAAGTTCGCTGAAGATTTTTGTTTGCGGCTCTTCCCATTTAAAAGCGGCGTCAGCCTTTGTAAGCTGAACCAACGGCTTGACAATGCGCGGAAAGTTGCCGACATATCGCTGGTAGTATGCGCATAGCCCAAGGAATCTGCTCACAGCTTTTTGTCGGCAGGCTGTAGGAACTGTGCGATCGTAGTTGTTTTGTGCGGGTCTGGGTAAACCCCTTCTTTGCTCGCAATATGACCCAGGAACAGCAGCCTTTAGTAGGCAAAGGGCATTTCTCTGGCTACGTGTTAGCCCTGATGATGTGATTGCTTCTAGCAATGTCTGAAACCTTTTCAGATGTTCTTGAAAGCTTGATAAGACAACGACGTCGTCTAAGCCACTTCAAGCCAGCCAACTCGGTATGCATTACTCGCTGGAACGTCGCTGGTGCAGAGCAGAGGCCGTATGGCATTACCTTGAACTCGAAGAGGCCATCCGACTTTGACGAACACGGTTTTCTCGTGGTCTCTTTCGTAAACCTCGATTTGCCAGTACCCGCTCTTTAGATCCATGGACGAAAAGTACTTAGCGTTGCAGAGCCGATCCAGTATATCGTCGATGCGAGGGAGTGGGTACTAGGTAGACACCCTTCTCATGCTGTTCAAGCGACGGTAATCAACGCAGAAACGAAGCATTCCGTCTTTCGTATTCACTAAAACGACTGTAGCCGACCATGGACTGTTCGATGGCTGGATGACATCGCCACGAAGCATTTCATTGACTTGCTCCCGGATGGCTTGGCGTTCTTGCAGCTATACGCGATATGGGCTTTGACGAAGAGGCTGGACATATTCACCTGAGATAATTCGGTGCTTTGCTAATGGCGTCTGTGGCACCTTCGGGGCTTACGAAAAGCACTCGCAGTGTCTTTCATGAAGAGTGTGGATTTCGGTTTGTCGCCTTGTCGCAGTGTTGATATCGAATGTCAGATACTGGTTTTAGTCAGTTTGGTCATTAGCGGGCTCGTCGGGGAAGGCGAAGACGCCTCCGATGTCTGTTAACGCGTCGAACAAGGCGACGGGTGCTCCCTTTTTGAGATGCCGGTATTTTTCAGTAAAGTTGGTTACCATAACCTGAGCTTGTCCATTCCGGAAATGGGCGATGCCTCGTGCGATGCCAACTCCTCTATCAAGTAACAAATGGGCGCTCTTCGACAATGCTTTCGGCGATGACGATTTCTCCTGCACCCACAGAGACGATGACGCTTGATCGGGGAGGTACAATCAATAGAGGGTTTACAAAAGTAAGTCTGGCAGCCGTGAGCGGCACGCTGATTCCGCGCTGGCTGCCATATTTTGATCGCTCCATCCGTTCGCTTCGTGTCCGTCCGTCAGCGCTCGCCGTTCTGCTCGCGCTTTTCACGTTTTAACCTAGTGTGTTGAGCCTGGATCTCTATTCAGAACTTGGCGGTTTCTGTTAGCGACGCCTAGAAGCGTATGTTGACAGCCGAGACGTGGCGGGGCACCGGCCGCACTTCCGAGCACACTTACAAATTGCTCTAGGAGTCGTGCATGGGCCCCTCGACAATCTGCGGAGCGTCATCCCTATCCAGGTACACTATCCAGAGTTTTGTAATGTAGATTTTTTTGTCTACGTGCCTTTGCTGTTTACTTGAACGCCTATGAGAGATGATCGCGAGTTTGTTTGCTTGGTTTACGTAATCACCGTCGCTCACCCCATTAGAAGATACTTGGTTGGTAAAATGAGCGAGGATGCATTTTATTTTATGATAAAAGAATCGTGCGTAATATGACGTAAGTTGGACGGGCGCTCAGCACTTTCCTTCCCATGCCGTCGACGCAGTAGTTGGCACGAGTCTCAAAAATAGTTGGCGGCTGCGTAAAAAAAAAAGTGCCACGATAATTTGTGCTTCCAGTGATTGAAGATTGATTGGTGTGCGATATGCAATGACGAGTTAATAGAATCTGTATAATGAACTGATCAGTTGATGAAATAAAACAACGAAAAACAGGAAAAATGGGAAATTAAGGGTTTGAAAGTGTCAGAATGCTCAGAATGAAAACCCAGTGCTTGATGATGCTAAGGAAGAAAATTTAGAACGTGTAATTGATTATTTGAAATAATTAAGGAATGTGTTCAAAAGTGTCAAATTGCTCAGAATGCAACGCCAATTGTTGCTGACGCACGAGTATTGGTGTACAAAAATATAAAGCATCAAATAAAATTAATAAAAAAAGAAATGATAGAGATATAATACAATTAAAAGAGCTAAAATATAAAACGTGAAGAAAGAAAACACCGTGCGTGTGTTCGTATGAGAAAGAGATGCTATCGCGTTATATCATAAGTGTCCCCCTAATTTTTTTATAACGATATGATATAATATAGATCTGACTTCATGAACACAGCCAGTTGCACCAAGCACAAACACTTCGCAGTAATGTTAGTTGACTTTTCAAATTTCTTTTTGTTTCAGCCGATTTCCTCTTGTTTCGAGTTCCTCGAAGCTTCTCATGGCAGCGCTTTCATATCAGGTTACGGCTTCAAATGTTTACTATCTGACAGAGGGAATAAACAAGACATCGACATATTTAAAAAATCCAATGAATTTCAGGTAGTTGTCAATTAGCGAACCATCGGGTGACTCGACAAAACACAAAAGTGAAGCGTACGCTTCGTTGTTTTATCGGCCGCGCTGGCAGGTATAAAGGCACAGAATGCAAACCTGAGCTGCGCGCTCTGGACGTAGACCGGTCGAAACGGGCTGCACGTGAGCATATTACAACACACTAGTGGGATGTGATCTTTTCCTGCTTTACTAGACGCCGCTGGTTTGGCAGCCGCTGGCTTTTGCAGCGTGAAACACGCACCTCTGGCGCACTAGACAACCGTGCACCAAGAACTACCATTTCGTACGACTGTGAAAATTAGTTTCTGTAATCATGCCCGTGTCTTAAATCAAATACACAATGGCAAATTCAACCTACGTACAAAATGATTTAAAGGACGTATTTGCACTATAGCGTTTGTTATACATGCATTGCCCTTTCTCCGGTGTCCTCCATCGAAGCATAAGCTTATCCTTTGAGTTCACAAGGCTCCATAGCACGCAAAACAACCTTGCTGTTTTAGGTGATAGCACGTTCTGTGAGCTAGCTCCCAGTCAGAGGGACGTGCAGTAATGTTTTAAATAATGGAAGACGACACTTGTAAAGCCGATTAGAACTGCAAACGAACGGTCGTATACACGCGTATACCTTGATTCCGTGCACGACTACGACGGTGCGCTGGCTGCAGTAGGGCACACAGCAACATGCTGGCATCATTCCGAATAGAGCTTGCTGCTTACAGCGATGTTAAAAAATGAAACAATCGCTTGTGAGCATTCGAATGCACATTTCGGTGCATGCACGGAGTGATGTTTAGCTGTTCGTTGCCAATCTTCGGAGGGGCTGAAGCCTCTCCGAACGTGGTCATTCGGCAGTGAAGAAGCAGAAGACGATGATCTGATGATGGTCAGGAGGAGATATATAGTTACAGAAGCAAAATAGTATACATAGGCAAAGTTACAGCAACAAGTCACACAGACAACTGTAACTTAAAACAAAATGAAGACTTTCACACATAGAAGTCACTTTACAGGCCCTTACTTTCCTGCCGAGCGTTTCGGTTAAAGCCTAGGGGGTGTAAATACGTGTTAAGCACTGAGCCTCAATCTTGACTGTCGAACATGGTCCGAGGACCACTTTTTGATACCGGATATCAACAAAGACCCAAGGGCGGTCACCCTAGGTGCTCCGCCCCGAAAATGAAGCAGCCAATCAAATTATTTAAAAACATGCGACAACCCCAGTGGGTTGGGAATAATCTCGGACCCAGGTTCTTAATTACGTCAAATAAAAAAACAACATTCAAAACACACACTCTTTCCACTTGCCGGTCCCCAAACCCTCTCACACGGCGTTGTCTTTCCTTCCCCTCCCCGGCGTATTTGCGACGCGACCTTTCAGTTGACGCCTTCCTGGAAGAAACGCCGCGGGGATCTGGGGACTAGACCACCCAGCCGTCCCGTTCAAGAAAAGGGGGAAAGGGGGAGAGGGGGGGCAGAACCGTCCCAGAGAACTATAGCGTCGCCGTTGCTCGCACCCGATGAGCCGCTGCGTGGGGGCCAAGTGCCGTGCCTATTGTCGCCTTCTACAGGGTGTTTAGTGAGCGCTTGTGGCAGTGCAAAATGGCTTCATTATCGGGGTCTCTGCCCCGATGTTTCGCGACCCAGCGGGAGATCGCTGGGCGAACCGGCCGTACAGTGTTTCGTAGAAGCGTGCTGCTGTTGTTCCCTGCCGATAAGGGCACGTCTGCCGTCGTTTCCTCGCGACGCCTTTGGGGTGAAAGGACGAAACAAACCAGGCCTCCCGCGCGCCCCGCGAGCCGCGGCTAGCACCCGAGTAGAGGGGAGAAAAGGAGAAAAACAAAAACGCTGGCACCTTGGCCTCGACGCGCGGGGGTTCGACCGCCAGCTTGACTCAACGCGCGAGTCGCTTTTCAATGCGGCCTTACACGTCCCTCCTAAGAGGGTAAATGAGCTTGGAATCCGGTCATTTACACACACACAAAAAAAACACAGGCCGCCACATTCCTCTTCAGGCGACCATTTCGCCAGGCTACAGCGCACCTAAATCCGCCCCCACTGAGGAAAACCGTACACTCGAAGTCGGGAAATAAAACCAATACAAAATAACGGCACTGAAAACACGAAATTTCCTCATGACAGCATGCCAAATTTTGCATTGCGCACAGCAGTGTGCCCTATATTTGCTATACATGAGGCACATGTAAAGACGCACACACGCACGCACAAAAAAATTGCGCTACAAGAGCGCGTGTAGGCTACACACAGTCGCCATAGCCCGATTGTCAGCACAAAAGCACTCCTCCGTGGCGAACGGTTGTAGCACGCGCGTCACGCATCACATAACACGGCGGGTGACGGGAACACTCACGCCATTGCACAGTTCCCGCTCCGTCATGCAACTGTCTTTACACCACTTTTTGGGGCCGCCAAACAGTTCCGTGCACGCCACCTGTTGGGTAAGCAGGAACCCTCACGCCTGGTGAGGCCAGCATGGCTATGCCAAACAACCAGATACAAAATTGGACAGTGAGGCTTTCTTCGTCCCTGTACTTTGCGCAAGATTTGTACGGGGGCTCCAATGACGAGGCTAGCCCATGCAGTTTCCTGCGCTGACGAAGCGAGTTGGGCAGGCGCCCGCTGCTATCATTCGAAGCCGGTACGATCTCGTGCGCGCCTCGGCGCTCACGTTGTCGTGCAGTAGGAGCTTTCGGCGCCTGCGGTGCACCGTTGTCACCTCTCGCGTCCCTAGAGCTTGAGATCCTCTCACTGACCCTCACTGGTAAATTGTTGGTTACACCTGGCACGTCGTCGCACATTACTTCTGGCGACCTCAACTTTCGGAGGCTGCCCATTGCTGTCATGACTGCGTGAACTTTGAGTGGCCCACCTGCCTACTCCTCGCCACTACTGTGCTGTAGTTTAGCGCGTGCGCTCTCTTGACCAGAGATATGAAACTGGCCAGAATCCGTTAATGCGCCCTCCATTTCAAGTGCGGCGGGCACCCTCACCGTATGCTCAGCTTCAACACCTGTTGCGCGTAGATCCACACAAGGAGCGCACTCCGTTTCCGTCGGCTGATCAGCTCGCACTTCGGAAGCGAAATCTCTGTGCGCGGGATCCGCGCCACTGCTGTCGGGCACCGACGGCTGATTTTCGCTATCCTGCACCAAGCGATATGCCAAGTCTTCTTCAGATAGTAACTTCTGCTGCTCCCCGTTCATTTGAATTAGCTCCGTATCGAGGTCTTTTCGAACGGGCTCACCGAACTTAGCCATATCTGATAATGCCAAGGGGTCGTCAGCTTCTTCGCGAGTTTTTATCCGCGCCACGACGCTTCTCGGGCAGTTCGTTTCGCCCCCTAACGCTAGCTCCTCTAGCTGCGCCTGCGGGTCTGCACTATCAATTTCCGCCGCTCCCTGCCCTGAACTAGCAACTCTTTGCTCGTCCTGGCTATCCGCATTCGTCGAATGCCGGGAGGGGCAGCCCTCAACTGCTCTAGTGCTTTCTGCCACGGGGCCAAGGTGTAACTGTCGCTGCTCCGTTGCTTCGGACGCAGTTTTAGCCTTTCCGCCGCCGGCATGCTCACGCATCAGCGCTGTCATCAATCTCTCTTCCTCTCTCAGAATTTCCCGTTTTTTTCGCTCAAAATCCAATTCAAGTTGCCAAATTATCAGACGCTCCTCCTCCTTCAGGGGATATGCGTAAGCCTTGCTTTCAATCATATCTGACGTCCTTACTGCCAAGTACCTCACTTTCCCTAGCACAAGCCAAGCCAACCTCGACCAGACGCGAGAAATCCCCCTCAACCGTCACCAGCGTCGTTGCGGGTAGTAGCACCAAGCCCGGGAGTCACGCCTTGGCTGGTCGTCCTCGGCGGGTAGCTCGCACAGTCGTCCTTTGGCTGCCGCTGCTGCTGCCCGAGGCCGTGTTGCTTGCTGCTATGTGGTAGGGTGCCGAATCCTGTCGTACTGCGCCAGTAATGAATAGCTGTCTTCGGCAGGTAGAGGAGAACTCGACAGGTTAAGCAAGTTGAGAAAGTAGGAGACGATGATCCAATGATGTTCAAAGAGGATGATTATTATTTACATGAGAAAATAGTATACATAGTCAAAGTTACAGCAACAAGTCACACAGACAACTGTAACTTAAAAGAAAATGAAGACTCTCACACAGAGAAGTCACTTTACAGGCCCTTACTTTCCTGTCGAGCGTTTTGGTTAAAGCCTAGGGGGTGTAAATACGTGCTAAGCACGGAGCCTCAATCTTGACTGTCGAACATGGTCCGAGGACCGCTTTTTGATACCAGACGTCAACAAAGACCCAAGGGCGGTCACCTTAGGTGATCCGCCCCGAAAATGAAGCAGCCAATCAAATTATTTAAAAACATGCCACAACCCCAGAGGGTTGGGAATAATCTCGGACCCAGGTGCTTAATTACGTCAAATAAAAGTACAACATTCAAAACACACACTCTTTCCACTCGCCGGTCCCCAAACCCTCTCACACGGTGTTGTCTTTCCTTCCCCTCCCCGGCGTGTTTGCGACGCGACCTTGCAGCTGACGCCTTCCTGGAAGAAACGCCGCGGGGGATCTGGGGACTGGACCACCCAGCCGTCCTGTTCGAGAAAAGGGGGAAAGCGAGGGGGGGGTAGCACCGTCCCAGAGAACTGTAGCGTCGCGTTGCTCGCACCCGATGAGCCGCTTCGTGGGGGCTAAGTGCCGCGCCTATTGTCGCCTTTTAGTGAGCGCTTGGGGCAGGGCGAACGGCTTCGCTAGCGGGCTCTCTCTGCATCGTTGTCTGGCGACACAGCGGGAAGCCGCCGGGCTGAGTCGCTGCTTGGGAGGCCAAGGTTCGCACCTATTGTCGCCTTCTGCGGGACGCTTAGTGAGCGCTTGTGGCAGTGCAAAACGGCTTCATTATCGGGGTCTCTCTGCCCAGATGTTTCGCGACCCAACGGGAGATCGCTGGGCGAGCCGGCCGTACAGTGTTTCGTAGAAGCGTGCTGCTGTTGTTCCCTGCCGATAAGGGCGCGTCTGCTGTCGTTTCCTCTCGACGCCTTTGGGGCGAAAGGACGAAACAAACCAGGCCTCCCGCGCGCCCCGCGAGCCGCAGCTAGCACCCGAGTAGAGGGGAGAAAAGGAGAAAAAAAAAAAAAACGCTGGCTCCTTGGCCTCGACGCGCGGGGGTTCGACCGCCAGCTTGACTCCACGCGCGAGTCGCTTTTCAATGCGGCTTTACAAACGGGTTCCACGTAGGCGCACGTTGAAAGCGTACTCGATGGGAGGCGCGGGCGGACTGAACAAAACATGGCCGCCGCACAAAGTTTCTGTTTCTTTCACTAGATGGCGCTAACATTTGTAAAGCCTCTAAGTGCCGCGCTACAGAACGAGAACGGAAAAAAAGGGTGGAGGGGTAGGTATGTTGATACACCAGGGAACAAATTGGCAAAGAATTAAATCATCTTGTAAAGAACATATCTGGGTTTCAGGAACAATTGCCGGCACAAAGACATGGCTAGGGGTAGTTTATTTAGGAACAGGACATCAATGCAGGCAAGAAAACAGGGATCTTGTTGAATGTCTCAGCGACGATATAAGCCAGTTTGGAAACGGGGCCAATATTATTCTACTGGAGGACATGAACGGCCACAAAGACGATCTGGATGGATACACGGATTGTAACGGCAAGCTATTGCTAGATTTCTGTGAGCGACACGATCTAGTTATTGTAAATAGAGAAACAAAATGTGAAGGCCAAATCACGTGGGAATTCCGCAACAGGCAGAGGACCATTGACTATTGTCTAATGTCACAGGAAATTTATAGCAAGGTCACAAAAATGGAAATAGACGAAGAAGGGGAGTGTAGTCTGGGAAGTGATCATAAACGTATTAGTCTGCAGATGGGGCCCTTGATGAAAAGAGAAATGGAACTTAGACAAAACGTAAACTCAAAATTAAACGACGATCAAATAGCGCAGATAGCAGCAGACATAGAGGAAGCAATAGAAAAAAGCCCCATGGAAGACGGGAATTATGAACACGTAGAAATACTCATAAGGAGGAAAATTCAGGAGGTTAAAGTAGCAAACCGCTGGAATGGAAAGAGGAAGCCACGGAGCTGGTGGAATAAGGAAATCAGAGAAGCTATTGAACAACGACGGGCTGCTTCAAGGGAATACCGAATGGCAAAGAAGGCACAGGTATCTCAGGAGGAAATCGACCAAAAATGGGAATCATATCGACAAAAGAAACTTCAAGTGCAGGACCTCGTCCAAAGTAAAATAAGACAGTCCACCGATCGCTGGATGGCTGATATACACGATGCCTCTAGAGGCGGAGCAAGAAAAGTCTGGAACCATATAAGCTGGCTAGGGAAGAAGACTCAAAGAAAGCAGGATCGGATTCAAGATAACGCGGGAAATTGCTTAAAGGGAGATAACGCAGTGAACTACATTACATCAGTTATAGCCGAGTCATTTAAGAGTGACGATATGGTAATCTCCGCAAATCAGGAAGCAACACAAGGTAGCAGGGTACAAAGCAGCTTAGAACTGACCAATCTAAACTGGAAAAAGGCCGAAAAAATATTCCTAAAAACACATCTACAGGAATAGATGAAATTCCGATCAAGCTGATTAATGGATTCGGTCCAAAAAGTAAGGAAACGTTGTTAAAAGCTCTAGAAACAGTCATAACAAAAATGCAAATTCCGGGCAGCTGGCGGCAGAATAAAATGAATTTGATCTATAAAGGGAAAGGAGACAGGATGCACATAAAATCCTACAGGCCGATTACCATAACATCGGTTATGTACAGGTTAGCCATGCAGGCGGTGAAATTAAATGTGCAAGCATGGGTAGAAAGTAACAAGGTACTCGGAGAACTTCAGAACGGCTTTAGAAATGGTAGGCGCTTAGATGATAGCCTGTTCGTGCTTAACCAAAGCATCGAAACATCTAGAGTGGAAAATAGACCTTTGTATTTGGCCTTCCTGGACATAAACGGGGTGTACGACAACGTAAGCAGGGAACTCCTGTGGAACATATTAAAAGAAGGTATCCGTTATGAGATAATAGAGTTCTACAGGAAATATACCGGGATAACAAAGTAGAAATTACGTGGGAAGGGATAAGAAGTACGGAGGATGTCAAAGTATGCAAAGGATTAAGACAAGGCTGTCTTCTATCACCGGTGCTGTTTATGCTTTATATGATAAACCTGGAACGAAGGATACAAGACAGTAACCTAGGTATTAACCTGTCATATAGAGTAGGTGGAAAGGCGGTAGAACACCGCCTCCCCGGTTTGATGTATGCAGACGATATTGTGCTGCTAGCTGAGAGCCTGGAAGAATTGCAAACTCTAGTTAAGTATTGCGGAGACGAAGGGGACGCTCTAAGCTTCAGTTTCAGCGCCGTTAAGTCGGGTCTGATGATTTTCAACGGCTCAACTGATCAGAGTCTTAAAATGCAAGGCCTTGAAATACCTAGAGTAGCAGAATATAAATATCTGGGGGTATGGGTAAACGAAGGATTGGCATACATTGGAAAGCATGAGCAATCACTTAAGGCCAAAGGGCGAAGGAATGCCGGGATAATGAAGCATAAGGCATTGTGGGGATACAATAGGTATAAGGTTTTGAGGGGTATTTGGAAAGGAATTATGGTGCCCGGACTTACTTTCGGAAATGCGGTTTTGTGCCTTAAATCAGAGGTACAGTCGACATTAGAAGCAAATCAGAGATCCGTTCGATGATTAGCACTAGGTGCCCACGGCAAAACTACAAATGAGGCGGTACAGGGAGATATGGGCTGGGCATCTTTCGAAGTACGGGAGGCTCAGAGTAAAATATTATATGAGGAACGCCTGAAGAAATTGGACAGTAACAGATGGGCAGCTAAAGTATTTAAATACAGTACCTAAAAAGCGTTGGCTCACAATGAAGGAAAAGAACTTGGAAACTATCTATTAAGTATGCTAGTAACAAGGACGGAGAAATCAAGAGCGCTAAGCAACAGGTGAAAAACACAGAAGGTAAAAATTGGATAAATTCGATGGAAAAGAAACAGAGTGTAGAATTATACCGAAAGTGGAAAATGCAGATCAGGTAGGAAGATTTCTTTGATAACTCTTAGAGGCAGTGCCCTACTTTTTGAAGCTAGATCAGGGTGCCTTAAAACACGCAGCTACAAAAAGAAATTTGTCAATGGAGATGACGCATGGTGCTCTATGTGGTAACTCCAGTGAAACAATTGATCATAATATACTGGAATGTAATGGTATACATCCGGAAGTTGATGCAGGCACAGTCACTGTTCCTGAAGTTCTGGGGTTTAGAGATACCAGTGGCCGGTTGAATAAACCGGTGGTGAAAACTAGCAAAAAACGACTGGAAGATTGGTGGCTTAAACGCAGAGAAGTGGCAATGTTAGTAATGTAGAAACAGAAATTTAATAAATAGAATGATGGTTTAGTTAACCAGTCTAAATCACTAATTAAGGTACAGGGAGAAAAATGAGCATGATAGCTACTGCTACCACACCGTTTCAAAGTGGACGCTCCTATATTCTATCCATCCATCCGTCCTCTATTCTCCGGCGAGGACGCTGACAGCGACATGATGCGAAGAAGGTGTCGCAGAAGGTATGGCTTTGTCCGTCGAGGGCTTGATAAGCTTAGATTGGAGGTCGATGATCGCCCGACGTTCATTCAGAAAATAATGTACAAGATAACGTCGCGCGAGCATTCCTGTAGGTAGGGTAGGTACGCCCATTTCTGTAACCTGTGCGGTGTAACTGCCCGATGGCGTGATAAGGTTGCCACCGGAGACGCGGATGAGTGGGCCATCCCAAGTGGTACTCGCTTTCTTGAGCTGGGCGGCGAACGGTCCACTGAGGACAGAATAGTCAGCTCTGGTGTCCAATAAGGCAGTAACCGTATGACCGCCGTTCAAGGTTACTTGTTCTTGTCCTTGCATTTCTTGTGGGCCTTGGCGTCCGATCTCGTCTCCATCATGTCCTGAGATCGCAGCCGAAGCACATCGTTGTCAATTGTCTGGGTGGTGTCCGCTTGAAGTCTGGTAATGTCGGCGTGGATGCTGTGGTCGTATACGTAGTGGCGTTGTCACTTAGATGTCTGGGTGCGTCTAGGGCGTCTGCAGAGGAGCATCGGTGCAATAGCGGTATCGTCATTACTTATCTTCGGCTACGGAGTATCTTCGTTAGTTCGCAGTGAAGCAACTTCACCTCCAAAGGTTGCTACTTTTAGTTCTCCCTACATGGGCTTCCCTGCATGGGACCATCCTCGCACACTGCCATCGTGTTGCGGCCTAGCGACGCAAAGCGGGCCCTGTACGGCAATGGGGTCCTGAACCGATGGCTTGGTGGCGCAAACCCACCGCTACGCAAATAGTGCTCGAGTTCTTGCAGTCGTTCACCGGGACGGGCTAGTGGGGCCGTCGACTGTGAAACTTCGGGGGCCTATTCGTCGGTACGGGCTGTGACGAAGGATGTGGCTAGCCTCACCACAGTGGACACAGATTTGGCGGCTGTTCGATGTCCTCCAGACGTCGCATTTCCTGGGGCTTGAGGGTCGGTCGTAGGCTTGGCGGGCGGAGGCCAAGGAGCGGCGTTCAAATGGAGCTTGTACGCGTCGACGGGGGCTTGCGGAGTCTTGGTGGGATGCACGGTGGTTTAATGCAGCAGCGTATTTCATCGCGGTGGGCTCTTGCGTCAGAGCCATCGAATCAGGAAGTTGACCTAGTTCTCGGTCATATTGGGATCGGTGCGGTGGAAGAGACGTTTCGTCTCTTCAACATAAATACCGACTCGTTTAGGAGTTGAACTCGGAATTGAATGTGGTTCTGAACTCTCTTTTTCGAATGACCTTTGGAAATGCCATCACAAACTTCCTCTTAAATGTCTCCCAATTCTTCAACAAAGCCTCACGATTTTCGAACCAAATTCGGGCAGATCCTTCAAGAGCAAAGTAGACTTCCCTTAGCCTCTTTTACTCATTCCAGGCGTTGCACGTTGATACGCATATAAACATATTGAGCCAGCCTTCCGCATCCTCATCCGGTCCTCCTAGGAAGTAGGGGGCAGACGGGCTGGACGAAAACGACCGGGGCCGCAGACTGGGCATTGTAAATGTTGGGCACATTTTCCGGGGTCGAACGGGGTCCGGCAGCAGGCCGTGTTCGAGTTGGAGCCCTTGAGATCGGCGACTGGCTCGGTGACCTGCAGGATTGTCCCCCAGGGCGGCACGAACGATGCTGATGTCTTCGCTTGAGGGGGTAAGCCGGATATCAAAGGGCAGCACCTCCACCAGATGTCACATAGTGATGACAAGCCCGGTAGCCGCAACTGAAGACATTGTCGTTGTATTCGAATGAATATGTTCATTGGGCTGACTTGCGCCCGCAAAGGAACTAAAAGGATCAGCGGCGGCGACAAAAATAAATGTGCTCGTCGGTCGTCCAACTAAGAATGCCCGTAGTAACCGTCAACGTTCAATTTAAAGGTGGCTAAGAAACATCGAGAGAAAGCCGCAAACTATGACTAGCACAGCATAGAACATTCTAGAATACACGTGAGTGGCCGGAACCTTCCAGGCCGATGTCGGCTCATCTAGCGTGACAAATATTCTGATAAAGCTGCATCAGAACTAATCCGCGTGCCAGAATCAGAGTGATAAGGCCGCAAGCCAGTGGCTGTCGAAAAAGTAATTTTTACGATCTCCCTCTCCTTCTCTGGACGGTTAGCATTGCGTGCTTTAAGCCTTCAGTAATTTACACCAGCGTATGAGATTCCTGTCTTTGATAAAGAAGCTCACAGTCTTCCGCGTTATACTATCGGGCGGATATTCATATTATATTATGTATAAATACGCATCGCTTGTAGCACTTCTGACACCATCAGGTGAGCGAGTACTTGCTTTTTTTCATTTTCATTTAAAGCTTAACGTGTGAAGTCTCAAAGTGGCTTCGATATTTTCGAGGCATAGGAGCTGCAGCTGATGAAGGCGAGATTCTAAATTGCAATGCCCTAACGCCATTGACATTCCCGGGCTGCAGGTAAGATGGCCTGTTGTTCGATCATGGCAAAGTGCCCGTGCATGTTCATCTCGATTTCGTTGTGGGTAGCGTTTCGCGCACTTTGGGTAGAAAGGTCACAGTCTAATTCATATAGAAGTGAGTTCTTTTAAAATTTGTTGCTTCGTGCAGCTCCTGCATTCGATAGTTAATTAATGACATAGCTAAATACCACACGTCTAGTCTCCGATTCGATATATGCGCTTGAACGCCAGAATTTGCTCGCAGAGAATTTATGTTTGCGTGTTGTTTGCTTATCATTCTCTGAGTTCTTTCTTTAGACTCCCTTCCATAAGTAGTTGTGAAGAACATGTGATAATTTGATAAAAGACGAAGAAAGAAAACCACGTTTGGAGGAAGAAGAAGAGGAAAACGTGAAGGTTGGCTCGAGGAGCGGGAGGCACGAGCAGGAGAGAACAGGCGAGCAGCGGAGCCGATCGGTTGTCCAAAGAGCTCGGAGCGGTGCGTCTTCTGCCAGGCCTGACCCGGGGATCCAGACCTGGGGCCTGCCGGCCGTATCCTGTCTTGATGTCCTGCTGTCCACGAAGCTCGAAACGGTGGTCGGGCCCGGGAGTGCCACAGCGCCAGCTCTTCACTGGCACGAGCGTTCGGCGCCGTGCTGAGCCCAGGCACGTCGGGGAGGCCTGACGCATCGGCCGTGGAAAGGCAACCCGAGGCCTCTAAGCCTCTACTGGGCCCCGTCCGGTGGCCTAGATTTCCGCTGGGCTTACCGAGGCCTTACTGCACCGACTCTGAAAACCTGTGACCACGCGGAGCGTCTGCACCGGCATTCCCACCCTACGAACTGGTGACTGTAGACACTTTAGTGTTCAGTCTTTGTCCTACTTGCTTGTCCTACTCTCGTCCCGTCAATATGTGTACATAAATTATTCGTTGTTAGCTTGGTCCGTCTGGTCGTCTATTTAGATTGCTGTCTCTGAATAAGCCACAGAACAAGGTGGCCAGAAGATTTAAAGAAAAGAACCTCACAATTTTGGCGTCCACGGCAGGACCAGCCGGCCAAGCAACATTTTCCTGCGGCTAGAGATTGGAGAAAAATGAGTGCACCAGAGTTGCTCGTGGTAGAGGAACGTATAGGTTTGCAGGGAGTCGAGTTGCGCGAGTGGGTGGAGAAGGAATTGCAAAAGGCCAAGGAAGACAAAGCTGCA
This sequence comes from Amblyomma maculatum, assembly GCA_023969395.1. Taxonomy (NCBI): domain Eukaryota; kingdom Metazoa; phylum Arthropoda; class Arachnida; order Ixodida; family Ixodidae; genus Amblyomma; species Amblyomma maculatum. The sequence goes on from JAJIZL010121518.1 coordinate 196,964, forward strand.
GAACGCGAAGAGAGAGCTGCGGATCGGGAAGCGGCGAAGCAGCGCTTGGAACAAGAAAACCAGAATTTGCAGCTACGAGTACGACTTGCTGAAATGGGAGAAAACGCCCCTCGTTCTGGAAGCTCTGAGCACGGTACCGTACCAGCTCCGTCTTTCCCAATTAGTCCTCATGGATTGATTCCACTGTTTAATGAGGAAAGGGACGATTTGGACGCGTATTTAAAGCGTTTTGAACATGTCGCCATTGGCCAAGGCTGGCCGAAAGAGAAGTGGGCCACGGCTTTGAGTCTGTGCCTCGGCGGAGAAGCTCTCAGAGTCTTTGGACGACTCTCTCCTGAGGACTCAGTCAATTACCATGTGGCGAAACTTGCCTTACTTTGGAGGTTTCGGTTCACGGCTGAGGGCTACAGAGAGAAGTTTCGTGGAAGCAAGCCGCAAGATGGTGAGACAGCTTCCCAGTACACCACAAGGCTGTTAAGTTTTTTTGACCGCTGGGTTGAGATGCGAGGACAAGGTCGCACGTTTGAAGTGGTTCGGGACATGATAGTGGCTGAGCAGTTCTTAAACAGCTGTCAGGATCGTTTAGTTCTCTCCTTGCGAGAACGTGATTGTAAAACGGTGGACGAGATTGCTGAGGCCGCCGATCACTTTCTTGAGGCTCAGCGACAGAATAACCTCGCGGTTTTTAAAGATAGAGCTGAGCAGAATTGTGCGAAACCGCAGGACGCAGCCCCATATTGCACATTATGTCGCAAATCTGGGCATAAAACCCAGTTGTGTCGATACGGAAAGTCAGATGACCAGGAGACGTCTGCTTGCTGCACGTCCCCTCGAGATTCCCGCCCTGGTCGTCAGCTGGGAAGAACATGCCTATATGTTCGAAGGGACGATTCGGCTCTTAGTCTATCTCAGATTATTAACAAAATGCCAGTGGAGCATGGAGATGTGTTCGGACAAGCAGCGTCGGTGCTGCGCGACACTGGTTCTAATAGCATCGTGGTGCGTCAGGCTTTGGTGTCCGAGGCTGCATATACCGGTGAACGGGCATCTTTACGTTTAGCGGATGGTTCTGACATCGAAGCGCCTGAGGCGGAGGTTATTATCAAGTCTCCATACTTTACAGGCAAAGCTATTGCTAGGTGCCTGCCGACGCCATTATATGACGAGATTATCGGCAACGTTCCGGGTGCAAGCGCCCCATTCGCCGACGCTCCAACAGTCTTGACGGGCCAGAGAAGCATACCTGTCAGTGACGATGGGTCCAGTGCTTCTTTCCAGGTTCTGGCGGCGAAAGTTTCAGGGACTGGTTTGGATGCCACTCGAACCGTACTCCACTTATCTCGGTCTGTTTTTTTGCAAGAAACAAGAAGAGGACGCCAGCTTAGACGTGTGTCGTCGCAAGCTTAAGAAAACCTATCACGGAAAAGGGCAGACGGCCTACACCTTCCATCTAAGTGACGGCATTTTGTACCGGACCTATCAACTTTGTCCAGGAAAAACAATTGAACAAGCGGTCGTTCCGAAGGTTTTGCGCCATCAGGTCCTCGTGCAGGCACATGGGAGTGCACGTGTCGGCCACCAGGGTGTCAGAAAAACTACCGCAAGAGTGCTTGATGACTTTTACTGGCCAGGGGTGCAAGCTGACATTAAGCGATTTGTGAGGTCGTGCGATGTATGTCAGAGGACTGTCCCGAAAGGAAACCTGAGGAACTCTCCATTAGGACGCATGTCCATTAGCACAAAAAGCTACGAAGAGCGCCAGCCAGTGAATAACCTACAAGCTTCATCCTTTGTAGTTCTTGATAACGTCGAGTCGAAAGCTCCGTTGTCAACGTTCAGTGAAGAATTTTGGTCCCAGAGTGAACTGGTGAATCGAGAATGATACGGGAGACAATGTTAATCTCTGTGCTGTCTTCCAACGCCGTTGGAGATATATCGTCTTGGAGCACATTTCGTACAAAGCTTCTGGAGGTGTCGTCGTGCTGTTCATAGTATGTTTCTAGGAGTTTATTTCTTCTGACAAGTGTTGAGTGTTAATGTTACTTGTATTAGTACGAATGTTTTTTTTTTATTCTGTGTGCGCGAGTGACTCAGACTCTCAGCAGACAATAGCAATGGTGTGGCCACTCTGTGGGGTGTGCAGTGATGGGTGCAGCAGAGTTGTGGTGTGCGGTCGTCCTCCGAAAGAGTGCATCAGTGTCATGGCCCCAAGTTTTTTTTCCAAAAAAAAAAAAAAACTCAAAGGGGCGGCATATTTGTGAAGAACATGTGATAATCTGATAAAAGACGAAGAAAGAAAACCACGTTTGGAGAAAGAAGAAGAGGAAAACGTGAAGGTTGGCTCGAGGAGCGCGAGGCACGAGCAGGAGAGAACAGGCGAGCAGCGGAGCCGATCGGCTGTCTAAAGGCCCCCGTACGGTCGTTTTTAGAGGCGCTGCGCTCGTCCGCCTTCCGCCAGCTGGCGGACGCGTTCGGCACGGGAGGCGCATAGGGTGCTATACGGTCACTTTTGGGCATCTTTTGGGTGGCGGATTTCTCCAGCGCTGTGATTGGCGCGCCCGGCGCGCGCTGCTTCGAACGTCGAAACGCTGCATATGACGGCTGCGGCGCTGGTTTGGGGAAACGTTTCCTCTTCACGGTGGCTCTCGATCGTCGGCTGTCAAATTAATTTGCACCCTAGCTGTAGAGTCATTGAGCCCCCGAATATACAGCACAAACAGTATGAACTGACCATTAGTAGAGCGATTAAGTCGCCGGCGATGCAATCATCCAGCAACATCATAGACGCACGCATGCCCCAGCGGCACCTGCTTTCGCCGTCTACTTGGTGTGTTTATGTTAGTATGAGGAGAAGACGGCAAGAATTTCTTAAGTACTCCCAAACGTATGCATTGAAAGGTAAAGTTTATATATTCATATCTCCCCTGCCTGTGTTCGCGCGTTCACTTCGGTATAGCACTCGCGGCAAAGATGCAGAAGCTGGTCATTTAATGTTTTCATCCGAAATTACAGCCTAAACACATTTTACAACACGCCTGTTTTATTGTGAGCAAATAGACTGCAAAGCATAAACAAACATGCACATCATTTGTAACATGTACAGAAGCACTGTTTTCCGTGCGGTTCTCCCCGGTGGTAGCAATTTCTTAATGGCGTACATTTCGCCACGTAATCCTCATTTCTGGCTGCAACATACAGCTGTGGTGTTGCATATGAGATGCATTTGCACGCAGAAAATGTGTCGAGGTTCATGACAGTAGCAAATCTTTAAAAGTGCATGGAATTATTTGTTATGGTATCCATGCCATAGCAAATGATTCAAACAGTGCATGTTCAAATTATCTCTAAAATTCAGTGTTTACTTCTTCAAAGACATTTAAAATAGCTGCTCAACTAGTTTATTTGTATTCAGTTTGGTTTTCAGCACTACTCATATAATTGATTCAGCAGCAAGACTATGCTATTCATAATCAGTTTGGTTGGCAAAACTACAATTCGCATGCCCCCCAGTACGTAATACTAGTTTCTCCATCTCTGTGCTCAGTGCTGCCTATATTAATAAGTGCCTTCATGTCAAGTGCAGCATACACTTCCTTTTCTTGACCTATGCCATTTGGTCTTCCTAGGTTTCATGTGTGTGCACTGCTTTTGTCATTTCAGACACAGAAAGTAGCAAATGAAATCTGGCGATTGAGTTTTAACATGCAACACAGCTCAAGCTACTCAGCTGCGCCATGTACTGAAAATAATTGTTACCAATTGAGACAGCCTCTACCAGTCAAATTTCAAGTGAAATATTTGTACAGTTAGTGCTGAGCACAAATAAACAAGAATTATGGCACAATTGTGCTGCTGCTGAGGTAGAGTCCATAAAGTTTTCGAAACATTGCATGATATGAAATGACTATTCTAAGTACAAATATGTATATATTGGATGTTTTGTGTGGATTGAGTGTTTTATTATTCTGTTGTAGTTTTATTTCACTGTTTCTCATACTTAAAAACAATACAGCTAAGAGTAAGCACTGAAAAGTCGCGTCACTGCACGACAGAGTAATAGGGCATGGCCTGAGCAGTCAGTTGGGATCAAGAAATACTTAGCGCCCACTGCCTTGCATCAGCTAAGGGTCCCCACTTGTAGAGAAAAACTGTCTAGGGGCTAATTGTAAAACAGTGACCAAGTGTAATGGCATGTCACTTAGTTGCCAGGACAGCATGCAAACTTGATGGAATTCTGACTTGTCTGTGAACATGAAATACTATACTTCTATGACTAGTGTACTTACCTACCCGAGTCCTTTGCTTTGTTTACATAACTATCCTGCAAGCCCATACATCAAGTTCATCGTGGAGTGAATACACAGATCCTCAATACAATTCAAAGTACAGAAACCAATTGTAGTGGCATGTAAACACAGTGCAGTTCTCCAAAAGAGACACGACAAAACTGCACCTTGTGATATCGAATAAAATATCCCCCCTGAGAATTTCAAGAATTAGATCTAGAAGACAGAGAGCCTGAAGAGATGTGGATTGATGTTCGTGATATAATACAAGAAGTTGCTACTAAGGTAGTTCCAAAGCAAAAGAAATGCAAGAAAGCAAACTGGTTATCTGAAGAGGCTTTGCAAATAGCTGAGGAAAGGAGGATGGCAAAAGTCATGGGGGAAAGAGAAAGATACAAGGTTCTCAATGTGGATTTTCAGAAAATAGCAAGGAGAGATAAGAATGCCTTCCTGAGCATGCAGTGCCAAGCTGTTGAGGACAACAGCCAATTAAAGAACACAAGAGCTCTGTATAAGACAATCAGATATCAAAGGAAGCTTCTGTGCTAAGCTGGGCGTGATAAAGGACAAACGAGGCTAGAACCTCACTGAAGCCTCAGAGATAAAGAAGAGGTGGCAGGAATACACAGAAGAACTGTACAAGAAGGACCCGAATGTGCAAACCCAACATAAGACGGTTGTGATTACTGATCTCGATCCAGGCATCCTGAAGAGTGAAGTTGAATGGGCCTTAGCCAGCCTTGCTAAGAACAAAGCTAGCGGAATTGATGGCATTCCAACTGAGTTGCTTCAAAACTTCAACCATGACGCTGTTAACATTCTGCACACATTATGTCAGAAGATTTGGACAACCCTGCAGTGGCCACAGGATTGGAGGAGGTCAGTTTACATCCCCATTCCAAAGAAAGGCAGTGCCAAAGGTTGTTCCAACTACCGCACGATCGCGCTTATTTCGCATGCTAGCAGGGTGATGTTGAAAATCCTCCAAGGAAGGCTGTAGCAGTATGTGGATCGGGAGCTTCCGGACGTGCAAGCTGGGTTTCGCAAGGGCAGATGAACTAGAGACCAAATTTCCAACCTTCACTGGATCATGGAAAAAGCAAGAGAGTTCCAGAGACCCATCTACTTCTGCTTTATTGATTATGCGAAAGCGTTTGACTGCGTAGATCACAGCAGATTGTGGCAAGCTCTCTAAGAGATGGGAGTTCCAATTCACCTCATCTGTCTCCTCAGGAACATGTATGAAGGACAAGAGGCCACAGTCAGAACTGGGCATGGTTTTACTGATTAGTTTCCGATTGAGAAAGGAGTGAGGCAAGGCTGCATACTGTCGCCCTGCCTATTTAACCTATATGCAGAGTGCATCATGAGGAAGGCCGGTCTGGACGAGTCTTCGGCTGGAGTGAAGATTGCTGGAAAACGTATCAACAACCTTATATATGCGGATGATACCACTTTAATGGCAGAAAGTGAAGTGGAACTCAAGAGACTTCTGATGCGCGTACAAGAAGAGAGTGAGAAGTTTGGGCTTAAACTGAACATTAAAAAGACAAAGATCATGGCGTTTTGCCCTATCAAGTCCTGGAGCATCAATGGACAAGAAGTGGAAGCTGTGACAGATTTTATCTTTTTGGGCTCCAAGATTACCTCGGAAGGAGACTGCAGCCGTGAAACTAGGAGACGCCTGCTTCTGGGAAAGAGAGCAATGGTTAGCCTTGACCGCCTAGTAAAGAGCAGAGACATTATTCTGCCAACCAAGATCCGTATAACTCGTGCTATGGTCTTTCAAGTTGTGATGTATGGATGCGAGAGTTGGACTGTGAAAAAGGCTGACTGTCGAAGAATTGACGTGTTTGAATTGTGGTGCTGGCGAATACTCTTGAGAGTTCCTTGGACTGCCAGAAGATCAAATCAGTCGATATTGTCGACCATAAACCCTGACTGCTCACTGGAGGGTCAAATTCTAAAGTTAAAGCTCAGCTACTTTGGTCACCTGATGAGAAGAGAGGAGTCGCTGGAGAAAGATTTGATGTTGGGAAAGGTTGAGGGTCGCCGGAGAAGGGGTAGGCAGCGAACTTGATGGTTAGATGGCATCCTCGAGGCACTGCAGATGAAGTTATGTGATGTTAGGAAGATAGTGAGAGACCGGAAAGCGTGGCCTGACATGGCCCATAGGGTCACGAAGAGTCGGACACGATTGAACGACTGAACTGAACTGAAAAAAATGCTGGCTATGCCCACTATCGAACCGTTTGAAATTATGGTTGCATTTTGTATACTTACTTATTTCCTTAATCAACTGAAACTGGTAGTGTTTTTTTTTCCTCAATGCTACCTATGCTTAAAAGCCCATCTAATGTAGCTTTGTGTTCTGGTTTGCTCATCTCACTGACTTTTGTGTATTTACAGGCCCATATGGAGGCTTCTGGGTCATTTTACAATATCACCAAGCAGCAGGTGTACCATAAAAAACACATTTCATGCTTTGGTCAACCGCTGCAGGATCCTTCGTCAGGGAGTCTGTCTCTACAAAAGCATCGAATGTAAATGTATGGACCAGTGAGGCTTTACATACCTACCAGAGAATGCATGCATATGTAATAGTCATTCGCAACTCATCCATATGTGCCATTTAGTAACTCAAACAGCATCTGCCTTGCAATGGAAACATGCCACTAGGATGCTACATGTGCTGACCATTTTATGCTTGTAGTACTTGCTATAATGCTAGTTGGTTCACACTGACTATTTGAGCGGCACAAGGACATGATCACGGGAAAAGAAGATGGAAAGAAAGAGCGCCTTTCAATCCCTCTTCTTTTCCTGTGATCGTGTTCTTGTGCCGTTTTATTGATCATGTTATGCTGGGTTACTATTTCTTGAATGCGTAACGGCGCCCTCGCTTCACTGCCACTGGAAGGTTCCAGTTTGTGCCTGGTTCAATAGCCCTTAGTTTAGATCGCCCCACCAGATTCTGCTCACCTGAAGAGCTCATGCTGCATGATACGTCATCCTGTCCCGTGTTAGATGCGTGTAGGTTTCTATATGCATTCCTGAATTTTTTTTGGTCTGTGTTTCATTGTTACTTTTTAGATGTTTCCAGGATCATGCACAAATTCCTGTGAAGCTTTGTGGATGCGTTCCTACCTGCGCTGTAGTGTGTTCATTTCCTTCTCTGCCATTGTCATTTCCCTTCATTCACTCTCCAGACCTTTGGGCTGCGTCAAATAACATTGGCCAGCACTACTGCTTCTTGTGAGCCTTGTTTTTGTGCTTTTCGTTTCCACTTTGTTCCCCTTAAAGCTGGATAGAAACTAGTCCATGCAGTTTCACACTTGGGAGATCCTGTCTGCTTTAATGCGTAGTCCCCAAGTAGACGAGAGGAGGGGGGGGGGTACTGTTGTAATGCAGCAGTGATACACAGTGGTATGCACAACATATAATAGTGATGATCGCACCTTGTAGACTAGCAGACAATGCTGTTTTGCCTTTGAGCAGTGTGGATGACTATATTGCTGGGTTCTTTTCTATCACAAATTGGTTGGTTGGTTGGTTGGTTTGTGGGGTTTAACGTCTCAAAGCAAATCAGGCTATGAGAGACGCCGTAGTGGAGGTCTGGAAATTTTGACCACCTGGGGTTCTTTAACGTGCACTGACATCGCACAGCACACGGGCGCCTTGCTTTTCGCCTCCATCGAAAAGCTGCCGCCGAGGCCGGGATCAGATCCCGCGTCATTGGGAACAGTAGTCGAGCGCCGTAACCACTGCGCCACCCCGACAAATTGAATAAATAGATAAGTTGGCAAAGCACTACTCTTGCTCATTCATTACAATTGTGTTTTCTTCAAGCATGCAGCCTTGTACTGTAATCTCACTTCTTCACACTTGTGCAGCTTTGCATGTGGAGACAGGCTCTGTGGAATTTTCCATACAAAGGGATCTTTGCAATGGGTGTATACAGTGACAGCTTCATTTAGGGGGACATTATAAAAATAGCCACTGAGCTCAACAGGGAAAGAGAAGTACATTGCTCTGAGAGGACACATAACATGCTGTAAGGTGCTGTGTTCCAGAGTCGTGAAGCGCACTAAGCTTTCGGTCAGTCCGAGATTGCTAATTAGGTACATGCTGACGCAACTGCATGAATTTTCACTTGACAGCCATATATGTGGAGTACTTAGAAGCACTCCAGTGATTTTAGGTGTGTGTAACATGGCTTTTTTGAGATTTCAAGCTGTTCGTGTTGCCTGATAGTAATGCTGCACTGCTCTGGTTGAAGCCAGGAAATTCAACAAAGCAAAGGATATTTTATCCAGATTTCTGCATGCTATACCATGAACAAAAAATGAATGTTGCCTGTCTGTAGCAGCAGACTTAAGCTGTTATATGCATATCCCGAGTTGTAGCATCTCGCATCTGTTACCAGTATAGCGGTCTTTGAAGCCAGAAAATAAATGTTTATCCTCCACATTCTGGTTCTCCTCAACATTTGGTTCTCGCCAAGTAATTTCCATTTTCTTGCTACACTAAGCAGCAGCATTTAACATTCTCAAGAATCATCACTTTATGCAGCTCAAGGCAATGCAAGGTAATGTGGTTGTGCGACGGGATTCTATCCGAATTATCATGCTGTAGAAGGTTGACACTATCGAACCTTCACAGTTTAGTATCAAGGAAAGTTGTTTGAAAATTCATCTTGCTCAGTTGCAACTCGTTATTTGAATTCGTCTTCCCCTCAGTGTGATCAAGGGCCTTGCCCTGGTAAAAGTGTGCAAGTACCTGTATATTGTTGTATCATTGCAACTGGAAGAATGTTTAGCCAAGTTGAAAAATCCTTTCAGATGTGCTCTATTGGGACATGAATCTCTCCTTTTGTTTTTGGCTCAGCACCAAACCCTCGGTACCCATCATAGATATGTACCCTTTTCAGAGAGACAAGAAAATTAACAGATTTGTCGGCACACCATCATGATGCCAAGCACCCACAACATAACGATTAATCAGAACAAGACGTGGCACAGACAAGGCAGGCTTGCTATAATCTAGCTATAATTGCAAGAATTATACTTCATGAAGAATCAAGTCACCGAGTGGTGCCGATGCTTCTGTAGTCACATCAGAAAGCAGACAGCGGAGATCATTTCATTAATACAAAATAGTTTCCAGAAAGGTCACATCGCACCCAAGGCTGTTTTCAGGCACAGTACACACAAGCCACAATCAATATTTGTGATGGACACGTCGCAGGGAAAAAGCCGTGCATGCATGGTCACTACAGGGGGATGTCAAACGCGACTACCTGCACAGATCGAACTATATTTCTGCATTCAGAATGCAAGATATGTGTAGTGAGCTTTTCAAACGAATCAAATCCTTGTAGGCAATTTCAACCACGAAATAATTAAGAAGTAAAAATTAAAAAAAAAGAAATGAATCAATGAGAGCAGGAAATCTGCAGTAAATAATAGGTGCATGTTATTGCCATTATGAAAAGCATTTTTTTTTTGGCTGTTCATAAGACAATGAGGGAAATGTATATTGCAGAACAATGCCGCTGGTCAGCTGTTCACAGGATTTCACGTGACGTCTGAAGTGCTTACATGTGCAAACTGCCTGTCTTGAGAGTACAAAAGCTTATGAGATGTTATTTTCTGCATATACCTTTGGTTTTTCATTGTAATGCACTTGAAAGAACTGTGGTAGCAGCCTATTTCTTAGCAAACTCAGTCTGAAATTACCTGCTCCTTCTTATACCTCTGCGACGCGAACACTTGTGATCCTCATTGAGGTTTTCAGGAAGCATTGAAGCATCCGGTGCTGCACGGCCGTTTTGAATGACCACTGAGAAGCTTCCTTCGTGTGCGTTAGGTGACATCGAGGGTGGCGACGCCCGCTCTCGGATGTGCTTCAAAACTCAAGGGCGCTCAGAAACAGCTTCGATCCAAGCAGGCTCGGGCACGATATCACGAGTTGAATGCAGATCGAGTTCAATGAGGATAGAAAGTGTTTGTGTGACCGTGTTACATACCTTCTACTCATTAATTTCTGCTATAAATATTGTAAGGCAACGCGAAGGTCGGACTTGGGGAATCAGGCTTTATTACAGACCTGAAGCCTTGGTCGCACACTGCAGCCAAACACACTCCTCGATGACGATGGGTATCTACAAGAGGGAGCAGGATGAAGATGAAGCAGCACGTTCAGCAGTGTGGAAGATGAAGCGCCACACAGTGCTCACA
>JAJIZL010121518.1:212488-232397 GCA_023969395.1 Amblyomma maculatum
CAGCACGTTCAGCAGTGTGGAAGATGAAGCGCCACACAGTGCTCACAATATCCCTAAAATCTTTGCTCCTTGAGTCATACTTGAGAGTACCAGCATTCATCACTCTCATGAAGTGTGAGTGCATGCAGCTTAAGGCATGCCAGATGTAAACAAATGCCTTGTGCCATGTATTTGCACCCCAAGGTTCACACTATGCTCTGTGAGCCGCATGATAAAGCAGAATCCATAGAGCCTTATACACTTTCGTGCAGGTGGTTTTCTACTGAGATCTTGCTTACAGGTACTCTTACTCTTTATTACTATGACTTATAGTGCGAGTTCTTTTTTTTTATGAGAATATCATGAGGACTGTCCTGCACAATGTGCAGAAAACTTCCATCCTTCTAACCTTACACTGCTCCAATGGGGAAACTGAATAACACATAAGATTGCATTTCATTTCAGATTGTGTCTGTACTTTTCTTCTTGTACCATATAACACTACCCAATCTATTACACTTGTCCTAAAATATCTTACACACCTTCTTAGCTTTCTCAGCCATTTCTACGGTAATCGTTCCATTCACAGAACAAGAATGCGTTGTTGTTTTTTTTTTCTCGGCACTAAAACTTGGTTACAAGCCCGCCGTGGTTGTGTGCCCACAACTCATACCTATATATAAAGAGGCCAAGAACGCTAGCAACAATGCCATCCGCGCACGGTTGTAATGAGAGCATTCGGAGTACAACGATTAATCCCAATAAACACATCTGTCGAGACATCACACGAAGCAGCGATAACAAGCAACCATCACAAACATACTTCACGAAGCATCAAGCAGCAGATAGGTGCCGGCTTCCCGACGTTTCTCCGTGCAGACAAAATTGTTTCGCGCACGTAAAACACAGTTTTCAGAAAGGGCACTTCACACCCACGGCAGTTCTGAAGCACAGCACATACACGAAACACGATTGATATCAGTGATCGGCACGTAACACGAACAACATCGTATGCTCGCGATCGCTACACGCAGACGAATGAATGCGACTAGCACAGCTCAAAATTCATATCAACATTCGGAAAACAAAGCGTGCGCAGTGAGCTTTTCAGGCGATTTCCAACTTGGCAAAACAGCAGACGTTCCGAACGTATCACTTTCACTACACTCCCACTAATTGAGGCTGCTATGAAACTGTCTACACGCACAGGGAATTGATTCACTGCGGGGAGCTGCTTCTTGATGCTGTCCGTGAAAATCCTGCAGCAATAAACACGTCGAGGCACCGCAACTGTGTAGCAGTAGTAGTAAGTACATCTTCCGTAGGTTTGTCGGCCACTCGTCAACTCGGTGCAGGCCAACTCAGCTAGGGGAACTGTCACTCGATGCTTGTGCACATGGCAAGCCAAACTTCCAAGTCGCTTTGAATAATCCTAATAAACGAGCAATAGCGACATGAAGTCTATCTTTCATCGACAGGCACCGTCCGCCTAGGCCTTGCTTCGCCTACGCTCGGTCGGCGGCCATCTTTGAAAAAGTAGGAGGAGCTTGCGATGCGCCTCCAGAACGCATGCGACAAAAGTTGAAGTTCCCGAACTCTGTGCGGCAGCCGGGCGGAGGACGCATGCCTCCGTCCGCCCCATTGTTAGGACCTGGCGGATGCGTTCTCGAGCGGACGGGCGCAGCGCCCAAATAATGACCGTACAGCGGCCTTAAGGAGCTCGGGGCGGTGCGTCTTCTGCCAGGCCTGACCCGGGGATCCAGACCTGGGGCCTACCGGCCGTATCCAGTCTTGTTGTCCTGTTGTCCACGAAGCTCGGAACGGTGGTCGGGCCCGGGAGTGCCACAGCGCCAGCTCTTCACTGGCACGAGCGTTCGGCGCCGTGCTGAGCCCAGGCACGTCGGGGAGGCCTGACGCATCGGCCGTGGAAAGGCAACCCGAGGCCTCTTGCCTCTACTGGGCCCCGTCCGGTGGCTTAGCCTTCCGCTGGGCTTACCGAGGCCTTACTGGACCGACCCTGAAAACCTCTGACCACCCGGAGCGTCTGCACCGGCTTTCCCACCCAACGAACTGGTGACTGTAGACACTTTAGTGTTTAGTCTTTGTCCTACTTGCTTGTCGTACTCTCGTCCCGTCCATATGTGTACATAAATTATTCGTTGTTAGCTTGGTCCGTCTGGTCGTCTATTTAGATTGCTGTCTCTGAATAAGCCACAGAACAAGGTGGCCAGAAGATTTAAAGAAAAGAACCTCAGAGTAGTGGGTCAGCGTTTCTTTCCTCGCTGAGTGATACCACTTGAGAGCGATACATCGTCCCGCGCAGCTCTTTTCATGATGGACAGTAACATACGTGCGCAAAAAGACGAGATAAAGAGGAGAAGTGGCCAACGACGGCGCAGAACTGACAACTGATTTAATCGAAGAACGGAAGAGCATATATATGTACACACACTTGTTGTACCCACATGCGCATAGTCAAAATTTATAAAAATATATATCAGCACATGTAAAAACTCCCCCTATCACACGCACGTGGTGAAAACTGCCGACGTATTATCGATTGTGCAGCATGGTCATCTCTTTTCTGTCAATGCGACGGACGTTTTACTAACAAAAACATTTTGCTTCCGGTTAATATGGAAAGCCTCGGCGATTTCTCGAGTAGTCTGGTCTTTATGAAGAAACAAAATATTAGTATCAACAAAGAAAGGTACACTCTCACACGCGTTACAATGTTTTGCTAAGTTTGTTTCATTCTTTTTTAAGGACTGAGCATGCTCCATCAGGCTTATGTTGATGCAACGGCCTGTCTGCCCTATATACGTACGGCCACAGGACAATGGTATTTGATATACTACACCCATCCTACAACTACTGAAACTCTTGGCGTGGTTAACCTGGCATCTGTTCTTACTTCTTGTGCCCCCCAGCTTTCTTTGAACTGCTGCACCAACCTTGCCAATCTTATTAGGGGCTGAAAACAACACCTGTACGCCATATTTTGCGCCTACTTTTTTAAACCGATGTGACAATGCATATATATAAGGCACAACTGCAATTTTACTTCTTTCATTTTTTCTTTCTATCTGTCCGGAACGCTTCAGAGAACGCAGAACCTTATCAGCACTAGCTACAAGCACTGAGTCTGGATAACCAGCCTCCCTACATCTATTAGCTTGGATTTCAAGGCTATTAAACATTTGATGTGCACAAGACTTATTGACAGCCATCCTAAAACAAGCTGTTATTATTCCAGATTTAACAAGTTTGGAGTGACATGACTTGTAGTTTAAAAGAGGCTTTACACTCCTAGGAGAGTACTGCCAACACACATGATTCATATTAAAAGTAAACTTTAAATCTAAAAATTGCAAAACACTTTTCTGAGGAACCTCAAAGATGAACTTCAGTCCCGTACCATTCCGAGCAAAAATGTCAGGGATCTGAGGCACACTTACAGCATCCAAGGATCTAACTGAAACAAGGAAATCATCTACGTATCGGAACATACGAATGATCTTTCCTGTTAGGTCGCTCTCTATTTTTCGGTCGACATAACTAAGATAAATATTGCTGAGAACGGGGGCTACTTTAGCACTTATACACACACCAGACTTCTGCGTGAATAATTTATCGTCCCACATTACATAGGTGTTCTGAAGATAAAATGACAAAAGTTCCAGGAAGGATCCAACAGTTACACCTCACTCATTTCGAAACAAACACTCATCATTGTCCTCTGTGATGCAATTCTTCACACATTGTAGAAGTTGATTATGGGGAAGAGAATAAAAGAAGTCCACCACATCTATGCTAAAGCCCGAGCAAGAAGCCATATTCTCGTCCAAAAGATGCTTTACAACGGTCTCTGAGTTAGGCACAAGAAACGGGTCAATAACGGAAAGTGCTGACAATATGACTACTTGCCAAGTCTGGCGTTCAGAATCTATTGCCCGGAAAGGGACGCCAGGCTTATGCGTTTTTGCTGCAAAGAAAATTTCAAGAACTGGAAGTTCAGCTTTCTTTACTTTGCTTGCCAAATTCTCCTGCCAAAAGTCATGCAATAACGCCACAGCCTCTTTCTTGCACTGAACCGGATCCTTTCTGCTCACTCTAAAATGCTTCCTTAGTGACTCACATGCTTTTTCTGAAAACTGTTTCTCGGAAAGTACAACAAAGTAGCCTTCTTTATCAGACTTCACAACATGCAAACTATTGTCACACAGGTAATTGACCAACGAGCGAAACCTGTTATTACGCCGACCACTAGACTTGCTACTGGCTACCGCATCAACACACTCTGAAATACACCTAGACCTATAATCGACCTGAGCTTCGGACGACACACTGCGAGCAAAAGCCAACTTCTCAACCGTTAACATCCCAGGGTCAAGACAGAACTTTGGTCCGAGGCGTAGTGTTTTCTTGTTTAGAATCCAAAACGAGATCATCCAAGACCAAAAGCTTTCCTCCTGATGCCGGTCTTCTCGTACCTTTTGGGAGGGTTGGACGGACTGCGCTCCAAAGGAATTCCGTCAGCTGATCGGTAGTCGTACACCAATCACGAAACACTCGCTGATTACGGCGAGTGTTCTCAACCAGGCACTTAGTCCGAAGTAAGTCCTTCAATAGCCTCGCCTGCCGCCACCATTCACTCTTGAGAATTCTGCAGATTCTTCTGTTGTGCCCCGCGCAGAAGGCCGCAACCAGCCACAAAGTGCTTGCACATCCGGAGGGCAGGTATCGTATCGGCAATGCCAAGACGCAGTGCGGGCTCGGCACATACACACGGCGATGATGGGATACCGTATTGCTGGGTTAGACAAATCGATGTCTCGACACGAAATAGAAGCCCATGTACAAGAAATGAACTGTAGAAGAACGGCTGATTGGGGCGATGTGGTTAACCATGATGGACAGTAATATACTATATGCTATACACTATGCTATAATTTCGTTGTCCAGCTACAGCTGACCAACCTTGACACGTCGTACGGGAAAAATTCTATAATCTTGTTCTTTCATATTAGCAAGCATATCTTTGTAAGTAATAGGAAATTATAATCGCTGCATTACTAAAGAGTAAAACAATCTCCTTATTACGAAAGATAGAAAAGAACTTCACTTCTTTGTGATCACCCTGCGCGCCATCCACACCGTCCTGTTAGCTTCGTTGTAAGCATGGGCGGCAGCTATCGCATACAACAATGCGCATACCTTTCCGCCACACCTATTTCCTGGAGCATTTGTCAGGCCTCGACACCACTTCGGCTGTTTTTAGTTCGCTAACGATGGCTGAATGGAATTGCCATGATTCCGGTGCGCGTGGGCGGCTACTAAAACTTCGGCACTTTCTCTAGCTGCTGAGGGATTGCCTAAAACTGAAAAGGCCAACAGCGCGCTGACAAGTGTCCAGTATAGTTACCCATGCCCACGTAGTTACGCAGATCCGCAGTGAATTTGGCGCTAAGTCATGACTATTGAGTCTATTCCAGCGGACGATACACTTCAGCTCGTTTCACTTACCTTCTTGGGAAACGTGCTACTGGTCTCGAAAAAAACATCTTGAGATTATAATCACAGCCACACTCATAGCGCCGTGTCATTACTGACCATTTTTAGTCAATAAGATAGGCCGGATATATGGAGCATATCTGCAAAATGGCGAAAAATGAAAAGAAAAACATGGCGACTGGCTTCTTACCGAAAAAATCCTTCTGTCCACCCCAGCACATTCATCCAAAGCAGCTATATTTAACATAAACAACTTTACAGAATTAGTTGAAATTGTGTCATCTGGTACGAAAAAAATTTTCAGATGTTGCTGTACGAAAATAGTCTGTTAAATAAGCAAACGGACGTGCAAATTCGAAGCCGAGGGGAGTTAACACAACTGCAGTCGCATTCTGTCACTGTCGATTCGGAAAGCAATGATCAAGCAAACCAGGTTACTTTCTTCTTATCTAGTGGTATTTCAGTGCAGGCATGCAGTCTGTGCAGCATCGTCAACGAGGGTGTTCTTGGGACAGCGCCTGGCCATCAGCGTCGTAGTACTAGATAGGGACATGGACTTCTGGCCACCACTAAACGTCCTCAGAGGCCGAACCACATCTTTGTCGATTCTCGCGCTCTGGGGGATTGTTGAAATGATGAGCTGCCCTGAGTGCATTCATAGGTTTAGGTTTTCTTTTCACGACGAGGCCCCCGGCTTCAAGCTCATTGAACAGCTTCAAACAATTGAGGACAAACATTTCGCGTTCACTATAGTGGTAGGAGCGCAGTAGAAAGCAAACACGCTTCAGGTTTTCCCTCCAGGATCAGAAGCAACGTAGAGGAGGTAATTACAAACGGGAGTAATGGGCTTCGTCAGTCATTCGGCCTCAGTGGCAAACCAAATAAGAAAACATTCGACGAGCAAGTTGGACCATTCAACTGTAGAGTGCCTCCATGACAGCGCCGAAGCCACCGCGCTAGCACCGATGCACACTACTAAAGCGCGATGAGACGAAAGGTCTGTTTGAAACGACGCTGATTTCTACTTTACTGTGTTTCTGTGTGCTGTGTGGTGCGGCATTAGACGAGGCGCAAAATGCAAGCCACAAGACGGATGCCTGGATCAGATGCCCGGTGGACCGCTTCATATATGATGAATCTCCTGCTGAAGTCATCACTCATGACGTCACGTCCGGTCATGGCCTATGATGTCACCAGAGGATGACGTCACAATCTTGCTGAACCCCGCGGATTGGTTGGTTGTACAACTTTTAATTCCATCGGAAACGGGGAGTCGTGCGCCCGCGGATTAGAGGCTGGTAGGTAGCCCTTGGCTTCTTGCGGCCTCTTCTGCCAGATGGACGGTGCGGTGCTGGATCGCGGGGTCCGCGCTTCGCAGCAGGGTATCCCAGGCTTCTCTACTTGTAATATTTTGCCCTATCCCTGGAGATTGTGGGCTCTCCCAAATTATGTGGTCGAGGGTCCCTCTCGCCCCACAGTGTTTTGCAGAGATCATTGTCCCTAAAGTCTGGTAGCGCGTGAAATGCCCAGACCGGGCTCATGAACGTATTAGTTTGTAGCCGCCTCCACGCGACAGCTTCTCTATTATTTAGTCTAACATCTGGCGGGGGTACCAGTCTACGTCCCAATTTATAATGGTCGATGATTTCCCCGTAATTTTGCAGACGCTCGTCGTATGCCCAGTGTTCGGGGGGCTCGACGGCTACCCAGAGGTAGAGAGCTCGGCTAGCTCGTGAGCCGCCTCGTTACCAGGGATGGCAGCGTGAGCGGGTGTCCAAATTAACTGAATTTTCCTATTTATCATTCTTTGAGTGAGGATTTTAGCCGCCTCCGGCGATATCCTCCCCTTCCCAAATTTTGAATGGCAGTTTTGCTGTCGCTAATTATGAACTTGGCTTCTGTTCCTACGCAAGCTAGCGCTATCGCAACTTCCTCCGCAGTCTCTATGTTGCGGCCTCTGATGGCTGCCGCGGATACCGGTGCTCCTCGGCCATTGACTACCGAAGCTACCGCCGCACCTGTTCTGCCACTTACCGCATCAACATAGACTACTTCCTTTGCTCCCATGTTCTTGAACCGTCGCTCTAGAGCTTCAGCTCGTTTGGCCCTTCTTTCGACATTAGATTCTGGATGCATATTCCTAGGGAAGGGGGGACTACCAAGGCATTCCTGATTTCACTATTAATTGTGACTTTTTTTTAACTCCCCTGTCTGGGTTGAGGCCTACTTTTGCAAGGATTACCCTGCCCATCTTGGTCGTGCTAAGTCTCTCTAATTGGGAGACTCGCACTGGCTCCGCCAATTCTGCCCGCGTGTTATGCACCCCGAGTTCGAGCAGTCGTTCGCTCGAGGTACCCATGGGCAGTCCTAGCGCCTTCTTAACGCATCTTCGAATCAGGCAGTCTAACTTCTCTTTTTCGCCGGCCTTGGTGTCCAGGTAGGGCGTAGCGTAACTGATTCTGCGTATTACGTA
Source organism: Amblyomma maculatum (assembly GCA_023969395.1). NCBI lineage: Eukaryota > Metazoa > Arthropoda > Arachnida > Ixodida > Ixodidae > Amblyomma > Amblyomma maculatum. The sequence continues at coordinate 220,455 of JAJIZL010121518.1, forward strand.
TGCCTGGATTAGTTTTAGTAAATTTCTCTCCTTGAGGCCTCTTTCTTTAGTGGCGACCCTCCTCAAGAGCCCGAGGGTTTGCATCGCGTAACTTTCTAAATTTTTCAGGACCTCTCCGTTGTGACCGTGGGATTGAATCACCATCCCAAAAATCCTGATCTGATCTACTTTTGGCACCGGTTTGCCCTCCACCTGAATATGAAACTCCCCGCTATTCTTGCAGCGGAGGTACTTTGGGTTATAAACGAACAACTCAGATTTTTGCGGGGAGCACGAAAGTCCCCTTTTAGCCGCGTAATTGACAATGATGTCGGTCGCTGCTTGCAGGCGTTCCTCCGTACTGGCATCGCTCCCATGGTTAATCCAGAGGTTAATATCGTCCGCATACATGCTAAAATTTAGCATCTTGATTTGGTTAAGTTTACCCGGGAGGCCTCTCATTGCCACGTTGAATAGAAAAGGCGATATCACTGAGCACTGCGGTGTGCCTTCGCTTCCTAACTCTATCGTAGGAGATTCGAAGTTTTGAAATATTATGCAGGCTTTTCTGCCCGATAAGAAGTCTTTTATGTAGTAGTACGTTCTCTCCCCTACTCCGAGCACTTCGAGCCCTTCGAGAATAGCCTCGTGCCTGACATTGTCGAAGGCCTTGGTGAGGTCTAGGCCCAGGATCACTTTGGCGTCTCTCGATCGCGAGTCTATGATATCATGCTTTAGTCGGAGCATTACGCCCTGCGTGCACAAGTGTGGTCGGAAACCGACCATTTCGTGCGGCCACAGGTTGTTTTGCTCCATGAAGCACGTTAATCTTGTCTGTATTACGTGCTCCAGCAACTTCCCTCGCATGAGGTTAGGGAAATCGGTCTCAAATTTTCCAATTGCGGGGGTTTTCCCGGTTTGGGTATTAGTATTATGTTTGCCGTTTTCCACTGATCTGGCAACTGGCTCGTTCCCCAAACTTTTCCAATGAATTCCGTTAGTAGACTAATAGAGTCATCGTCTAGATTCCTTAGCATTTTATTGGTGATCCCATCGGGGCCCGGGGCTGATTTAGTTTTTAGTCTTACAATTTCCGCCCTTACCTCTGCCTCCGTGATGGGGGCGTCAAGCGCCTCATTGGGCGTGCCACCGTATCTCGGGAGTGGGGAACGAACCCCGCGGAATCTCGCGAAGTGACACTTCTCGCGGACGCACTCACGCGAGGACGGACACTCTTGAGCCTATAAAGGCGTTCGCGTTAATAATTGGATCACAGGAAGGGAAAGGCGCAGTGTATGTCACAATTGTTTCTGTGGACCCTTTACCCACCCCGTAAGGTAAGGTGTAAAGGTGGGAGTGAAAGTGGAACGAGAGAAAGAAGAGCCGTAGTCGAGGGCTATGGAGTAATTTCAACAACCTAGAAAACTTTACGTGCACTGACATCGCAAAGCACACAGACGCCTCGTTTCCCCTCCATAGAAACGAGCCGCCGGTGGCCCGGATCGAACCCGGATACTCCAGCACAGCAGTCGGGCATCTTAGCCACTGCATCATCACGGCGAGGCAACGACAAACCGAGAAATTTAAATTTGAGGCAGTTGTTTCATATAACAAAAATGACACCCCGCTATAGTGCCACGTGGTGGTGACAATGTCGTCGGCGAGAAATGAACAGACAGGTAGGTGTAGCACTGGAATGAACTCTTTATTGGGCTGACGTGCGCCCGCAAAAGAGCTAAACAATTGCGGAGGCCATAGCAGCAATCATGCTCGGTGGTCGTCGAGCGAAGAATGCTTATCGCACATGTTAACGCTCAATATAAAGGCGGCAAAGAAACATGTAGATAAAGCTGCAAACGGTGACTAGAATAACCTGGAACATTGTCCAAACACGCGCTAGTGGTTAAAATCTTCGAGGTACATCTCGACGCACCTTGCACGACAAAGAAAATGATAAAGCGTCTCGCGACAAGGAGCATGAACAAAAAAAGAATACAGAACTGATCCGCGCACTGGATTCCGTGCCGGCGCCTGCCGAAAAAGAACAAATAAAAATCTGATTAGATATCGGCAATAATGTTAATCCAGTGAGAGGAGACACAACAAGATGCTTGTGCAGTGTCGTGTCTCCTTTATTGTTACAAGTGGGCAGCTGCCTTAAGTACTTGATCAGCATTGTAATGTTCCAAAGATAGGCCAATGTAATGATAGGTTTTCGATGCTGCAGGCGTATGCAAACACTAAAGTGTAATTCCCGAAAAAAAGACATGGCGACGAAAGACTCAGGCGGCTCGTATATGAGATGCTTGTTCAGGAGCAAGTGAAGACACGTAATTGAGCCAAGTGGCTAGTCCAGTGCCTACATAGAACTAAGTGGGCTTAATTTGAAAACCTCTACCCATCTGCATCAAATATAATTGGTGTCAAGCGCCTTGAAGGGATCACATCTAAAGAGAGACTGGATACTTTTCCCTGGTGCATAAGTTCTATGACCGGTTCTGTGTCATTCAAACATAAATGTGGCTGGCGAGCCACGTCGGCTCTCCGCTTCGGACACCGTGTGAACGGCGGGGAGGCAATGAAGAAAAGCGCGTTTATTATCAGATAAGGGGCTGCGTTTATAAAGTCTGACACAACCACGAGCAGGCGCACACAGTATACCACAAGGGCATGCCTGAGCATAACAGTGCGCCTGCTTACATCACACTGCATGAGTAACTGCTAATATGTTTCAACGTATAGCTCTCGCAGAACACTATCGCTCGTCTTCTGTGTTCATGCACCATTTTATCAGAGCTGCAAACTTATTTCGCAAGTAAGTTTAAAGCTCGCACATGCATATTCCAAGGTTTAGACCGTTAACTCTGCGAAGAGTTTCAAAAACACAAGCAGAGTTTTAGATGCTTTCATATGCCTATTCTCACATTGCCCTGTGACGAGCGATGACGGCGTCATAGTGTGTGCGAACCGGTAGTAGACACCAGTGCCCTTTTACTTGGACAAATCTTGTTTTCTTATCTCCAGTGCAGAAAGCGCAATTTTAATTTGAACGGAAAAGGGTGCTCCGTTTACCTATGACCGCGCCTGTAGAATTGCTTCCAAGAACGTTCGTGGCGGGTCAGATATGCCAATTGTTCCATTTGTTCAGGTTTTCAAAATAAAGTAACCGCACATGTTTAGCTGTGGAAACTAACAAATTATTTTCTTACGGCTTGAGCGCGCTTTTAGGTTAAAAAACGTTTCATTGCGGTAAAAACAAAAATTCTTCTGAACGATTTAAGGACTTCTGAAAACACCTGTAGTTATGCGTTTTTAAAATTGTACGATTTCCCACAAGACTTTTTTCAACAATGTTTTCATTTTCATTTTGTTGAGTGTATATATTTGTATAATAAGCATAGCTGGGAAAGAAAAATATATTCCGTTTTTACAGTATGTTATAAGTTCCATTTTTGCAGTGAATTAAAGCCTACTCTTTTATTAGGTGTTGTTCTTATCACTTTTAACACGTGCTGTCAGCTTTGAACGTTATTGCAGCATATGTATGTCTATCTCAACATGGTGAGATCAGCTACAAAGTGGGCGAGGAAGGTGAAGTTGAGCGGCAACGAGCCGGTGCTTCAAATTCCTATAATTTGGAGGCATACTACCAAACATGCAGCCTCCTAAATGCTGTTTCTAAATCAGATAGGCCAATATATTTGGGCTTTATCAATCACGAAGCCTTCTAATGACTCTTGGGCGGGCAAAGGACAGCAATAAATCATTGCCTTAGCTGTCTTCAAGCCACATTTCTTTGAGCTGACTCATTGAAAAGTGCCACTTGTGATGCTGTGACATACTGCAGTGATCGCAAAAAGCATGATATGATACCTAAACGCATTTGGTACCCAATCAAGTATTTTTTTTTAACTTGGGCTCGACAGGTATGGCAAGTTTCTGGATAAAAGGCCAAGTTCCGAGGGCCCGCAGAAAGCAAATAATGTCGAATGAAAATAAATATTAAGAAAAGTTTTGCGGAAGATGCCAAGAAAGCCCTCATGTCCATTCATTCTCTTTTTGCACCTTAAGAAATGTAGCGTAAATGCAAACATATGTTAGCGAATTTTCGGCATTTGATGGTGCTATTGCACGAAAACTGTCAGATCGATTACGCTGAAATTTAGCAAAGTATACATAACTCTCTCTCAATAAGACTGAATTAAATATTGGCTGTGGATTACCTCTGGTTAAACCTGTTAGGTAGCGAGAGCTAGATACCCCTGGCTATATGCTTAGGTTTCGCTTGAAAGTAAGACAAACGGTTTACGTAACAGCTTAAAGTTTATTATTTATATCAATTAAGACACTTGGATGGTCAGTGAAATAGTGAGACTGCTTCCACCTTCTCGATAACATAGTATGAATCAGCACAGCTTCGCTGAAGCATTCAGTCTAGACTACTTCCCCATTGAATGGAGGTAGTCGATTGTAGTTTTCTCAGCTACGGCGCCGTCTTCTCAGCAGTCGGCGCAGCGGCGAGGCGCGCACACTACCCAGGCAGCACATTTCATCGGCCCAATAATGGGGATTGATTGGGGATTACTGGCCCACAAGTGGCCCAATGGTGCCATTGAGCTACCAATAATGTGTAGCCACGCTATACCATAATCATTATTGGCCCAGTGAACTCCACCCATATCCGTTATTGGCATTCAACCGGCTAAGAGCGGTCAATAATGCCCATTCATATTGAACAGTTTGCCATTATTGTATACACAAAGAGGCAGCCTGGTCATTATTGGCCAACCAGCTGCAATTGTTTGCCAATATCTTCCACACCATGATATAACCTGGTAAATATTGTCCGGTCAATAACAACGGCTTCTCAATATTGAATATATCTAGGCATACAGTGGTCAATAATGTCCAACCAACTTTGGCGGCTTCCTAACATTGTAATATCTTGGTTTCTAGTGGTCGATATTGTCTAATGAGCCTTGATGGCTGACCAGCATTGCCCATATCATGGCATAGCTTGGCTAATATTGTCCGGCCATTATGATTGCCTCGTCAACATTGAATATATCTTGGCATACATTGGTCAATATTGCCCCACCAGCTTTGGTGGCATCCTAACATTGTATATATCTTGGATTATAGTGGTCAATATTGCCTAATGAGGTCTGATGACTGGCCAGCATTGCACATATAATTGCATAAATAGGTTGATATTGTCCGGCCATTATGGTTGTCTTGTCAGCAATAAATAAATCATGGCATATATTGGTCAATAGTGACCCGCCTGTCATGGCGGCCTGCCAACAATGTATACATATGCATTATATTGTTCAATATTGTTCGATGGACTGTGATGGCTGGCCAGCATTGCACCCTAATGGCATAGGTTGGGCAATAATGTTCTGCCAATATGGATGGCTTGTCAACATTGCATATATCTTGACATATATTGGTCAATATTGTCCCATCAGCTTTGATGGCATCCCAACATTGTATATATCATGGTTTCTAGTGGTCGATATTGTCTAACGAGCTTTGATGGCTGGCCACCTTTGCACATTTCAGGCTGCGGCGGCGCTAAAAAAATAGTAGAAACAGCTCTGACCGACGGACATTTCTAATGCTTGCATCTCAATATGACAGCGTGTTGGGGCTAATTTCGTCGCAACTAAATTTTTCGCTGGCCCGGACGTCAGTTTACGTTCAACTGTAGAAGACATTCATACGCCATACGTAATTTGGGCCACCATATATATAATGTTTATTGGGATTAATGTATAGATTGTCCTAAAATTGTTTGACTGAGCTGACCAGACAAAATGAACAGAAGTGCCCATCACGGAAAATGTAGAATATATTTTTCTGAATACATTTTTCGTGATTCGCTAATTGTTGTGGATGACCTGCGATTATACTTAACAATTTTGGTAGAGAACTCTTTTATTTACGACTTTAGGCACGATTAATTGTTATGTAAAATTCTGCATATAACATCTTCGAGACAATTCCTGCAGACTAGAGGCCCGGATGTCGATCACGCGTGGACGTAGCTAACAGAGATAGTGTTCCAAACTTTAGCCAAGTGTTGAAAAAATTCTGACAGCACATGGAATCTACACTGCAGAAATTAGCGAAGGCGAGATTAATGCTACTGCATACGGTGCATTACGTATCATTATCGTTATTAACTAAACGCAGCGTCATTACCATTGATTATGTCATCATTGTCATTATCACTAATTGCAGCGTCATTCTCGTCGCTATCCTCACGGTAGACAATGAGAATTACGTATGGTGCTAGTTTCGCGATCCAGGGTTTAGCGCAGTTGGTTAAAACGTTAACTAGGCTAGGAATTCGATTCCCGGTGGAGACGATTTGTTTTTCTGATCTCGTCAAATCAGGATGATTGAAAGTGATTGACACATCAATGCACAGATCCGATGCACAGATATATCCATGCACAGATCTCGAACACATCTCGCGCACAACTCTCGCGCACGGGATTTCGTTCCATGGGCCTATTTATACGCATACGAGTACGAGCATACGCGCACGCTCGAGCACACATCTGATCTGACAAGCAAATGTTTAATAGATGCGTGTCCGCGAAAAAAATCCTGCGCAGTCAAGAAACGCAAGGTACTCAAATGCAAAGAACGCAACAGAACGTGTGTGTCGCTTGAACAAACACTAGGGGTTACGTTTGGATAGTAAACGCAGAAACGATCGAATATATCCGGTGGATCCACATCCTCTAAACGTTTCTCCATGATTGGAAACACGCACGCGTAGCATCATTATTTCCGCCTTTTTTCTACGTGACGGAAAGAAACCCAACATGTTCAAGCTAAGCAGAGGTGGGAGAGATCGAACGCGCTAGCCAATCAAACACGCACTGCATGATTCGCCATTACCCTAACTCTTTCCAGCATTCAGCATAAGCACCGACTATACCACGCCTCAGTACTAGCTGTTCTTATAGACAGATATGTTGGGCTGCTTTCAGGGACTTCGAGTTCTAATATCTACTAAACACAAATTTGTACTGTACTCTTTTGCGCTCTGCTGTGGGCTTCAGCAACAGACAAAGACTGGACGACTTTGGCCATCGGTGCAGCAGCGCATAAAATATTTCAGCTGAAAGAAAAAATACAAGCAACATATATTCTACGTTATGTCTAGCTAATTCACTTGACAAGAAAACAAATCTGAACTGTCCTGGAATGGTTCGTATTCTAATGGGACGTAAATCGCACACTGCCAAAACGTAGTGTACATGTAAAAGATAATAAAAGAAATCAACAGCACTACATGGGGCAAGGCAAACGAAAAAAAAATAAAAATTTAAAAGAATTACCTACAGTGTAATAAATGCGCGGACATGTGTCGCCAGCATATATGGTAACAAAATTGAAATTGCACAATAACGATGTTCTTTACGGAAGTTATTTTTGTTCGAAAGCTGTAATATATGGCTCATAATGATGCATTTGACCACAGCGTTTGACAGCGCTCTCCTAAGCATTGTTCAGAAACTATTCTTCAAACATTCATTGCCTTATTATTCAACCATATAATCACCGCACCGAAGGCGTTTCCCTTCAGAGAACTAAATAATTCTATCCCATCATGTCAACCAGGCAGCTAATTGCAATTCATATATATTAAAAGTAATGCGAGTGCGTTACTTTAGCAGTTTTGAGGCATTTTTAGAGAACACCACTCTCGAAGAATTTAACACATCATTGAGAATTAGGGTTCCTTTGTGAAATATTCTGCCGCTTTCACAAGCGCTGCTTCCGCGGGCTGAAAGATGATTATACCGCGCTTCTTTCTGAGGACAACCTTGTCCCAAGTTCGTAGATATAGTTTCAATGTTGACCCTTGCTTTCTTTCTATTTTTTCTTTACTGCAAATTTAGTTCTTCAGATCTTAGCTCGTCGAGTATTTTGTATTTCTTGATATACCCACGCTTAGTTCTGCGCGGATTTTTTCTTGCTCTAAATGTCCACCTGATTTGAAAAAAAAAAATAAAAATGAATAACATGGGAATTTTTAACCTTGAAGTACCCGTAGTTATGGTCGTTTTCGCTTTTCTTTTCCTTAATAGGAATACAGCAAGTATACGGGCTGTTCCATCACTCAGTTGCGCGTGATGACGTTTCAAGAGCACTCCGTCATGAACAGCGACCTGCGTACCATCTTTAATAAAAAAAAAATATATGTCCATTTGTTCGAACCGAGGACGATTCCGTGAAAACTGAAGATTGTTTTACGTATGTGATTATTATTTGAAACTATGAGGTAAAACGTATTTTGCATTAACAAAAAAAATATAGCGAAATTATCATTCCATTGAAAATGTTACCGAGCCAACAGTCGAGGCGACCAAAGAGCTCCGAACGCACTCCTCGTTGTTTTAGCGAAGCCAAGGGCAAAACTCTGCGCATTCCTACTCACACGCTTGGCGCAAAGAACATATCGTTTCCATTCTCTCGTCCTTTTGTCGCCTCTCCGCCCGAGGGCCTTGACTAAAGCAATTCTCCAAACCGCTTTCAACTTCCCGTCTTGTAGCCTTTTCTCCCTGTAAAGGCAGTCATCGCGGAAGGGCAGCGACCTTCACTGCCCTCTCTTTCCTCCCGGCTAGGCAGGCGTTGCTCACAATGCCCCCCACTCTACTCCCCCTCACTCTTCCCTCCCTTCCCGCCAACTTTCCTGGCCGGCAGCCTTCTGGGCTCACGTGGTCCTGCTGGACCTCTTTCATTTCTCTCACCCTTTTCGAGCTTTATGCCTACTCTTTCGACAGATCTCAAACAAAAAAAAAAAAAAAGGAGGGAGAGAAAACACAACCATCCTTCTGTCTCCTTCCAACCGTGCCTCAAAACTCGACACAAGCCCCTGATTCAGAGGCGTCTGGTCGGCCACACAATCCCCACCCGCTCGAGCTGCTCGAGCTCCCGCAGCTTTGGACAGCAGAACCGAAAAACCACGCCTTGTGAAAGTTCCGATTCGTTTTAATGGCCATGCCTGAAAGAGGATATTTGTGAGTACCATCAGCATTTTAAGTTGTTTGTTCATAACTGAGCTCTCTGAGATTATTTCTTGCCTTGTCTCCTTGTAAGATCGCTACTTTTTCTTACCAGGTGTATAAAGCATCAGATCCCTGGGATGTACTTTGCGTGGCAGCATTCATTTTGGATTGTTGCAACTGAGGTCTGCAAATCTGCGCTAGCCGTATGGTAAGATACTTTTTTTTTTGCATTATTTGGTGCAGTATGTTGTCAGCCTTGATCATCATGTCAATAGCCGATATGCTTGCGAGAACGGAAAGTCATTTATTTCGACCGCACCACGCCAGTCAGTTCTGAACTGTATTATCAGCGCACTATTTTGTATGCATAAACTCTGGTCATAATGACAAAATTTACGGCGCAGAGGTGGCCAATTTGTATTGCAAAAGAAAAACGTGGTCCTGTAAAACAAGACGCGTGTTTTGTGTGATTTTCAGGTTACAACTTCATCGCGCGTGTGTTGTGTGTCTGAAGTGGTCAGTTTCTTTTACAAACTATATTCAAAACTCAGAGTTAAGTCTAGCTTTCTGGGACATGATTTTTAGTTGTGAGCGAATAGTTAATATTCTAATTTGCCGTTATGAATGCGCTATTGGAATGGTCTAAACGACGCGTAGCTTATTCACGTGTTTGATCTTTCTCTTGCGCTAATCCCGAGTAGTAGAAGTGTCATAAAATAGCCGCTTAAAATAGGTTATTTACAGTTGCTACCATAGTTCTTATACTTTACCACACGTACAAACGTGTTTCCACCACAAACGTGATGCTAAGTTACGGATTTCTTTATTTTTTCAGTTCGAGTGTATCATACAAACCCCAAAGCATCTGTCGTTCGTTGTTTTGGCTGCAGCTTTGACAACATTTAACACGTTCTGTTTGCAGTAATGATGCGGTGCACACTAAATTTAGCAGCCACGGTCGGAGTGCGACTGCCATTTTTTGTGTCTGTTTTTTTCCTTTGTAGTTTCTTTTTAGTTCTTGCGGCAATATATTCAGAGGAAAGCTATTCATTTGAAGCTTCCAGTTATGACGACGTCTTTCTTCTACAGGTGTTCGATCACAAAGGCACTACAAGTATAAGGGGGCAAGCACTGACTACCGTTTAACGAATAGATAACGGCAAATATCATTTTGTTTTATGTTTCCAGCGTCAACAACACATCCACATGCGAAGCCGTGAACTGCCAGATGTCGCAACCAATGTAACCAATGTAATATGGCCGGCCTCACTGAGCATGCAGCTTATTTCAACCTGAGTAAATCAGTCAAGAAAGTTGCCTGAGGGCCAACAGGTAGTGCTTTATTTTACATTTTTACTCCACGGTCTAGCTGCACTTCCACTTTCCAAAAGTTTTCTGTCTTAATGGGATTTATGAATGTTGCTTTTATTTCCAGGTGCCATCTGCGAAAGGAAATACATTGTTATGCACGCTGCTCAAGTCCATATCTTTAAAGGCTGCATGGAGCTGCTGCCCCTACAACCGACCACAAAAGAAGCTGCGATGAACGCAGCGCCTTCCTCCAACCTGGGACCTGAGAACACCTTGCCAAGGGACGCAAAGACAGGAGGAGCACTGAAGTCTAAGAGTTCTGCCTAAATGTTTCCATGCCCTGTAACACGTGCACACCTAATAAATCACCATGCAGTGAACCTTTCAGCTGTATTATTTTCTGTGCATGGATATCCTCAGCATGCTTTATTTAAATAAAAAGCTGCATGAAAAATACCTGCACTGCATCAGTAGGGGATGGCTTTGCAGGTGCCTATTAGTCATAGCACGAAAAAGCAACTAGCCTGATTGCCAATTGCTCTGGCTGGATGCCAATAATGCAAAACCACTGGGCAAGATTGGTTTGGAAATATTGGGTAGCCGATAAGTCTGGCTGGATGCCAGTTGTGAATATCCAGTGAATAAGCATGGATACAAGATATTGGATGGCCAGTGAGCTTGGCGGGATGGCCGTGATATAACAACCAGTGAGTGAGCTTGGGTGGAAGATATTGAGTAGCTATTGAGTGCCGTTGAATGCCAGTAAACAAGGTAGTATGCCAATACTGGTTTTGATAGGAGAGCCGATCAAATTGGTTGGCATATATCTTGGCTCTTTGTGCGCCCCAATCAGACGCCAATATTGACCAATATTGGGACCAATATATCCCAATATTGGACCATTGGCGGTCCATTGACGGCGTGCTGCTTGGGTAGCTACGTGTCCTGAGGTCACTCCGCGCATGCGCACAACTGACGAGGCTGGCGGCGTCTGCTCCGCCGTCTGCGCAGCGGCGAGGCGTATAGCGCCCACACCAGCTACGGGCAATGACGCCACTCCGCGCATGGGCACAGCTGGCGGTGCAGTGGTGGCACGGCTCAGGGCGCAGCTAGTGCAGCCAAGCTGACCTCGCGAAGTAGCTGAAGTACTGTAGCTCTCGCTACAAAGCTATTTGGCCGATTTAAAAGTAACCGCGCTGGCGCAGTGGTCAGACGCCGCACTACTGTGCCGGAGTACCCAAGTTTGATCCCGACCGCCGGCGGCTGCGTTTTGATGGATGCGAAACGAAGTGGCGTCCGTGTGCTGTGCGATGTCACGGCACGTTAGAGATTCCCAGCATTAAGATACTCAGTCCATTTCTGCTCCAGCAGTGTCAAAAAGAATTATTCATGTATTAGACACCGCAGGGATTATATAGTACAAGTTTTCGGTGGAATACGACACCTGTTTTTTATACCAGAGAATTTTACTACTTAGGCATAAAATGTGTCATCATCAGGCAGACTACATTCACAGCAGAAGGGAAGGCCTCTCCCATTTTCCTCCAATTAACCGGGTCCTGTGCTAGCTGCACTCACTTTACCCCTGCGAATTTCCTAATCTTATGCCCCCCCCCCCCCC
>JAJIZL010121518.1:233618-265483 GCA_023969395.1 Amblyomma maculatum
AGCGGATCAACAGCAACATCATCTTCTGCTGCCTATATGAAGAGCTGGCAGAACCGTGGCGCCCTTAGTGGACGTGAGAACAGCATCAGGATGCGGCTTCCTAATCCGCTTTGCTTCTTCGTCCAGGTAAGTGCTGTTACTTCCCTGTACGCTAAAAAGTCAAATGATGTATGCCTGTTGCTGCTCCCACGCCCGGGAGTCTTACTTTTTGAGTTGATTGAGTGCTGTGATATCGCAAACCAACTGCTGGTGTTGTCCGGTGATGTCGAGCTCAATCCTGGGCCTAACACGAGGGCCCAGACAGAGGGCCCTCTGCCTAGCGCCCAGTCTAAACAGTTGGAAGATATGTTTGCAATGTTAGAAGCTGTAAACAAGCGCACTGTGGAAATGCAGCTGGACCAAGCGGCTTTTATAAAGTCCATTGAGGAACTTAAAAAGTCCCAGCTGAAATTGAAAGAAAATTTGACAGAAGTGAACAAAAAATTCACGGAAGTTGAGCGCAAAACCGTTGCCCTTGGTGTAGTCGAGAGGGAAGTACAACCTTTTGAGCAGTCAATTCACCACATTTCAAGTGAAAACGCCCAACTGCGCGCACGCTTGGCTGAGCTCGAAGACAGGCAGCGACGGCGAAAACCTTCTATTCTACGGTATATCAGACACGAAGTCAGAGTCTTGGGCTCAGTCAGAAGAAAAACTAGTTAGTGTTCTTTCATCCTGCTTGGCAATTCCGTCTTCTGAAATTTTGATCGAAAGGTCACACAGGCTCGGCGGTTTTGCATCAGATAAATGCAGACCGATTATTGCCAAATTCTCATCTTTCAAGATGAAACAGAAAATACTGGTCAATAGTTCCAAGCTCAAGGACAAAAAAAATTACGCTTAGTGAGGACTATTCTCCCGCCACTCCTCACGCTAGGAAAAAACTGGTCGAATTTGGCAAAACCCAGCCCTTAACATTCAAGCTTCGTTTCAATAAGCTCTTCATAAATAACAAGTGCTACGCTTACAACCCCACTGACGATTCCGTCCATAAAATTCGGAGCCCTTTCCCATTACCGACCGAACGTTCTGAGGATTCTATGGATGAAACCCATATTGCCTCTGGGCCACCGATCGATACTCTAACTGAATAGCATTGCGCGAGGGGCAGTGGAATGGAGTCGCCGGTCATTACCCCACTTTCATTTTTATTCACAAATATTCGTAGCTTATTACCTAAACGCGATGATCTTTGTTCTGTTATCGATGCTTGCGATGCTGACATCGTATGCCTCACTGAAACTTGGCTATCGGCAAAGATAGATAGCAGCGAGCTACTTAGCTGTAAGAAGCGCTACAGCATTTATCGGTGCGACAGGGAGTCTAGATGTGGCGGAGGAGTGCTGCTAGCTGTTACAGATACTGTTATGTATTTCCCGATCCACTTTGTAAACGCGTTAGAACTTGTGCTGGTCGAGATTCGCACTTGCTCTAAGAAATTGATATTGGGCGCTTGCTATCGTTCGCCGTCTGCTTCCTCCACCTTTGTTAACGATCTTCATGACGTCATTCATATGATTACAGTCCGTTATCCAAACAGTCCAATCATTTTAATGGGGGATTTTAATTTCCTTAACATAGTGTGGTCTAATGTGCGTTCTTCTTATTGTAATCCCTTTTCGAGCGAACGTGACATATTTCTGAATCTCTGCAGTGATTTCAACTTGTCCCAGCTTGTAATGCAGGCAACTCGAATTTCGCCTACTACTTCTAATATCCTCGACTTGGTGCTCACCACAACGCCTGATCGTTTTCAGCCCATATCTTACTTGCCAGGGTTAAGTGATCACCTTCTGTTTCATTTTTCGTTGACCTGCACTGTTCCCCATCAACGTAATCACAGAAAACACATGCGTAATTACAAGAAGGCTGACTTTGATGTCATTAACCATGAACTCTGTTTTTCTAGATGATTACTTACCAAGCTTTCACGATCGTTGCGTGAATACAAACTTGAGCTTGTTTAAAGAAAAAGTTGCTGCGCTCACTGAAACGTATGTTCCACGTTTAGTCATCACCTCTAATCGACAATCACTATGATTCACTCAATCGTTAAAACGGCTTTGTAATAAGAAAAAACGCATTTTCCGCTCTGCAAAACTAACCGGTTTCCAAGAACGTTGGACTGTCTATCAGGCCGCGGCCCTTGAATATAAAACTGCACTCAAGCACACCAAGGATGTATTTTTCAATGACACATTACCTTCCCTCTTAATCAATAACCCTAGGCAATTTTGGAGCTTAGTGAACAAAAACGACACTTCATCCATCAGCCTTAAAGACTCTAGTGACGAGCTAATCCACACAAATGAGTATGCAAATGTCCTTAACAGTGCATTCGTTTCAGCGTTTTCTGAATATGTGCGTTCTGAAACCCTTGCATATACCAGTGCTGACTTTTTGCCAATGGATTCTATTGTCTGATTCTGTTGGTGTGGAAAAAATAATCGAAAAACAAAACATTTCTTCATCATGCGGTGTTGATAATATTAATTCCAAGTTCTTGATTAAAACCAAAGTGTACAGTGCAATATTATTATCTAACCTATTTCAGCAATCGCTTTAATTAGCCTGCATACCGGGCGACTGGAAGGTCGGGAAGGTAATTCCATTGCATAAGTCCGGAGATAAACATTTCCCACTTAATTATCGACCATTCTCACTAACAAGCATTCCGTGTAAAATCATGGAGAATGTTATTTACTCTCACCTTGCATCATTCCTTGATTCTAATAATTTTTTTACTGACAGTCAACATGGGTTTCAAAAGTTTTTTTTCTTGTGAAACGCAGCTTTTAACCTTCACGCATGATCTAAATTCATTCCTTGACAGGGGTTCCGTTGTCGACTGCATATTTCTTGATTTTTCAAAGGCTTTTGACAAGGTCTCTCATCAACTGCTTTTTCTGAAACTAAGTAAAATTAACCTTGACCCTAACGTTCTCAGGTGGCTGCATTCTTTTCTTACAGATCGTTCAGTTTGTCACTGCTAATAACACATCATCCTTCACTTCTCCAGTTGGATCAGGCGTGCCACAAGGCTCTGTGCTAGGGCCTCTTCTTTTTCTTATATATATCAACGACTGACCTGATAACTTATGTTCAACAATAAATCTTTTTGCAGATGACTGCGTCATATACCGTGAAATAACAGTGATTCTGACGTTGCTCTCCTTCAATCCGATATTAATCATGCCCTTGAATGGACTAACAGTTGGAACATGGAACTAAATATTAACAAATGCAAGTATATGAGTGCCTCTCGTCGTAACACTTTATTACCCTCATACCGTCTTAATAATAGTAGCCTTGAGTTTGTGCCTTGTTATAAATATTTAGGTGTATTCATTTCCCGCAATCTTAACTGGAAGGCTCATATAGATCACACAACCAACAACGCTAATCGCATGCTAGGCTACATACGTCGTAACTTTAGTCTTTCCTCCAGTTCTGTAAAATTGCTCCTTTACAAATCGTTGATTCGTAGTAAACTGGAGTATGCTTAATCCATCTGGGACCCTTATCAAGAGACACTAATCTATGAACTCGAACCTATTCACAACCGTGCGGCCCGTTTCATTCTCTCTGTCATCGTAATTCTAGTGTAACTGCTATGAAACCAAGCTTATCACTGCCGCTACTGTCTCAACGTAGAAATATATTCAGTCTTTGTCTATTTCATAAGATCTACTATAATAACCCCATCCTTAAGAGAAAATTCATTACGCCACCTTGCTACATGTCTGCTCGGATCGATCACTGTCATAAAGTTGGTATTCCTACGTGCCAAACAAATGACTTCTACAACTCATTCGTTCCCAGCACATCGGCACAATGGAATCGCCTTCCCCCATCGGTTGTTGAAGTGAGTGACCATTCTGCGTTTAAATCTGCTTTAGCTAATCTGATATTAACATAGTACATTGAATTCTTCCACACTGCCATTTGTTTATTGTTTTTATTTCATCTGCTGTTTTTAATAAACTTTTTTTTCTGTTTCCCCCCGAATTGTGCAGCTGATTACGTGTATGATGGTATATTTCAGCAACCTTGTTTCCTGCCTTCTAGTAAAATTGTTCGTTTTGCACACGTGGTATATTTGTGTGCTTATATAATTCGCTCATACGTCTGTGTCAGTAACTAATAATTTGTATTCTTATATTGTTGTAACTAGCTTATGTGTGCCAGCCATACTACTTTTCACATTTGTTTTAATACTGATTACTGTTCTTCTTTTCCTTTTTTTTCTTTTATTGTACGCCACTCCCCTCTGTAATGCCCTCGGGCCCTGAGGGTACTGAAATAAATAAATAAATAAATAAATACATTATTATAATGTTGGCGTTCTTCTTTGAATCCGATACTTTCGATATCGCCAGGCATTGCGCATACAGGGCGGCCAGGTTTTCTAGCACGATATCCTCTCTGTCCTTCTGCAAATCTGTAGTTACCTGTCCTCCCCTGCTGCTTTCCCCCTCTTCATAGCTTCTAAAGCTTTCTTAACCTCATCCTTTGTTACTGGCAGAACGTATGATTGCTCTTCATTACAGCCAATTTCATTTTTTCCTGACTACTATGGCTACTGTAACCCGTATAGAACTCCTCGGCTACCTTGATTATCTTGCCTATGATTATCGTGCCCAAAATAGTCGGCAGCTCACGCGTGCGGCCTCAAGCATAAACAGTCGCAGCAGTGCTCGCTCCCAGGTAATATGCCCATGGCCGCACGCGCCAGCTGCCGACTTTTTCAAACGGCGCGAATCGGTCTTCAAACACGTCGCCGGTAGCGCCAGAAAAGTCCATGGCGTCGCATGTGAAAATCAACAAGCATCCGTTCCAGCCGCCGAAAGTGACCACTGCTACGCTGCAGATAAAGGTGCGCAGATAGCGCGGGCCGCTTCCTAGCCACCGAGCTAATCAGTTACCCGAGCCGGCGTTAGGAAGCGCTGCGACACGGTTTGCCACGCTGTCGGACCTTCCATCAATGGTCCTAAAGGTACGTCCGACGGACCCGGTGCGTTTGTCTTCGGGATACGTCGGACGGAGACGGGAAATATTTTAGAGGTACAGCGGACGGACCCGATCAGGGATGGACCTGATCTGTTTTTCTCCGGGATGCGTCGGGAAAGCCGGACGGATCCGGGAAATATCGGTGGGGTTCAGGTTTACGTCCGACGGACCTGATGCATTTTTCACCGGGATACGCAAGGTATAATGGGCCTTGGGATATATCGGAAAAGCCTGACGGATCCGAGACCCCCGAATGTTTGGTTGTAGTCGCGTGGTTGTGAGCGGTTGTATACGTTGTAGCAACAACTTGGTCGCGATAGCCAAATATAGCCACATCGAAGTTGATACGAGGTGTGCGAGGTGCAAGAAGTATGTACTGCATACGTGAAATGTGAAATTACGAAGAATAGTGCAGTGGCAAGAATAGCGCCTAGACTACGTTATGGCATGATGATAGGTTTACATGAGCTGGACCGCAGCAGGGTGGCGCATGTAATCGCGGTGTTGACGGCCAGCGCGCGGCCCGCACACCCGCTCATTTGGTCCTCGTAGTTGTGTAGGTTTGATTCTTCAAAGCTTTCTCACTATCATCTGTGATGAGATGCGCGTAACGCGTCCCTTTCTGCTCGTATTGAGGTTTAAATGTGCTTTGCGGTGCTGCAAATTTACATAAATACAAGCGGCGCTGAAAAAGCTGGGTACCGCCGGTGTGTCTCCCAAGCATCACGTCATTTTAGTTTGCTGTACGACTGGAGGTGTAGGCGCCGGTTTGTGCTTTCTGTGAGATGCTGTGATGTACAGACTACGTCCTGCCGGACTGCTGTGCGAGACTACGAGAGTGCTGTGATGAATGCGCCGATGACCGGACGGACATCAGCGTGTCCATTTATCATCGCCGATGTTCCACGTGCATGTCAGTGTTTATAAGGTGCAGTGGTAAGTGCAAAAACGTCGCGCAAAGAGAGCGTCGTGGAAATTTATTTATATGCGCTGTGCAATAGTCAGACGATAATAAGTAATCGACAATTTTTTATCACACTGCATCACAGAGCTCAACACTCGGAAAAAGATATTTCTACAAAGTACACACCTATTGTTTACATTTGTTCGTTTCGAAGCAGCGAAAAAAAATTTAACGGCAATACTTCAACCGGCCCCGCCGGGGTGGTGCAGTGGTAAGACGCCCGACTACTGTGCCGGAGTTCCCGGGATCGAATCCCGGCCTCGGCGGCTGCGTTTCGATGGAGGCGAAACGAAGTGGCGTCCGTGTGCTGTGCGATGTCAGCGCACGTTAAAGATCCCCAGGTGGTCGAAATTACTCCGTAGCCCTCCACTACGGCCCCCCTTTCTCTCTATCCACTTTCACTCCCACCTTTATCCCTTCCCTTACGGCGCGGTTCAGGTGTCCACAGAGCAAGTGTGACAGATACTGCGCCTTTCCCTTCCCATGAACCAACATAAACATAATACTTCAACCAGGCCTTGCACAATGTTGTTGGGAATGCACATGATAGAGTTATCGCTTGTTTTAGTGGACAGAAAATTAAGTGCCCAGCCCAGTAGGGTGGTTTTAGATTTTTTAACCTCTTATCTATGCTGTGCAACATGTGGCTGATTGTAGTTCTCAAACAGTTGTTGAAGATGAAACCAAAGAAGTTCTTGATGTGGTTTCCTACATGAATTAATTTGCTAATTGCATTTATTTGGAACTTGCATCAATGCCGGACAGTTCCAATAGCAGGCAGTTGAATTACAGGAATGATGTGGAATATGCATTTCAGTTCTGAGATAGGGAAAGTAGTGGACTCTTCCATGCATGCACAGGTGCCCTTAGACAAATACATAATCGGGTGTGTGATTGCGATACATATCAAGGGTCGACAGAAGGCCCTGTGGAGCCAGTGTGGTATCCTTCATGAAGGCTAAAATAAAATAGTACAACAGCTGCTGTTCCATGCAGAAAATAACTGGTCATCTTATGTACGATTGGTTGGTTGGTTGGTTCACAGGAAGGGAAAGGCGCAGTATCTGTCACACCTGCTCTGCGGACGCCTGAACCGCGCCGTAAGAGAAGGGAGGAAGGTGGGATTGATAGTGGAAAGAGAAAGGGGAGCCGTAGTGGAGGGCTACGGAGTAATTTCGACCACCTGGGGATCTATGAACAGCATCTTACTCAGGGTATGATGTGATTAATATCTGCTTTAGCATCCCAAAACAACTACGGCTATGAGGGACGCAACAGCTGAGGGCTCCGGTATATACTCGAACCTGGGGTTCTTTCACATGCACTGACACCGCATGGTGCATGACAGCCTACTATTTTGCCTCTATTGAAATGTCTCTGCTGTGGCTGGAATCAAATCTACTTCCATGGGTTCAGAAGCCAAGCACTCTTAACTACTGAGCCAGCCAGGTAACAAAGACCCTCATGCCACTTGAGTCCGCACAGAATTGTGTCCATCATGCGCTCGAAGGTGCCCGGCGCGTTGCACTTGCACAATGCAAACGGCATGACGTAAAATTCATAGAGACCATCTGGTGTCACCAAACCGGTTTTTGGTGTATCGTCAGCTGCCATGGGTACCTGCCAGTAGCCCGAGCGAAGGTGCAAAAATGGAAAGAATTCAGCACCTTGAAGGCAATCGAGAACGTCATCAATGCGTGGAAGGGGGTACACTTCTTTTCGCGTTATCTTGTTAAATTGCCTGTAATCAAAGCAGAAGCGTATAGAGCCATCCTTGAACAACTGGACAAGCCCAAGGGCTGTGTGAAGGCTGGATGACGCCTTGCTGAAGCATGTCATTAACGTGCTCTGTGATAACTTAACATTCTGCAGACGATACGCGATAAGGGCGCTGGCGTACCGGGGCGTGCGTACCAGTGTCGATGCAGTGAGTGGCAACGGATGTGCGCCCCAAAGATGTCCGAGAAAAGTCGAATGAGGATCGGAAGTGCCGAAGCAAGCTGACGAGCTGGTCGCGTTCATCTGCTGAAAGGCTGGCATCAAGACAGCCAGAAAAAGCTGCAGTGGAGTTGTCGTTCTGTACAGAAGCAGGCAAGTCAATAGTATCGAGCTGAAGTGGGGCTGGGTCTTCAGAGAAGACATATGTCATAGCGTCATCAAAGGACTCGACATGACCAAGACGTTCTCCACGAAGAAGCGTTGACAGACAAGGCAACGGGTTAGAGACGTACATGGCGCTGTAGCCATCACAGAAAGTCAGAAGGGCGAAAGGCAGGACTAAGCAATGGCCACGATTAGCGGCACGAGTCGGTGTGAAAAGAACTGTCGAATCAGAAAAGCAGGCGCAGGAAACGGGCACAAGGACGGTAGAGCAGACGGGGATGTCAGTATCTTCGGCCACGGTTATCTTATCGACGTAAAGCGGTGTGTCGGACGAGGCGGCAGGTGAAAGCGGAGACAATTCGATGCTGGCTCGGGCACAATCAATAATCGCATGATGAATGGTGAGAAAGTCGCAACCCAGAATCAGTTCGTGGGAGCATTGAGACAGCACAAGAAATTCGGCGACGTACAAAACACCCAGAATGACAATTAGAACTGTGCACGCCGCAGGCGGTTGAATGCGATGTGAGCCTGCAGTTCGGAGAAAAAATTTCAAAACAGACGTCGTAAGTTTACGAAGTCGGCGGCAAAGGTTAGCACTTAGACACAGCATCGTCAGTGTCCACAAGCGCGAGAACTGCGACGCCATTAAGAAATACTTCGATAAGGTTGGCCGGGGAAGACGGAGGACTTGCACAAGTAGAAAAAAACGCAGTTCTTGCCTCCAGAACTGCGGCTGTTAGTTTTCCTCCGGGCCAGCAGGAGAGCGACGGCGCAGCCGCGAGAGGGAACGACGGCGGGGAGACGGCGATCGGTGGGAGGAGTGGAAGGAGGGGTCAGGATAAAATGAGTCTGTAGAAGTGCCAGCCGGGACAGGGGGAGGGGAAGGTTCATAGTTTGAACTGTAGTTGTAACTGTACAAGCGGGGGCCATTGCGGTACGACTGCGCGCGCTGGCGGCAAAGCCGGGCGACGTGGCCAGGAACGCCACATGAATACCAAATTGGGCGATTGTCAGAGGTCCACCATGGATTTTTGACCGGACGTTGAGGAGGCAGATAAGAGCGGTGCGGAGGTGGTGGTGGTGGTAACGTCGTTGCATACACGACAGGGCAGGGTGGTGGTCTGGCGGCAACAGCGGCGTATGTTAGCGGGGCTCCACAGGTGTAATTTGAGAGCTTGGCGGTAAAACTTCAGCAACTTACTCCTGGATGGTGCGTCGAAGTGCAGAATTTAGCGATCGGGTAGTTGCGGCAGAAGCAGGGAGGAGCGACAGTTGGCGAGCCACTTCCTCCCGTATAAAAGCCTTGATCTAAGGAAGGAGGTTCAGAAGTGAGACCGCATGCTGTCGGAGGCATGAATTACCGATCGTTCACTAGAGAACGCCGAGTAGAAGCTCGTTGCCTCTTGAGGATGTCGTAACTTTGACAGAGCTAAACTACTTCGACGACGGTTTGCGGGTTTCTGGACGTCAACATGTGAAAGGCATCGTCGGAGATTCCCTTCAGGATTTTGGTGATCTTGTCAGCTTCGCACATAGAAGGATCAACACGTTTACAAAGCTCCACAATGCCCTTTATGTAGCTGGTGACCGTTTCATCAGGATGCTGAGCGCCGGCTTCGAGGCGTTGTTCGACGCGCAGTTTGCGCACAGAGGGGCGGCCGGACACCTCGGAAAAGCTCGTTTTGAAGGCCGACCAGATGGGCAGGTCAGGTTCGTGGTTGCGAATGCTGCATCGGTCAGGTAAAAGAGGACGTTGGCTAACTTGGTGGTATTGTCCCACTTATTGTAGGCGCTTACGCGTTTGTAGGAGGATAGCCGATCATCTACATCCTGTTCGTCGGCGCCACTGAAGAAGCTGGGGTCACGCTGGCGAAGCCCACCAGAGCGCAACATGGTAGGGGAAGTGATGGAAGCAGTCGAGCATGGAGTGGCGATCTGGCTTGTTGCCTCAGCCATAGCGGATGGCGGAGTGAGTGTGCGGCTGCGAAGCTCCAGCGTGAGAGGAGAGAATGAAGAGAGGCTTCCACTAAATGTAAGGGTACGTTCAAGCTCTGGTCGGTGTTCCGGTCGGCCGTTTAACTAGCGCGTCAGTCTCTTGCGTTTTATTTTTGTCTGCCGTCTTCTTTGTAGCACGCGCCTTTCGACATACGCTCGTCCTCTATTCACCATCGACAGACACCGAGCGTTGGTGTGACACTACAGAACATTTTTCTATCACATGGTTATAGTATCGATGTGATGAATGGTCGAGTACTATGCCAGGAAGCTTGCTTGATCTGCTTGATTAAAGCCTGAGCTTGACCTGATTCTATTAGCGATTACCTTAGCAATTATTACTGTTAGTAAATTGATTGAGTCTTGAATGTACTCTCCTATTTTTGACAAGCAGCTGTCTCGAGGGCATTATGACACGTAAAACTATTTCTGAAAATTCTGCTTGTGTTTATATAGGTCGCGATTCTGTTCCATGCCCCCAGAGGTGGACTACTCCCATGTGTAGCTTTCGCGGTGTTTTAAAATACACCACCTTCAAAAGAACGTTTCATAGAGGCTTTACGTGCTGTGGTGGCTGAGTTGTTAAGGTTCTCGACTGCTGTACTCAATGATGCTCCACATAATGCTTGCCGTAGCGGCGCTTTTCGATGGAGGAGAAAAGCAAGGCTCCCGTGTGTTGTGCAATGCCAGTGCGCAGTAAAGAACTCCAGAAGGTCGAAATTTATAGAGCCCCCCCAACGGCGTACCTCAATCTGAACCTCATTATGACGTTAAACCTTAGAAACCAAACCAAACAATCATGCATGCTATGCCATATGTTGTAGGATGTACCAGGGCTTACCGTACCAGGGCTTACCTTGTTCTTACCGTACCAGGGTACGGACGCCATGTAATCGTAGATGGCATGAGACTGAGGCTCCATGGTGGGAAACCATGACAAAAAAGTCGCAGGACTTGGGTAAGACTGCAGACATGACATCAGCAGCTCCGGTCTGGAAAAGCAGTCCTGTTAAGTCTGCACAGGGGGCTCGGGGAGGGTAGCATAAAGCACTGCTTCACAGCATCTCGGCAATTGAGTTGTTCGTGCACAAATCCAAATTATTTTCAAGCTGCAGGATTTTATAATGTGAAGCGCTTTAGGGATTCCCTGCCTGCACCGGTGGCGAGACCTTCTTAACATGGTTCCGTAAAAACATTGCAATACTCGATGCATGGGCGCCTCAGAGGAGCTCCGTATTTAAGCATCAGTCTGAAAGCAACCCCAGTGCCCACACCGCCAATATAGACGTTTTAAGAATACGCGTTTATTTACAAACCAATTCTGCATCAAAGCAGGTCGCAACAATGCTAGCAGAGAAGCTTATCCATCCATGGTTAGCTTCTCAAAATATGTTAACAGAAGAAAACACTGCAGAAAAAATAATAGTCAAGTAAAAAGAAATAATGCAGAAAAAATAATAGTCAAGTAAAAAGAAATAAAGGCAGTGTGTGTAATTATAGACTTAAGAACAAATGAGAGAACAGTGACGCTTTCTTCAAGTTTTTGCTTCAAGGGTATTTACTTCACACATCTTTTACCGTAGAAAAGCAAAACGTTTGACTACAAATGCTACGCTTTAGAGGGATGCTTTATTTCAGGTTGCTAGCATTCTGTCTGTGTTTCTTGGTTTGTTAATTACTTACCTTCAAGACCATAAAGGCATTTCGCAGAGAGAGGGGAAAAGCTCGTACACTGTGTGCCATAGCTTTGCTTTTGGAAACAGCGAATGTAATTACGGCTGAAAAATAATGTATGATTACACATTTCTGCTGTACGCGAGGAGGCGATGCTCTTATAAGATCGCTTTGTACACTGTTTTTCCAGACCAAAAAGTGAGTTACGTGTCTTCATTCCTTCGTTTGTCTGCTTTGTTCACGCTCTTCCGTTATAGCAAAGGTGTAAGCCATCAATAACAATTTGCTGATGCCTGAAAATTTCTCAGAAGAGTTCGTTAAAATCGACAAAGGCGACAGTTTGATACAGAATCATAGGCAACATCGGAAATTGTAAAGAAAGCAAAGGAGTTCTGTCTAAAAAAAAGATAGTTAGGATGAACTGGAGCGAAAATGTGAAAAAAAAAATGAAAGTCTAAAGAGCGAATAGATCACTGGTACTAAAAATGACTGTGCAAAACAGTTGCGATATGGAAATCAAGGACCATCGGGGAGCAATCAGCCACTTCCAGTGAGAACAGGGAGCAGTTTTTTGTCTAATACATAGAAGCTGAAATCTCTGCAAGGTGTAGTACAGGGTTGCATTCAGCAGACAACAAAGGAGCCAGAAATCAGTGTGTAATCAGACAAAAATAACCGCGCCTTTTCGCCTTGGCGACAAATTTGTTGCAAAAGAGAACTGGAGCAGTATTAAAAATTTGTGTAACAAAAATATTACCATTTGATCAACATACGAAACAGCTAACAGGGCATGAAAATTCGGTGTTTTGCTTGCTGTTCAAGCCAGATGAGCGTTTCCAACTAATTAATAAATGCATTTTCCATGCACATGAATATAATTAATCTAAAATAGATAACATGCTTATCAGAGTAATTTCGGGCAATGAGATCTAGCCAACAACCCGCTTTTACCAGTATACGCGAAAGGTGTGTTTTCTTGGGTATAAAATGTGAGTCAGTCAATTGTCATAAGAAAGACTAGCTTCATTTTGCTGTGATTTTTTTTTTCTGTGAGAATCGTGAGAGAGAGCAGGCTCTGAGGGTACCAACCGAGAGAAAGTGCCAGTGGACAAGCGCCAAGTATAAACAAATTGACGGTGCCTTAACTCAGCTAAGCCAGGATATACAAAGCGAAAGTAGTAGTTGTGGAGGGGTACAAATCGTTTACCAGTTGTCATTTTTGTCGCGCCTTCTGGGCTGCCTTGTGTTGTCGCTTTTCAAGTCTCTCTTTTTGCCCTTCGGGTGTTTTCATCGCTCGTTTAGTTCTCTCAGCTTCATTCTTCCCACGTGCCACCCCTTCAAGGCGACGACCGATGTCGGGAGGATGAGTAGATATGGTTTGTAGGCGAGCGTAGAGAGTGTTAAAACTACGAGTTGTATCATCAGATGCATAGCACTACAAACTCGCCGCAATTTTCACTCTTCTCAAGCGAGCGGCTACTTCACGGTTTATATCCACCGCTGCGGCGCCGTAGGTCAAGAGCCCCGCGCATGGGCAGTGAGGCGCATATATGAGTAATGCATCACGTGCTGTGCTCCGCAGAGACCGGCAATATGTGAATAAACTTTGCCAGGTGTGTGAAGAAGCAGACGGAAGGAATGGAGCACCATTCGCACCCTGCGCCACACTTGCAAACAAGTGGGCGGCGAGCATGCCGCGTGCCAAACGGCACGCGGCTGAAGGTCAAACTGAGGCTTACCGAAACCCGCCGCAGTTAGCCCAGTGAAGCTTTCGCTTCAAAATGGCATTAACCGCAAAATTTCTTGTGCGATGCCACTGCGTTGCACAATTAAAAAAGCCTGATTTATACTGCTCGCAGGCCATGTTTTGTACCCATGCAGTCAATACTACAGCGGGGAAACAGTGCCTTTTTCTGTAACCCGTCAAAATTCTGAGGTGGCTGCCGCCACCCTTCGCAACTACTTGGCACCGTCAATGGGGCGAAACTAACGGAGGAGACACTTTTGATGTAATGTATTCTCCGGATGGTGTACTACGTCATCTTCGAGTAAGGAGCCTACCAGCGCGTCTTTAAGTTGGTGCCGGCCCATATGTATAGCTAGCCTTGAAAATAATCGGTTGTATTTATCTCCAATTGCAAAAACGTAGGCAGTAAATGGACCAAAAGTTGGAAGCGGCGAAAAAGTAGCCAGGGACGTAAACGGACAATTTCATCGGAATCCAGGGCCCTAAATTAATCTCTATGGCGGAAAGTAGCCACCAGCAGCTACATTTATGTAATAGACGAAAATAGACTTATGCCGGTTAAGGATTTCAGGATCCTGGTTCTAGGAAAACATGCATATCAGGATCAGAAGAAAGCGAGTGTGCGGTATCATCGACTGATGTAAAAACTACATGCGCTTACTAGCACAAAATAATCAGATAAAGCACGAGGTGATTAGCATAGTGATGCGACTAGTTTGAAGGAAGTGATGGCCTTTGTAATAAATGTGAGGATTTACAACCGAATCGGGAAACGCTAGCGTTGCTCAATCCTTATGATTGGTAAATTACCAGAAGAGATGACTGGAGCGAGATTAACAGAAGTGTTACCTGATAAAATCTGGAGAAATAAAAAACCTTACAATGCAACTACAGAATAGCGGTAAATTTAAGAATATTAGTTTAGGAGCTGAAACGACAGAGGAAGGAATTGAAGAACGAGTAGTAGAAATATTCATACTAGAATATCATTTGGTTTAGCTTGGTTTATGGTTTAACGTCCCAAGTGACTCAGGCTATGGCAGACGCTGTAGTTGAGGGATCGAGAAATTTCGACCACCTGGGGTTTTGAACGTGCACTGACATCGCACAGCACACACAGGCGTCTTGCTTCTAGTCTCCATAGAAAAGCGGCTGCCGCGGCAGGTATTCGATCACGCATCATTGGGCACAGTAGTCAAGCGCCGTAACCACTGCACCACCCCGGCGAGGCAGAATGCTCATTTATTTATTATTGGGTCAATGGGGGGGGGGGGGGGTGCACTGACCGGACACAGGCGCCTTACATTTCACCCTTACCACAACACGTCGCCGTGGCAGGATCAGAATGCGTAACTCCAAAAGGAAATGTGGCCAAAATCTGGCCAGAAGTAGTCCTTTCAAAAATACGAACAAGTGAGCACAATTTGTAGACATTCAGGAGTATCACTGGAAAGGTCAATATATTTGTAAGCATCGCCCTCCCGGCATTATTATTTTAGATTCAATAGATATTATTCCAATGGTTCATTTTAACTCTCGGCGATAATTGTTGAAGTGGTTGATTGCGTAAAAGCAGTGCAGCGAGCTAAATGAAGGAATTCATAAATTATGCTTTCCAAAGCGTAACATAGATGGCAAACTATTCTTTAAAACCGGAAGGTTTCAAGGCAGTATACGAGAAATATTGCGAAAACGATAGTAAAACGCATTTTCGCGGGATGACTCCAAATGAAAGATTTTAATATTGTGGAGAAGCGTGGCAATCGCTTGCATTTAGGGTTCTAGTGCATCTTCCTGTGCTCCAGAGCGACCTTCCAGGCCGTTCCAACTTCACACGGAATTTTGTTTGTTTTTGCGTGTGCAAGCATCCACATAGCTTCCACTTGCCGCCTGTGAGAACGTGAGCCGTAGTTTGGAGCTCATTGTGCCACCTACGTTTTTGTTTTTGTTGCCTTTTAGCCGCATGGTATAGCTACGCGGCATTAGATGTTTCTGTTCTACAGTTATGGCACTCAAGAAATGCACTATCTCGAGCTATAAGCATATTTTCTAAGCGTATTTGGACGGTTTTTACAGTATAGTTTGTTTGTCCCCAGAAAAGTACTATAGTAGTCTTCCAGGCTAAATATACGGTTCGTAGGAAAACTGGGTCGCGGATGTAAGCTGGGGCATCTAAAAGCAATATGCTTCTCACCAACGTCTCTGACTTTAGTGAAGGCCACGGATAATATTTACCTTTCTTGATTATCGCTACTGAATGCAACATCCTCACACCAGTAATAGAATGTTCCGACATATTGCCTCAACGGTTAGGGCGCTGAGAAGCTTATTCCCGTGTTTCTATGGAAAGGAGACTCACGCTGAAGTGCCCCCGGTGGGCAAGTTTATAGAGCCTCTTCAAAACCGCATTTTTGATAGCCGGAGTCGCTTTGGACATTAAGCCATGGAAGAGAACTCCTTATAAGCACGGGCATATGAAAGTGTGCCTCCTATTTCCGGAAATAAATTGCAGAAATCGAATGATTGCGAAAAGATGGTGCCCTATTTTCGACCATTTTGTTTAAATTGTGACGTAGGCGTGACGCGTACAGTAGGGCGGGGCTAGGTTATGTAAACATACAATCAGGCTACGCATTCTGAAGAAAAAGAGAAAAATACGATTATAAAAAAAAGCGCTGTCGTCTGCTACTATATATTGGCGCCAAGTATGAAAAACGACCATGCACGATCCAGGTGCACAGCTGCTGCGGTGCATTCCGCGTTTCGGAAGCCTCGGGTTGCAGAGAGGGCAAGTGAAATATTTTGTGGCATTGCGGTCGGAGATTCGGCAGCAGCTACGCACGGAGAGACTGCGCGAGTTTAGGCTGAAGAGCAAGATCGGCAACTGAATATTCGCAGTGGGTTGTCGCAGAATGGGAGCGGAAAGTAGCATTGCTCCCCATAAGCTCCCATGACCTCTCAAGTTCACTTATGAGCGGCTTTTAAATACAGAAATTAAAACATTTACGGAACTCGTCGTAAACAGAAAGAATCGACAGATTTTCGAAGTAGCGCCAGCACTGACGAAGAGGCGCCTGCGCGGCCGGCATGGTCCATGTGCGAGGACAACGCTCGCAGTCTCAAAGTATCAATTACTTCTAAACTGACTGTGCTACCCACCTTTTCTGTACAGTAGCGTTATGACCAGCTACCATCAGGTCAGCTGCCTGCGTAAATTTCTAACATCTTGTGTCGGTTTGAGTTGTGTAGAGCGCTGAAAGCAGCACACAGAGAGAGAGAGAGAGAGAGAAGGTGTGTGTGTGTTCTCCCCCCCACACACGCAGAGACTGCAAAAGTGGCAGGCGCACGCTGGGCCGTACACCTAGGCGGTAAAAGTTTCCTACGCTGGCGTGCGGAAGGCTCCTGCGAAACGAGAAATATGTCTGAGAAAGAGATACAAAGAAACAGAAAAACAGAATAGCTGGACGGGTAACTAGGCAATGCTCAGACAACCGTGCACATAAAGAGGGGGATAAACGAAGATTAAGGAAAGAAAGCGAAAGATGACTGAGGAAATCGTGGTTGAGGCCAGGGGGGCGCCGAGAGCGCGTATTCTTTACTGTCGAAACGGTAAAATGCAAATGAATAAAGAAAGATAGCTTTCTGGCTGTATTACAAAAGCAACCAAACCAAAAGGTTAATTAACATCATTTCATTAGAGAGCATCGCCATAACGTGCTCTGGAGTACTTATTTTTTGTCTAAAAATAAGCAAATTGTGAGCCTGTACGACAATAAAAACAAACATTTACATGAAACATCAAATATGGCAAGCAAACATGTGCTATGTACATGGCACATAAATTTCTTTATGAAAAATATAAGATGTCACTATTTTTGCTTCCTTTTTCATCGTGGGAAGGCTCTTCAATTCTTTAACATGACAGCGAGCGCATAGTGCTAGACAAAAAAGGCAGTGTTTAGGCCGCCGTTTAAGGCGCAGTCTTTGGAGATCCCTCGAAGCCTGTCGCCAGAAGTTCCTGCGAGCCACTGCACCATATGAGCCCTCAGGTTGCAGTCACGAACCGCGCAGACAGATCAGAAAGCATCGCGGTGCTCTCTGAAATGCCTCGTCTCGCGCAGATTAACCGCTTGAGTTGACAGGCCGCCTTTGCTGCTCTTTGCAATAAAGGCGCGGATCGATGGTTTCTCTACGAGGGCAAATCGTTTGCATCGGGAGGGCATGTAAGATCCTCGTGCGGCAGTAAATTTGAGTCCTGATTATTAATCTTCTAAAAGTTTGCGCTGCTTAAAGTACCCTTATGACGTCGTTGCGGTGCTTTCTGCAATTACAAGATGTCTCGCTAACTTTACCACCCACCAAACTATTAACCTGCGGTGAGCTAACATCCGACTATATTCCACGTCCAATTCGCTATGCTTTTTACGCGGCCGCCTGACGTAATCCGAAATGTGGCTCTTAACTTTCGCCATTTACAGAAATGGCAGCGCATTTATTTATTTATTTATTCATATAACATAAGGGCCCGAAGGCATTAAAGAGGGGAGTGGGAAAGATACATTGGTACAGGGTACAGTGCAGCATAAAACAACATAGGAGAAAAAATAACACGGCGAAAAGTGATAAAAAAAAAGAGGATTGGCGCAAAAAATGAAACGTCATTTTGTCATCCTCATATAATGTTTATGCATGACATATTTCCCACTGCAGAACGTCAGCAAATCAGATTTCAGAAGGCTGCCCTTGACAGTGGGCCGTTCATTTCACCACATTCGTAGTACAAGTGTAAGTACGTTCCTCTCTACCATCTGTACCTTCGTTTTGTCTCCACAGTTACTTGTGTATACCATCCAGTCATCACGCATAGCGCCGCTAAAAATCTTTTTTTCATGCTCACGTCATCTTTACGTCCCCGCAAAAAGCCATTTCGACAGAGCGAAATTTACCGCCACATATTTGAAACTCATGAATTGTTTGACAACCAATCAGAGAAGCAATAGGCTCCTTGCAGGTTTCGTATCCTTTCCGCGTTTCATCAACCTTTCGCTGATATACGTTCCGCTA
Organism: Amblyomma maculatum; assembly: GCA_023969395.1. Taxonomy (NCBI): domain Eukaryota; kingdom Metazoa; phylum Arthropoda; class Arachnida; order Ixodida; family Ixodidae; genus Amblyomma; species Amblyomma maculatum. The sequence continues at coordinate 252,218 of JAJIZL010121518.1, forward strand.
CGCTCGTGGTATCAGCAATTCATCGAAAACACTCTGCAGCAGTGATATTTGTAAACACGCCGAAATATAAGCGAAAGAAGGCACTTACCCCTTTTCCGATATGCTGGATTATACGGCTTATCTGTTAGCGAAGAAAAAAATATAGGCGACTCTTATGTTCTGCATTTAGGTGTGTGACGCAATACCGTAGACGCCCATTCGACATATAAAGCCCCGCTTTTAAACCCATGTGAATGTGCCTGCGTAAAATAGTGTGTAGCGTGCCTGAACGCTTGATTCTTATTCCCCCTTACCACCTCAAACGAGCGACTTCGCCGCTCCTGCAGGTTTCAAATGTCATCTGGTCTCGTCAAATTGCACAAATCACTGTTACAGGTTATAAATATGATAGGACCCACACGTCATTAGCACGACCTCAGTGTCGTGTTGTTGAAGAGATGTCGACTACTGTCCAGGTTTAAAGGGGTGAGGCGACGTTGACCGTTGGAACCTTCGGTCGATAGCTTACGGCTGAGTAGACAGGGAAGCACACAAAAACAACCATCTAAGCCCACAGAAGCCACCGAGGTGCCCAAACCTTCAATGTTGTTCACCGAATGTGATATTTGTTTTCCGCCGCATAAAGTTTCATGGGCGAGGCGGAGTTCCCGAGCTGTTTTCTTCATTATTTATGGTGTCTCGGAATATTGAGTTGAGGAGGCGAGGACGTGTGCCCTTTTTAATCTTCGATATCTTTGGTGTTATGAAGCTAGCTAGAAAATTCTTGCAATCAATTGACTCGTGAGGAAATACCTATCTCTGAACCAATTTGCTTTACCTCACTTTAGCATTTAATAGTCTCTTTAAGAAATCTGCGTTTGCATGAAGTTTACCTCTCTTGTACTTTACCACTAACGCATATTCTAGGAGAGTTTAACACCACCGGGTCAACCTGCCGTTTTTTTTATACAGTTGCTGGAGCCTATGTCAACAGACGATGATCAGTAAATAGAATAAATTCAGTGCTCAAGGGGCAACAGCGAAGCTCCTCGACAGCCCCCGCCAAGCAAGCGTACTCTTCTTTAATAGTACTGTAGGCTTCCTCCGACCAACAAAATAGGATGTTCTTCCGCATTTTCATTATCTTGGCTTAGTACCACCCCCATCCCTCTTTCGCTAGAGTCACATTGTGTCAATAAAGGAGTCGTGTAGTCTGGGGTTTTTAGCACAGGCGGAGTTATCAATGCCAGCTTAGGGACTCAAGTACCACGATCATCTCACACAATGTTATTGGGTTCTTTTTTCTTCAGGGAATCCGTTAGTGGACTATACTTTTCTGAGAATCGGGGATATGAGGGTGAAAGTAATTCACCATTCCTATAAAAGGTGTCAAGCACTTCTTCGTTTGTACAAAGGAAACGCCTTCTTAGCATGCACTTTAACTTGTTGTTGTGGTCGTCTTACTCCCTGAACGACGACACGACTCGGATACTCTACTTCATTAAGGGCGAATTTACATTTCGCAGCCTGAATCATTAAGCCTGCGTCTTGCATGCGAGAAAAGACCAGCTGAAAATGTTGGATGTGGTCCCATGTGTCTGAAACAATTACTATATCGTCCAGGCAGGGCAGTCAGAAAGCCTCTATTCGGGCCAGAACCTGAATAATTAGCCTTGAAAAAGCATACGGAGAACTGAATAGACCAAGTGGCTTAGAGACACCGATTATAGTCATCGAGGCTGCCAGGTTTCTAGCGCTTTCAGTGAGTGGTACTTGCCTGTATCCCCTAACAAGGGTGATACCCACATGTACAGGGGCAGACAGAAGTAAACGGAGTGCCCAGCGGAAGAAAAAACTAAAGGTGCTTCAGAAAATACTGAGGGTCAACGCCGCGTAGCCGCGCCTGCCAAAACCTCAAAATGTTTGCACGCATCTGCGCGCCCCTAACGGCGCAACCCTCCCATTGCTCCGCATGCCTTGTTACTGTCCCGGCGTCACCGTCACGGCAAACATGATTATGATCAGGTGGTCGCGCTCTTCGAAGTCAGCCGCCGTTTCAGATGTCCTGACCACTTCTTTTATATGGGTGAACCCGCGGAGGTGGCGCAGTAGTTAAGCCGCTTCGTTGAGAAACCAGTAGACTCATTTCCTCTGCAGATGGCCCTCGTCTTTTGAACTTTTGTTCGGGCGGGGACTCGTATCTCGCTACCGACCAAGTGTGAGAAATACCCTATGTGTTGCTGTAGATTCGTGTTCGTTTGCGTTATTTTCATGTTTGAATAGTAAAACAATCATGGGGGATTGTACCTGTCTACAGAATATTTACGCAGGTGTCTGCATACCAATAAGATCGTTAGGGAGTTAATCGACTACCAATTCGTATGTTGGTTAATAGTTATGGCCAACTTAGTGACGACTCCCAAATTTATGTGGCAAGCCCGAATATTCAACGAAATGGAGCCCAAACATTCGAAGTGGTCCACACTTCGTCAAATTTGCTGTCCAATGGTTTTGACAATGGCCAAAGCTGGGGTGTCCTTGAAGCTTACGTGAGCCACCCCCAAATTTAGCCCATTGGACACGCCAATTTCGATTCGTCCGAATTTGACCATAATTGATGTCCAAACTCATGTTACTATGGCCAACGCAGTAGTGACTTCCAAATGTAGGTCTGCCATCCCCAAAATTTTGCATACTAGCGATTTATTTGTGTATGAGCCAGTGGGCTGCATGAACGCTACTTATAAGTGGAATGACCATGCCAGTGGCCATTAATGCCCACCGATAAACAACACCTGCCGCGACTCCGAACAATTGCCATTTCACATGCGACGGACCTTAAAGGTGAACTAAGAAAGATCTAGGCCCTAACAAAAGCCCTGTATCCTGACAGTAGCACCACTCGGGGGCACATTACGGGTTCATGCTCAAGTGACACTTCAGAGGCCCAGTCGAGTAGACATATCCGGTGTACCTGGCAGCATCCTCTAGGCGATTTAGCATTGGGGCCATTGACAAACGTTTTACTGCTTTTTCTAGTCCAGCTGCCGAAGAAGAATCGCCGACTTTGTGTAGCCGTAATTTGGCGGGAAAGCATTGGAGCTTCAACTTCAGGAGATCTTCAGAGGGCAGTGATAATGAGATGGCTCCTTCACTTCCTTCCTTTAGCCTGTGGGAATTCAACATTTCCCTCGCCTGCACGACGCGGCGAACACCCTCTCTTTCTCTTGGGGAGCCCTCATCTTTACCCTCTTGGCCTCCTTCCTCCGTTGCTGGGGCGGAGAGGGCGGGGGTGCGAGAACGGCCCCTCCTTCCCCTCCCCTCTGATCTCAGCGGACAGCACCCTGGGAGACGACGCCGCGCCGCCGTAGCGCGCGGAGGATGCCGCTGTGACACCGAGGGAGAACCATTGGGCGTTCCCAATAAACAACTTGACCCGCTGGCTATGTTCGCCTCGGTGTGTCGTTCTTCACGGCCACGGCTGTGGTCAGAGCTAGCGGTGTGGCCTAGGTTCTCAGAGCGGAGCCGCAGCCCCGTGAGAATCCCCACACGCCTCAGGGACCTTTAGGCGCTTTAATTACCATGGCGGATGTGAGTTGAAGCTCCGACGTGGGAACGGCAACCGGGTTGGTCTAAATATACCCGGGAGTGGGAACTGTTTTCCGCACCGTCACAGAATATGTGAAGGAGCACGCAAGGTACGAGCCACTGAGTTGCGATGTTTACAACACTGCGGCTCAAAGCGCTCATGATGGGCAGAATAACGTCACCCGTCTCGAAAGACGAGTTCTCGAGTGACGGGATGGGGGCTCTCAGGGTACGAGTCACTGAGCCGCGATATTCACAACACTATGGCAAAAAGCACTCACGATGAACGGAAAACCTCATGCGTCTCGAAAGACGAGTTCTTGGGCGAGGGAATTGGGGCTCCGTCGATTACGAGTGACTGATCCGCGATGTTCACAACGCTACGACTCAAGGCGCTCCCGATGGACAAAATAACCTCACACGTCTCGAGAGAAGAGTTCTCGTGTGCGGTGAAACCGCTAGGCTCTATCAGCTGCGAAATCACATGAAGTACGGCCGGCAGTGTAGACTTCAGTAGTGCGAAAACCTTCCGCCGTGCTCGATCACTCCCTGCAGGCGTTGGGGAATAGACTCAAAGAGGCCATGCACGAAATCGTCTCTCTGGCAGAGACAATCTATTCCTGTTGGATTGGTGCCCATTTTTGGTCAGCATGCTGTTGAGGTTCATGCGTACCAGGCAGTTTTTCAGCACGCCCCAGACATTCTCAATTTTGTTCCTGTCCACCACCTTTTGCACTCAGAACAAGGTGTGCACTGCCTACTATTCAAGGAGGTCCCGTACCACTCCAGCTGCGTGGATAGGTCTGATGTCGAGCTGGCACGTTCATCAGCATCTCCCTGACGTCACCCATTGCAGGGCAAAGGCTTCTCTCATATGCCCCCAATTAACCCGGTCCTGTGCTAGCTGTATTCACTTGACTCCGGTGAACTTCTTAACCTCATTCGCCCACCTAACTTTCTGCCGCCCCCTTCTGCGCTTTCCTTCTCTAGAAATCTAGTTTGTTACCCTAAGCGATCATCGGGTGTCTTCTCTTCGCACTGCATGCCCTGCCCATTTCTTCTTCTTGACTTCCACTAGAATGTCAGTGACTCGAGGTATTGCTCTGACTGACGCTGTAGATTTCTACCACTTAAAGTTACGCCTACCATTTTTTATCCATAGCACTCTGCGTTGTCCTCAACTTAAGTAGAATCCTCTTTGTTAGCCTCCACGTTTCAGCCAGGTAGGTGAGTACAGGTAAGATGCAACTGTTGTATACTTTCCTCTTGAGCGATGCCGGTAAGCTGCTATTCACAATCTGTGAGTGTTTGCCTAATACGCTCCATGCCATTCTTATTTTCTTGTTATTTCCCTTTCATGGTCCGCATATGCGGTTATTACCTGTCCTAAGTAGACATATTCGCCTACTTCTTTCAGGGGTTCGCTACCTAACTTAAACTGCTGTTCCTTCCTGAGGCTGTTGAACATTACCTTAGTCTTCTGCATGTTGATTTTCAAGCCTACCTTTCTACTTTTCCTGACTAGGTCTTGAATCATTCTTTGCAGTTCATCGCCTAAGTTACTTAGCAAGGCAATTTCATTATCAAATCGCAGATTATTGAGGTATTCTCTCTCTACTCCTATCCCTAACTGGCCCCATTCCAAGTCTCTGAATACTTCTTCTAATCAATCTGTGAATAGTACTGGGCAGCCCCTATATATGTATATCTTCCAGCACCGTCACGTACGGGCTCGTTCATACGGCTCGGTTAAAGCGGGGCTTTATATGTTGGCTGATAGCTCACGCTATCGCGTCATCGCGAAGGTGGGAGTGAAAAAATTGTGAATGAGGTATCGTAGTGGAGGGCTTGAGACCACCGCGCAAAAGAGGCTATCACCTTATCGCACTTTAGAGGTCAAAATTGCCCCCTGTGCCATAAGCTGAAACAATACAGTGCATTGCTATGTGCAAAAGCAATGTCTTTTCTTTCAAGCTGAACCTAAGCGTAGCCATGCAGATAGCTCTCGCATAACTCCAGGTTTAAACATGAGCTAAACCACAGGTAATTTTTTGGCTAGGCATCAGTATGACCGCAGCGTCAGACAAATGGCGCGTGCTTCCAGTCACAGACATTGCAAGGTAGCAGGCCCTGCCGCACAAAAGAACCATCAGCACTTGCCACACGCACTGCATATGCGACTGACTGCGTCATGATAGCAATTATAAGATGCGGTCGGCCGTGTGTGTGTGGTAGGGTTGCTTCCCACAGACGCTTGAAATCTGCGGCTTCGTCAGTGATCGGTTCGAAATCATCAAATGGATACGAAATCAAATTTGGGAAATGGAACATTACGGAAGCGGGCCGTGAATTTAAGGTGAAATGCTTACTTGACTCTGCGAAAACGTGTCCGCAAAACATGGGAGCAAAATGTAACGTGATATGGCGTCACATGCAGGTGAGACTGGTAGTCGTAATTGTGTATGTAATGACAAATGGTATATAAATGTCATGTCGCACAAGTTATCATAGTTTATCACGAGCCATAGTCACCGGTCATAAGTCAGACAGATCAGATATGCAATGTGCACGACAATAGAGTCTATAAATTGCGTAAGTCAAAGACAAGATCATGACTAGTTTCTAAACATGACTCTCAAATTGCTCAGTCCTGATACTCAGATGTGCTGACTCACGACACCTTGGGAGCTACTAAACAATAGCCAACACACTTGCGTTCGCATTTCTGCAACGCAGATCTGTCTAGTGCTCTGAAAGTTTTAATTCTTGCAAAGGTATCGGCGCGCGTGGTTGAACACCACCTGACCTGATTGGAAAAAGTTGAGATCACACAACCCGGAGCCTCATACCGTGTACAGATTTATGAAAGAAAAATTGCTTTACCGAGGTAATTTGCTCTTGTCTCAGTATTTGCGAAGACAAGTTTCAAATTGCACGAAAACAAAATAAGCAAATCTGCAGCCTTGGCAGGGAGAGTATGTCAACACTGGAAAGTCCGCTCCCGGGTATATTTATACCAACATGATTACTATTCGTGTGACCGAGCTTCGACTCACGTCCACTATGGTAACTCTTATATATAAGGGTGCTTGAGGCTAAAGGGAAGGAAAGCAGACTTGGCTGGTCATTGAGGAGTGGCAACTCTGTAAATGCGCCCTGTCATGCCCACAGCCTCATATCATATTCTCATGGCAGGCTCTCAAAGCTTTTTCAGTAAAATTGCGGCTACTAAATGCTGAACTACTTCATGAGCTGGACGAGAAAGATAAACATTTTGCCAAAGATTCGGCAGCGATGCTCTCATGGCACACCCTCAAAGCGTTTTCAGTCAAATTACGGCTGCTAAATGCTGAATTACTTCTTCAGAAGCTAGAGGAGAAAAATAAAAGTTTTGTGAAAGTTTCGGCGGTAGGGGTACAGATATAAACCGCGGCTATGTCAATCTGATTTGATCTCGAAAGTGTCACCTGATCATGTATCCCTAACCAGCCCGCGAGTCTTGCGACTCCTAGGCTACCGCCTAGATCTTTTTTAGCGCCACCTTTGAGCTTTGGACACGTGAAATGGCAATTGTTGGGAGTCGCGGCAGGTGTTTCATATCGGTATACATTAGTGGCCCTAGCATGGCCCGTCCACTTTACGGCAATTACAGCTTATAGAAGGAATGGTTGTATAAACTGTGCAGCAGCTGCTAAATAACTAAAGTTTAGTGCTCTCCTTCAGCTTTGACAAACCAGGACAGCACCTTGGGCATGTTGGTTATGCATATGTTACAGCGCAGAACAACCGGGCAAGAAGGAGATAAGAGACAAAACATTAGCGCTTGTTTTTTTCCTGACCCGTTATTCTGCGCTGTTCTGGCAGAAATGTGACGTACCGCCGACGTGAAACAGTTCGGCAGTGAGCTCTGTTTACTGCAACGCCTTCTTTTATTCAAAACAGGCATACTGGCAGGTCATGCAAGCCATAGGCTATAAAAAACGAGCTAGGCAAAAGTAGTATGAAAACAAAACTTTTATTGCTGGGTCCTTATAAATATTGAAATTCTCCTCAGTAATTCCCTGCCATTGACAGCGAGATAATGCCAAGGCTACACTAGAGCCATGCAGTACCTTATAGTGCATGATACTTAGCTTGTGTCTCACACTGAAAGCGCTTATCATGCTCTTAGATTATAATTTTTAAGTAGCTTTAAACCCATGCTTGTTACTACAGTGATAGCGATAAATTGAATTTACGGTATCATGCTCACATGCAAGGCTTCTGATAGTCGCTGGGCAAATGATGTGGGCTACAGCAGAAACCTGTACCAGGTCATCTTACAAGCAGTTGCGCAAGTGATACTTTTACTGTGTTGTGAACGCTTTTGTGTTCTGTTTCTGTATGGCTACCATTTGTTCAACACTGTAGCCAAACCGGCGAGTTGGTGAGAACATATTGCTGTGGTGCTCATCTGTCGCGCTCTTTTTCCATCCAATAAGCTACCACTTGGCTTGCTACAGCAAACACCTGTACCTAGTCATTCTAGAAACAGCTGTGCAATTGGTGCTTTTACTTTGCTGTGAAAGTATTTGGGTTCTGCTTCTGTATGGCAATGCTTCTGTCTTTGAAAACTAGCATGTGGCTTTATTAAATTATCTCAGATGCCATTAGGTGTAGCCAATTTTGTAGGCCAACATGAAGCAGCACTTTGAGCATGTGCGCAAACCTTCCTTTGGCTAAACTGTCATCCATGTGGAAAAAACAGCAACATCCCTTTGCATTCTCATTTCTTTGGTATGGCTAAACGTGAGTATTGTATAATTATCTATATTATTATTATTGAATCATAATTGTCAGTGTTGAAATCGTTTGAAGATCATGATTTTAAACACACAGGACTTCCTTTGGAGTGTAATAATTCTTGCTTGTTTACATTAAGAATGTAGAACTGGCTTAAACAATCCTTATACAGAAAATTCGTTTCACACTGTCCACCATGTTACATTTAGGTATCGTCCCTTGGAATATATAGCTAGTATTTTAAGTTTACATGGTCATACACTCTTAGCTTCAATGAGAATGTGTGGCGTGCACTTTGCGAAATGGCATTGCATAGGTCACAGCCGTGCATCAAGGTTAATTGGCTTGTACGTAGAAGTACCAGCAACTCCAGCTTCACGTCATCTGCCTCTTTGCTCCGGTGTGCCGACGTGCATCGAGGCAAAGTTGTTTATTTGCAGAGGAACCAGGAGCTTCTGTGCCACATCTGGCTGTTTGTTACGGTGTGCAGATGCGCATCGAGGCAAAATGGCTTATGTGTAGAGGGATCAGGAGCTGCTGCTTAACGTCATTTGCCTCTTTACTATGGTGCACAGGTGTGCATTGACGCTAAGTGGCTTGTGCATGGAGGGCCCAGGCGCTGCAGCCCCACATTGTCTGCCTCTTCACTCAGGTACTTAGGTGGGTATCGAGGCAAAGCGGCTAAGGCATAGAGGGACCAGGAGCTGCTGTGTGACTTCGTCTGTATATTTGCTATGGTGCGCACCCGCGCATCGAAGCACAATGGCTCATGTGTAAAGGTTCTATGAGCTGCGGCTTCATGTAGTCCGCCTCTTTATTACGTTACGCTGGCACGCATCAAGGCAAAGTGGCTTATGCGTAGAGGGACCAGGAGCTGTTGCTTAACATCTGCTTTAATGCGCAGCTGCGTATCGAAAGCGGTGGTGGAAAGAATTTGAATCAGATAGAAATACTGGAGGTTACGCACTAGCTGACCTTGAGGAGGCCTGCCCTGGCAAACACTAGGGGTCCCTAGTGTTTGCCAGGGCAAACCTCTTCAAGGTCAGCTAGTGCGTTTCGGCACCCTAGTGGCGGTAGAGGGACTAGAGGCAGCTACTTCATGCTGTCTGTTTCTTCGCTACGGCGTGCGGCTACAATGGACGCAGTGGCATCTTGAAAAGCGCATACCACGCACTCGCGTATTAAGCTAAGAGTGAACGACTGCGTACATACTATAGCTTCATCCTATGAATAGGATGAAGCTAGGCCAGGTTTGATAAATTATAGCGCACCTCAGATATGGCCGGCAAAAACAAAAAGCCACTTCAGAAAATCAGATGCATTCAGTGTCATAGGATCCCTATTCATATACATGCTACTGACAAGCCAGTTTCTTCACGCTCATAAATGCCATACAAACAACCAAGGGTGCGTCTGTAATAGTCTAGCTTACTCTTTCTCTGCAGACTTGATTCAGATGTGTGCTTCATTGCTGTGCGTAGGACAGGTGTGAATCTTTGATTTCAAGCTTGCAGCAACTATGGCATTGTAGTTTAGAGGCAAAATGATACTAATAATCATAGCCCCCCGCAGCTTTTATCCCCTTTATTAGCATGGCCAGACACTGAATTATTAGTTTACTCTGCATTGTTTTTGTCTAGTTGATGTGCCGAGATGTAAACATATTTATATGATTTTAAGTTGTAGACTTTACACTTAGAAACATTGTAGCGTTATGTTCTCATTCATTTAATGATTTTTGTAAGCAATCAGTGGGTAGCACGATGAGGACCGTCTACTCTTCTTGGGTCACGTGTTGAACGCCCAGCGGCGGGCCTTCTACCACTTGCTCTTGGGCAGGAGTTGGGAATACGCTCACAGATAGGCAGCTACAGCAGGGTCCGGCTTAACGGTAACGTGAGCAGAGAGGGAGAGCAGTCCCTTCTTCCGAGGGCTTTGCGGTCGCACTCGAAGACGCGGGGAGAGGCGGTTTGTTCTCGTCGCTGCGTCACGCAGAGGCTCTTCTTTTTTTAAGGAGCTTTACGAACAGTATACACCAACGACCCAATATTACACTGACTGGACCCATCGCCAGGAGTCAGCGTAGCTTCAAAACAAGCGTCTCTTTTGGAAGGGCGGCATATTATTCAAAGTACAAACGATGCCAGGCTGAAGGGTGCAAGGCTCTCTTCGTACACGGCCAATAACGGCCGTCGGACATCCGGTTAAAATCCGTACTTCCAAAGCCGGAGTGAGACATCTACCGGAAGAACGAAACACATCCGAAAACGGTCATCCGAATTGGGGCATGAACCGGGAGAACGAAACACAGCCGAAAATGGAAATTCGAATTGGGATGGCCGTAGGATTTACGATGGATTATCTATCTCGGATTAACATTTAAACAATTATTTATAAACAATAGTCTTTCGATACAGACCTCAACAGCACCCGTGCTCATCAGTTGATGCGTGGGCACTAATTAGTGGGATGGGCTGCCAAGGAAACTCCGACCTGAGCGCACTCATTATAAGATAAATGACCAGTAAAAAAGAAACAGGCCCTGCCAGTCATTGCAATTTACATCAAGTTATCAATGGTCGCGTTTTCTCCAGAAAAGCTATTCATTTAGGAAGCTGTCAGAGCAGTTCTGCGGCGTTCAACAGTACGCTGTCCTTTTCGCACCGCTCCTTGAAAGCGCTCACAGTACTGTGATCCTAATTACTACATTAATGATTTCATTAATTGGAAAAAAAACGTCCTCAGTTTATAAACGTCATTCGCACATGCAATTGAGCCAGCGCTTGGAACGCATTATAACTACATTATATTGAATATACTCTAGTTCGCTATTGCTAAGGTAACGAACTACAGTGTACTAGAATGTATAATGAACCATCGACGTTTCAGCCGCCATGTTTGTTTACATATTTCCAGGGGGCGCTCGGAGCGAAAGACGAAGTGAATCGGCTTCGCACTTGCAGGAGATACCTAAAATTCGGACCGTGGAATTTCGCCTGTACCGCCTCAGTTAAGCTAGCCCCAGTCACCAACATCGTGACAAATCTGGTAGTGAGGTCTGATGTCCCGTGCCCCTCAGCTAAGCAGGAGTGCTGGTCATATATTCGAGGTAATGCCTGTTCACCGCACCAGCCGCAGGCAACGCGGCCTACCACCTCAGTTTTCCCCATCGGCCATGACTGCCGGCAGCCACGAGGTCGTCGTGACGCCTGGAGTGGCGCCTATTTACGTGATGTTTCAGAACCCCCGCGTCCCAAAGACCTTTCACGGGGACACCTATTAAGACGTCGACGACTGGTTGCAGCCCTACGAAAGGGTAGCTACCTTCAACCTCTGGGATGACACCGCCCGGCTTTGCAACGTCTACTTCATCATCGACGATGGTGCTCGGACATGGTTCGAGAACCATGAAGAGCAGCTGCCTTCCTGGAGTGAGTTCAAGCGTCATCTTGTGGCTACTTACGGGAGCTCAGATCGCCGCGAACGGGCCGAACTCGCTCTCCAATTTCGGGTTCAAATGCCTAACGAAACCGTCGCGGCGTATATTGAAGACATGACACGCCTCTTCAAGCGGGCAGGCCCTACAATGTCCGAGGACAAAAAGCTGCGCTACCTCATGCGTGGCGTCAAAGAGCAGCTTTTTGCTGGCCTGGTGTGCAGCCCGCCGAAAACTGTCGCAGAATTCCTTGCGGAAACATCCACGATAGAAAAAGTGCTTCAGCAGCGAGCTTCGGCACAGAATCGTACCGTACATGCCACCTCCATCTCTGCCGAGTTACCATCGCATGGCATAGACACATCGGCGCTACGGGAGCTTGTACGTTCGATTGTGCGCCACGAACTCAGACTGCTGTATGGCGCACCTCAACCAGCTTCTACCTCCACTGCGAGCGTTGTCCGCGACAAAGTGCAGCAAGCGCTCCGGCCTCCGTTTCCAAGCGGTGAACCTCACCCTGCTCTTCCTCCTACGCCACCTGAGTGTCACCGCCCCATATACGCCGAGGTGCTACAATACTCTCCGCCCCAGTCGCCAACCCTCATTCCTGCTAACGTAGCGGTACCGACAACACCAGCCCCCGTGATCCAGTACGTAACGGATTCCCATCCGTCTAGACGGAAAGCAGACGAGTGGCGTACCGCTGACCGACGGCCGTTATGCTTTCACTGCGGCGAACCGGGTCATGTCTATCGGCGCTGTCCCTACCGTCGACTGGGCCTCGAAGGTTCTTCTGTCGAGTCACCGCGGCTTCGCTACGGCGAAGGGCTCCGAGCCGTTGAAGATGTCGTCGATGACCAGCGCCGTGGTGTTCCGTCTCGTCTGCGGTAATCTCGATCACCGTCGCCCAGGGCTCGCCCTTCGCCAATTGTTGCGAGGTCCTCATGGGCAGCGCAGGGCCGATCGCCCAGCCCCTGGCGGGAAAACTGAAACCAGCGACCCTCGGGGGTAGGTGCGCTGGACATCGCTGAGCGGGAGACCACTCATCGACGCGGACACGGAACGTCTACGCATCGATATTGGAAAACTCCGCGGTTGCTGATTATAACGCTACCTCAACGCCACCACGACGCACCCGCAACGACGACGAATTGCCGGTGAAAGTAACGACGCACCAACGCACCCGCAACAACAACGAATTGCTGGTGAAACAGACGACGCAACAACGCAACCGCAACGACGACGAGTTGCCGGTGGAACCAACGACGCACCAACGCACCCGCAACAACAACGAATTGCTGGTAGAACAGACGACGCAACAACGCACCCGCAACGACGACGAGTTGCCGGTGGAACCAACGACGCACCAACGCACCCGCAACAACAACGAATTGCTGGTGGAACAGACGACGCAACAACGCAACCGCAACGACAACGAGTTGCCGGTGGAACCAACGACGCACCAACGCACCCGCAACAAC
>JAJIZL010121518.1:265583-293733 GCA_023969395.1 Amblyomma maculatum
GTGGAACCAACGACGCACCAACACACCCGCAACAACAACGAATTGCTGGTGGAACAGACGACGCAACAACGCACCCGCAACGACGACGAGTTGCCGGTGGAACAGATGACGCAACAATTCACCCGCAACGACGACGAATTGCCGGTGGAACGGACGCCGCAACAACGCGCCTGCAACAACGACGAATTGCAGGTGAAGCATACCGCATATACCGACGCAGAGCACTAAAAGACTCAAAAGCCTGATATTCGCGAGCAGTTTTGGTTGGACATACCAGTAATACTAGATGGTCGCCATGTTCGAGCTTTGTTGAATACTGGCGCTAATTATTCTATTTTGTGCAGCCAGTTTGCCGCCATTCTCAAGAAGGTTTTGACTCCGTGGGCTGGCACACACGATCGCACTGCGGGTGGTCATCTGGTTACTACTCTAGGCATGTGCACGGTCAGGGTTCAAATTCAAGAGTCGACATTTGTGGTAAGCTGCCTCGTTCTGAAAAGCTGCTCACGTGACCTAATTCTGGGCGTAGATTTTCTTCGTGAATATAGGGCAATTATTGACCTCCGGGTGTTTAAGGTCTCGTTTTCTACTGAGAAAGCAGTGGCCCTCAGCAGTACAAAGCGACCACTCAATGCTCAATGTGATTCGAGTTTATGCGGACAGTGTCGCGCTGCCACCCCGAACCAGCACCTTCGTTAATGTCAAATCCGATGCACTTCACGATGGTGACGCAATAGCCGAAACTAACGTCTCGCTACTATTGACCTAGGGAGTCTGCGTTGCTCGCAGTTTCATCCATTTTAACTGCGGTCAATTTAAGGTACTTGTTACCAATTTTTCGCACGAGTATCGAAACCTTCTTCGTAACACTTCTGTAGCTTTCGCGGAACGCATATCTGACGTCTCCGAGTGCTTGTCCACAGAATCCGTGCCACCCCCACATCCTTTGACAACCTCGATATTAGCTCAGAGCTATCGGTCAGCCAGTGTCAACAACTGCTTTCATCGTTACTCGAATTCAGAGACTGTTTTGCATCGTCGTCAAAAGTGCATCAGACTCCCATCGCCAAGCACCAGATCGTGACGTTCGGTGATCTGCGCCCAATTCACCAGCACCCCTACCGCGTCTCTTCGACCGAGCGCGAAGTTATTAGGTCACAATTAAAAAAATGCTCGAATATGATGTTATCCAGCCTTCAAATAGCCCATGGGCCTCCCCGGTCGTTCTAGTTAAAAGGAGAGAAGGCAGGTTACGTGTTTGCGTCGATTACCGCAAGCTAAAGGCCGTAACCAAGAAGGATGTTTACCCCTTGCCGCGGATTGACGACTCTCTCGACCGCCTTCGGCGTGCTAAGTACTTTTTGTCCATCGATCTAAAAGTGGCTGCTGGCAGATTGAGGTAGATGAGCGAAATCGTGAGAAGGCGGCCTTTGTCACACTCGACGGCCTTTACGAATTTAAAGTTCTACCTTTCAGACTTTGTTCCGCTCCGGCCACATTTCAGCGGATGATGGACACTGTCCTCGCCAGGCTTAAATGGCAGTATTGCCTAGTCTACCTAGATGACATGGTGGTCTTCGCAGAATCGTTTGCACAACATCTTAAGCGTCTGCGGTCAGTACTCGAAGCCCTTAGATCCGCTAACTTCACACTTAAGTCATAGAAATGTCACTTTGGCTACCGAGAGCTTAAATTCCTCGGTCACGTCGTAAGCGCTCCCGGCGTGAAGCCCGACCCTGACAAGCTTACTGCTGTTGCGGAATTTGCGATTCCACGTGACAAGAAAGCTGTTCGCAGACTTCTCGGCTTGTGCAGTTACTACCGGCGTTTTGTCGATAACTTCGCTGCTATCGCTGAACCACTGACTCGGCTCACCCGGGGAGATACCCCTTTTGTTTGAAGTCACGAGCAAGAAGCTGCTTTTGCCGAGCTGCGTCTCCGTTTCCAATCGCCGCCTGCTCTAGCCCATTTCGATTAGTACGGTGAGACACAAATCCACACCGACGCCAGTAACATTGGCCTTGGGGCGGTTCTCGTGCAACGTCAAGAGGGTGTAGTCCAGAGACAGTTTATGCCTTACGCATGAAGCAATATTTTGCGCGGTAACTGAAAAACAGCATCTTCAAACTTTTTTTTCGTTTTCTTTTGTCCACTTGTGTGCACGTGTGCAGTGTGCGTCACGCTTAAGGAGGGAGGAATGCCAGGGGCCGCTCGGAGTGAAAGACGGAGTTGACAGTTGACAGCCGTGTGGTACGGAAGCGTGTTCTATCGCTCCTCCGATTGCACGTGGCTACCGGAAACGGACGGACTGGCGACAGCAGGAGCTTCCGAAGCGTCAAATAAATGAGTTCTTTCTTTTATTAACTTTATTTTGTTTTCAGCTAGTTAGGTTGGGTGCAGCCTAAAGAATAGATTTTAGCTCTTTGTCCTAGCGGCCTGGTTTTTCGTGCCGGCCGCTAGGTTTTCTCGGCGTTCATTCTTTAACTATTTTGTTTAGATGAATACTTTTTTCTAGGATATTGGCATTCGCAGAAGTCATTTTAACGCGTGTTTGCTAGCCGTTTCTTGTATCTTCTTTTGGCAGTTTGTATATTCTGAAAATTCGTAATAGATATAGTTCAGTCGATACATGCTTAAGATGTGCAATCAAAAGAAGGTAAAGTGTACTCAGTGTGAGGCACAGGTAAATATCAAGGAAACGCGTTTTGACTCTGTAGATGAAGCGGAAGGCAACGACTTTTTGTGTCGGTGTTGCGTGCTGAGTGCGCGCCTAGATAGATTTGATCAAGAAAGGGGCAGTTTAATGTCTCGTGTGGATGATTTAGAAAATGAAGTACGTTTGTTAAGGGCAGAAAATCAGAAACTGCTTGGACAGCTTCCTCAAATGGAAAAAAAATGGCCGACTTTACCCTTGGAACGAACGAGGACGAATCTTCTAATGCGGGCTACATGGCTGGGACCAGCACTGGCATGGAAGGCATAAGCAAAGTAGGTCAGGCGGATCCGAACCAACAGAGTTATTCACAAGCAGCTACTAAGAAGCTGGAAAAAAAAGGAAGAAGTAAGGAAGAATGAAAATCCCAGAGAGAAGGACACAGATAACCGAAAGCAGGAGCCAACAGTTGGGAGAGGGAGAGAGAAGGCCCAGGTGCGCATCGCCGGAGATTCTAACATGAGCAGGTGCAAGCGAGATATCTTGGAACGTGTAAAGGGTGATAAGCGAGTGTTAGTTGGAGCCTTCCCAGGGAGCACAATGAGGGCAGGGCTGAAAGAGAGTAAAAATAGGCTCTTGAAAAATTCCGCACAGCGCAGTATGGGGATAGTAGCCGTGGGGCTAAGCGATGTCCTAAATGGTGACGCTGCAGGAGTGGTGGAAAGTTTAGCTAAGGGAGTTGACGATATCAGGGAGATAGCACAGCAAGCGCAGATAGTTGTATGCAAAGTACCGGAGGGGCTAGGATTGAACGGAAAGCTGGAAAAGGACGTGGTGAAAGTTAATCAGGACATAAGTTAAGCCTGGAGAAGCGTTTCGAAGTAGTTGAAGTAAACAGGGAGTTGCATAAAGCAGGTTTTGGTAGGGCTTTTCAGCGAGATGGCATTCATATTATCAGAAGGGTGGGAGCAGAGATCGGCTGGCGCCTAGCAGGCAGGGCTGTAGCTATTTTAGGGGGTCCGCGAGGACTCCGTGCACAGAGGTAGTTAGAAGTACGTGAAACAGAAGAAAGTGTAATAACGGAGGCTGAGCCCAAAAAAATGGCAAGAAGGATTTCGAGAAAGAAGAGTACAAAAATAAATTTAACACTAGCATCAGCTACGTAAACATGCAAGGAGATAGAAAAAGAGCGAAATGGCTAGAGATAGAACAGCAGTTGAGGGATGACAAAATAGGTGTGTGCGCTCTTTGCGAGACTCATCTCAGGGATCTAGCAGATCAGCCGTTCATAGAAGGCTACGTCTGGGAAGGGTGCAACAGAACGGGAACGGAAAAAAAGGGTGGAGGGGTAGGTATGTTGATACACCAGGGAACAAATTGGCAAATATTTAAATCATCTTGTAAAGAACATATATTGGTATCAGGAACAATTGCCGGCATAAGGACATGGCTAGGGGTAGTTTATTTACGAACAGGACACCAATGCAGGCAAGAAAACAAGGATCTTGTTGAATGTCTAAGTGACGATATAAACCAGTTTGGAGACGGGGCCAATATTATTCTGCTGGAGGACATGAACGGCCACATCGACTATCTGGATGGATACACAGATTGTAACGAGAAGCTAATGCTACATTTCTGTGAGCGACACGTTCTAGTTATAGTAAATAGAGAAACAAAATGGTGAAGGCCAAATCACGTGTGAATTCCGCAACAGGCAGACGACCATTTACTACTGCCTAATGTCACGGGAAATTTATAGCAAGGTCACAAAAATGGAAATGGACGAAAAAGGGGAGTGTAGTCTGGGAAGTGATCATAAACGTATTACTCTGCAGATGGGGTCCTTGATGAAAAGAGAAATGGAGCTTAGACAAAAAGTAAACGCAAAATTAAACGACGATGAAATAGCGCAGATAGCAGCAGGCAGAGAGGAGGCAATAGAGAAAAGCCCCATGGAAGACTGGGATTATGAACAGGTAGAACTACTCATAAGGAGTAAAATTCAGGAGGTTAAAGTAGCAAACCGCTGGAATGGAAAGAGGAAGCCACGGAGCTGGTGGAATAAGGAAATCAGGGTAGCTATTGAACAACGAAGGGCTGCTTCAAGGGAACACCGAATGGCAAAGAAAGCACAGGTATCTCAGGAGGAAATTGTCCAAAAATGGGAATCATATCGACAAAAGAAACTTGAGGTACAGGCCCTCGTCCAAAGTTAAATAAGGCAGTCCGCCGATCGCTGGATGCCTGACATATACGATACCTCTACAGGCGGAGCAAGAAAATTCTGTAACCATATAAGCTCGCTAGGGAAGAAAAACTAAAGAAAGCAGTATCGGATTCAAGATAATGAGGGAAATTGTTTAAAGGGAGAACGCAGTGAACTACATTACATCAGGTATAGCCGAGTCATTTAAGAGCGACGATAGGGTAATCTCCGCAAATCAGGAAGCAACACAAAGTAGCAGAATAGAAAGCAGCTTAGAACTAACCAATCTAAACTGGAAAAAGGCAGAAAAAAATATTCCTAAACACATCTACAGGAATAGATGGAATTCCGATCAAGCTGATTAATAAACTTGGTCCTATTAGTAAGGAAACGTTGTTAAAAGCTCTGGAAACAGGCATAACGAATACGCAAATTCCGGACAGCTGGCGGCAGAGTAAAATGAATTTGATTTATAAAGAGAAAGGAGAAAGGATGCACATAAAATCCTACAGGCCCATTACCATAACATCAGTTATGTACAGGGTGGCCATGCAAGCGCTGAAATTACAGGTGCAAGCATGGGTAGAAAGTAGCAAGATACTCGGAGAACTTCAGAACGGCTTAAGAAATGGTAGGCGCTTAGATGATAGCCTGTTCGTGCTTACCCAATGCATCGAAATATCTAGAGTGGAAAATACACCTTTATATTTGACCTTCCTGGACATAAACGGAGCGTGCGACAACGAAAACAGGGAACTCCTGTGGCACATATTAAAAGAGGAAGGTATCGGTTATGAGATAATAGAGTTTCTACAGGAAATCTGCTGGGATAACAAAGTAGAAATTACATGGGAAGGGATAAGAAGTACGGAAAATGCCAAAGCATGCAAAGGATTAAGACAAGGCTGTCCTCTATCACCGGTGCTGTTCATGCTTTATATGATAATCCTGGAACGGAGGATACAAGACCGTAACCTAGAGTTTAACCTGTCATATAGATTAGGTGAAATAGCGGTAGAGCAGCGCCTCCCCGGTTTGATGTATGCAGACGATATTGTGCTGCTAGCTGAGAGTCTGGAAGAATTGCAAACTCTAGTTAAGTATTGCGGAGACGTAGGAGACGCTCTAGGCTTCATTTTTAGCGCAGTTAAGTCGGGTCTGATGGTATTCAACGGCTCAATTGATCAGGTTCTTAAAATACAAGGCCATGAAATACCCAGAGTAACAGAATATAAATATCTGGGGGCATGGGTAAACGAAGGATTCGCATACATTGAAAAGCATGAGCAATCACTTGAGGCAAAGGGCGAAGAAATGCCGGGATAATAAAGCATAGGGCACTGTAGGGATGCAACAGGTATGAGGTTTTGTGGGGTGTTTGGAAAAGAATTATGGTGCCCGGACTTTTCTTTATTTATTTTTTATTTATATATACGGCGATCTGGTACAGATCATAGCAGGGTGGGAAAACCAAAAGAAGTACAAGCATATAAACGCACTCACTTTCGGAAATGCGGTTTTGCGCCTGAAATCAGACGTACAGTCGACATTAAAAATAAATCAGGGAGCCGTTGGACGATTAGCACTGGCTACCCACGGCAAAACCACAAATGAGGCGGCACAGGGAGATATGGGCTGGGCATCTTTCGAGGTGCGGGAAGCTCAGAGTAAAATATTAAATGAGGAACGCCTGAGGAAATTGGACAGTAACAGATGGGCAGCTAAAGTATGTAAATAGCTGTACTTAAAAAGCGTTGACTAACAATGGAGGAAAAAAACTAGGAAACTAACTAGTAAGTATGTTATTCACAAGGATGGAGAAATAAAGAGCAATAAGCAACAGGTGAAAAGCACAGAAGGTAAAAATTGGATAAATTCGATGGAAAAGAAAAAAAAAGTGTGGAATTATACCGAAAGTGGAAAATGCAGATCAGGAAGGAAGCTTTCTCGATACCTCAAGAGGTAGTGCCCTACTTTTTGAAGCTAGATCAGGGTGCCTTAGAACACGCAGCTACAAAACGAAATTTAACAATGAAGATGACGCATGTGCTGTATGTGGTAACTCCAGTGAAAAAATTGACCGTATTATACTCGAATATAATGGTATCCACCCCGAAGTTAATGCAGGCGCCGTCAATGTTCCTGAAGCTCTGGGGTTTAAAGATACCAGTGGCTGGGTGAATAAACCGCGTGTGGAAACTAGCAAAAAACGACTAGAAGATTGGGGGCATAAAAGCAGAGAAGTCACATAATGTTACTAATGTAGAAACAAAAATTCATTAAATAGAATGATGGTTTAGTTAACCAATCTAATTCAATATTTAAGATATACGGAGAAAACTTAGCATGATAGCTACTGCTGCCACCCCGTTGCAAAGAGGATGCTCCTATATTCCATCCATCCATCGAAGTGAATCGGCTCCGCACTTGTAGGAGATACCTGAGATTCGGACCGTGGAATTTCGCCTGTACCGGCTCAGTTAAGCTAGCCTCAGTCACCAACATCGTGACAATATCATAGATTGCTTCGGTCTTGCCTTGACTAAAGGTGTACAAATAATATTAATAAAGTGATGTTAAAAGACTGTTTTAATAAACAATGCTGCATATTATTCATTGTGACACATTACAAATTCAACTGAGAGTTTTTATTTTGGAATAGTGCGGTAACATGCTACATAGGTATATGTTACTGGCGGCTCGGCTAAAGTACCGCTAAGCCAGCCTAAGCCTTCGACAGTCATAGCCGCTAGCCGCTCAGCACGAGTGGCCGTGTTCTCACCGTACCACCATACCGTAGCTTAGCTCGTGGGCGTGCAATTCATAATCCGGAGCATCTAGTCGTGTCGTGGTAAGTAAACATCTTTTAATGCACCCATCAGGGTTATTTAGGCGCTCTTCAATTTGTCTAGTAATTCACACCCCAAGTTTTGGTTTTGGGAGTGGTTCATTTGGTATCAGTGCTCCAGCGGTCAACACGGACCTTAAAATGCTTCGGTCGGTTAAACCGCTGGCTTATTCAGGCTCAAATTCCAAACGTATAGCATATAACCGTCTGTCTTTTTTAATACCAATTTAGATTATCTGCTTGCCTGATTCGGCCACAAATCATTCGAAATCCTTGTCTTCTGCAGCATCGTTCCCGCGGCGACCCATAAGCAGCCAAGCCTCGTTATCTGGGTTGCCGACCGCCGATATTAGAATGCATCATAAAACCGCGCAAAAAAGGCACAGAGAAGAAAACGACGGAGCAAAGCGCGGAACCTAAACTGGTTTATTACCACGGTACGTCATCTTTTATACAATCATCGTAATCACAATATAACCTAACAAACAATCATCACGTCACAGTGGTACGCAGGTGTGTACGGGACATCATACTACCCCAGATAGGCAAACTCTTTTTCTGAAAAGTTAACCGAGGTTTTGCTGATACATGATCCGGATTCTTTCTTAATACAATAGGCCTCGTACACTTATCTACTATGTTTTGTCACGAACTTCTTCAGGATAACCGTCTCGCGAAACCGAGGCATGCAACCACAACAGTGGCGACTATGGTCAGCCACGTGCCCTCCTCCCACCGATGCGCTAAATCCTGCGTCGTGCTCCTGAAGTCTTAGGTTTATACAACGTCCAGTTTGTCCGATGTAGCGTTTGGCGCAGGACAGGGGTAATTCATAAAATACTCCGGTTATGCACGGCACAAATCTGTTTGCATGCTTAATGCTGCATTCCTCTTTGTTCCCTCCCTGCACTTCATTGCATAGGCCAGCCAGTTTTTGGGGTGCGGTGAAGACTACCGGAACATCGTCTTTCAGTGCCACGTTTTTCATTTTATGCGATATCTGGTGGAAATACGGCAACTGGTCTCTTGTGCTGCGTTTCTTCCCTGTGGTGGGGCTCAGCTACTCCCCTAGCGTCACTGGCAGGGGCCTCTAGCATCGAGGTAATTACCTCCGAGGGAAAACTGGCATTTGACAGCCTGTGTAGCTGGAAACCCACACTTTGAGGGATTTTGTGGTTGCAGGACTTGTTCGGAGCAACAAATAGGCAGTTTTTTGCAATACCAATTTTTGATCAGCTTCGAATGAGCTGACTGGTAGCTAAAAATAGCACGCTAGTGTTTCGCGAACAACAATACAGATATCTAAGAATTGCAAGGATCCTTGCTTTGGCACCTCATGGGTGAAGCTAAGCCCAAAGGCAAACTCCGAGAAGATTTCAAGAACTCGGTGCCCCGCAATCATACCCCCCTCTTGCGTAACCCCTTTAAAAAAATGGCATAATGAACAACATATCTAAAAACCTTAGCCGAGTAGGCTGTGTCAAGGCGCTCAGCAATTCGCTTGTCACAGTATGATAAAAATATGTCACTTAACAAAGGGGCTATGCAAGAACCAATACAAACGCCATGCTTTCGAACGAAGTTCTTCCCGTCAAATATAACAATGGTCGAAGAAAGATAATACCGAAGAATTTCTATAAAGTTATCTACACTTAGTCCGTATGCGTTTTGAAAGGCCACGGGGCCGTAGTCATCAATTGTATCTTTAGAAGCGCTAAATAGTTTGTCCGGAGGTATGGAATAAAACTGGTCTATTACATAATTGAAAAAGGAAAGAAGGTTTCATTCGAGCTTTCATGATCACGAAGAAATGCAATAACCTCTTCTGAATTTTTCATCTTGTACGAGTCCTCAATTCGGAGTATATACAGACGTTTTAGAAGAAACTTGGAAATAGCCCCTGCCCCGTATCGCGCTCAGAAACAATGGCTCTGAAGGAAAAACTGTCTGTATGGGTTTTGGCGGAAAAAAAAATGCTCAGAGCTCCGCTTTTTTCCCATTCGACTATTTTCTCAAGATTTTCCAGGTTGAACCTGTCACACAAAGCAAGCGCTAGTTTATCAGCTTAGGAGCAGTACACTTTGTTGCGGAAAAGGTTTTTAAAACGGCTTCCTCTCATTTTTTCTCATAAAGTAAAATAGAAAGAACAGCGAAGCTACCCTATTTATCTGAAATCAGTAGGGCAGGGTCATGTTCCTGAGATGATCAATAGTTTCTTTGACTTGTAGTCTGTCTTTTTTCCTGACCCGCTTCGACACAAGACAGTTCACACCTTCCGAGATGCACCAGTCTTTTTCATCCTCCAGCATACGTTTAGCTATATCCTTAACCAGAGACAATAGTTCTACAGGGGAGACCCTAGGCTCAGTGCTGAATTATCAGACAAAAATTTGTCAACAAATTTCGGTACATTGCATGTACCGACATAGGTAACTTTTCCTGGTTGGGAATTAACACGTCTCCGACATATTAACCAATCAAGTAGCGCTGGAAGGCACTGGGATACAGTAGCTCAGTACAATATCTAGTTTCACGAGAGTCTCTTCTGTACATGGCAGCATGGCTCTCTGGTCTCCCAGCTTGGGACATTGCGAGCACACGCAGGTTTCCTTGAAGATGTCGTAATTGCCTCGATAGTTGAGAGCGGAGTATCTTCATCAGTTTTGTAGTATGCCTTGGTGAAGGGGTACACGGGAAGAAGAGGGCGACAACCTCCGGTAGAAAGAGCCGGTGTTTCATGGCGAACGCACACACACACACGCACGGCAGGTAAGGATCGCAGTCAAGTAAACAAGGGTAATGGAAGGATTAACACAGAGAAAAGAAGGTAGAACAGGACCCATTGAACTGGAATGTAGCAGGTGTAATAGTTAGGGATGGGCTAGTTGGTGGCTTGGGAAAGGGTTCATGGCCTATGACCCCTTCCCAAGCATTACACCTCAAAGAGCCGAGCAGCCAGATAGGGGGAAAACTTGTACCCATTGAAAAACCGGTGGGTACCCGGCGGCACCAGGGATCGAACTTGGTACCCCCCGAATGCGAGGTGCTCTACCACAAGGCCATGCTTCCGTAAAACGGACCACATAAGGGCCTCGGCCGCGCGAGGCGGACTTATGGTTGTCCGATGGCGGAATGAGTCACTGTCCCATCGGCGCAACTATTTGGGCCATGACCCCTTTTTCAAGCATTTCACCCTATGAGAGCCGAACACCAGGCGGGGAAAGCTTGCACCCATTGAAAAACCGGTGGGTGCCTGGCGGCACCAGGGATCGAACCTGGTACCTCCCGAATACGAGCTCTACATTTAGCGAAGAGAGGAAATCCTATGGTTGTTAAGTGTACCAAATTGAATTCCAGGGGAAGGAAAACGTAGCCGAGGGTGGCAGAAAATCAGGTGGGAGAAAGAGGTTACTAGGGTTTCAGGGGTAAAAAGATGCAGCTAGCACAGCACCAGCTTAACTGGAGCATTATGAGAGGGGCCTTCGAGCCGCAGGGGGTATATCCTGGCTGAATAGGATGAAAAATGACCCTGGACGGCATTCGTATTACTCTCTAGACACCCCTCTCCGCTCTTTCTCTGTACGGTATCTGGCGCGCGAAGCGGCGTACAGACCTAGTAACACCTGCAGTTCAAGCTTCAATCCCAGCATAACGTGACGTTGACAAATGTGAGCAGTATGAGCTAAAGCTTTCGAAGAACACATATCTAATAGCTACATATTTCGCGGTCTCTGACTGAAGACTTTATTCGAGAACTCATAGGTTGTTGTCGATGCAGTTGTACCTGACGTCGTTTTTGCAGTTGGTACTGTTCTGCCTGCAGTAGTTGTTCTAGTAGAGGGCGTATTGGGCGCCATCGCACTGGCAGTACTTCTTGCAGAACTATAGGGGATCTCTGAGTAGGGAGTGCACCTTGTACGGTATCCTGTTTGAAAACCGGCGAGGGCAATGGCTGAAGCCGGTCGTCGCTCGGAAATATAACTTTCGGGATGCCTTGCAACAAAAGTACAAATGAGCCTCTTAGGCCCAGGGTGTTTACCGTACAAGAGTAATATACCTAAAGTTTACCTGAAATAAGATGCAAGTGGCAACTTCCCAATAATGTCATTTGGTAAACAGTGTATTAGATGTTAGTGTATCACCCTACAAAGCGCACCAGTCGTACACGCCATTTACTGTAATATCGATGCATTCTTACAACTTTCACTGCAGTGATTTCTGTCCATTTTTGCTGCGAGGGCCTTTGGTTTTCTGCTTCGACTGAATGTATGTATAACCTAAAAACGGATCCCGTGACTAACTCAACACAATAATGCTCCAAGTATAAGAAATGAAAACAATTACTGAAAGCTGCACTTTAATCACTTTGAATATTGAAAGGGGAGAAATTCTTAGCCTTTACTTACAGTACACCTCGCTGCGCCGAACCGTTATAGCATGAGAGTGAGTACAACATAAAGTGACTGGCACCCCGCCGGTGTGGCGCAGTGGTTACGGTGCTCGACTACTGTTCCCAAGAATGCGGGATCAAATCCCGGCCTCGGCGGCCGCTTTTTGGCGGAGTCGAAATGCAAGGCGCCCGTGTGCTGTGGGTTGTCAATGCACGTTAAAAAACCCCAGGGGGTCGAAATTTCCGGAGTCCTCCACTACGGCGTCTCTCATAGCCTGAGTCGCTTTGGGACGTTAAACCCCACAAACCAACCAACCAACCAACCAGCCAACCATTAAGTTATTAGCACGAGAATGTAATCACACTAAAAGGAGGGATGACAAAGGAGTAATACATCAAGATCGAAAAAAAAAGTACATTCAGCCTACAGACATCGGTTTGGAAGAATATTGCAATCACAAATCTTAGATCAGTCTTAAATATACATCCCGTGAAGCACTTACAACTTCTACACGGCAACTTATTCCACTCAGAAATACTACGGAGAATAAAAGATAAAACTTCATGTATTTCGTTCTGCGGTGCATTTCACAGATTTTGAAACAGTGGTCTCTTCTGTTTAAAATATAGTGGGGTATTTTATTGCATTTAAGCTCGTCAATTCCTGTCGCATACATGTTTATTGGGTGCAGAAGTTTCAGCCGGTGGTTCTGGCGCCTTATCTGTAGCGGTTCTAGAGCGGTGTGTTTCTTTATTTCAGTTATGCTTCCGTGTCTGGAGTGCTGCCTTGATATAAACCTGGAAGCGCCGTTTTGTATGCCTTCTAGCCTATCAGTCAGGTATCCTGCACTGGTGGGGATCCCACAGTGCGGTGGCATATTCTAATTGCGGTCTTACCAGTGACTTGTATGTTGTAGTTGTAAGAATCTGAGCGGCAGTTCTAATGGTTAGTATTAGCAGGCTAAGTATTTTGCCAGCTTTCCTGACGCTGATATCAATGGTGCTAGAAAAGGACAGATCAGAATTTAGACTAACATCTAAATATTTAACTTCGTTTACCTTTCTGAGTATGGAATCTTAGTGTTTTAGTAGGTTCATCAGTGATTTTAGATTTAGTGAATGTTACCTGGTAACATTTATAAGTACTTAGGCTATGTTCCCAGTCTTAGTACCAGGAGCTTATTTTGTTCAAGTCCAGCTGGAATGCTCCTATATCATGTTGATTGCGAATGGATCTGTAAACAACTCAGTCATCTGCAAAAAATCTCATTTGTGAGGAACGTTTGAAGCAATATCATCGATATAAATTAGAAAGAGTAGCCGCACTTGCATCGAGCCTTTTGGTACTCCCGAAGTGACTTCGATAAACTAGAGTTCTTGCCTCCAATAACTACGTATTCTAACATGTCGTTCATGTACTGTTAAATACCATTCATTACTTTCGCACCCAAACTAAGAGTGCTCAATTTACGTATTAATAAGTCATTTGATACGGAATCAAAGGCTTTGCGATAAAAGAGAAAAATTGCATAGGTACGCATTCTTTTGCAGGAGTGCCTAGAATTCATGAAATAGTTGAATCAGCTGAGCGGTACAGCTCATGCTTTGCGAAAACCATGCTGATTTGAAAAGAGGAAATTGCTTCTTTCTATGTGCTTTATTATACTAAAAAAAAAAAATGTGCCGAGAAACTTTAGAACAAATGGAACAAAATTATTGGCCTATAGTTAGATAGGGGGGATTAGGAACCGCTTTTAAACCCTGAAACTGCATGGGGTTTTATCCAATGTTTAGAGAGGACACCACTTTCGGGGGGTGTTGCACAATATTATTGGTAAACATTGAGATATAATGAAAGCAGAGGCTTTGAGTATCCTCGGTGAGATTCCGTCTGGTCCAATTGCTCTGACTTCATTAATGGAGTTGAGACAATTTCTTATACCATCCAATGTAATAGTAATTGGAGGCATTGCGTTTGGCACACTGTAAGTAGTGTGGGGGAAAAGTATTCCTGTTTCTCGTTTTTGGAAACACTGATTTAAAGTAATTGTTAAAACAGCTCTTGTGATATTGGCTGTGTAAATGTTGTCCAGCTGACTAAAGCTGGCTGTACGATATAAAAGATAAAACATCCTAGAAGATAACAAATTTGGCAGATGTGAGGTGATTAGTTAATAAGAGGCAAAAAAGTTAATTAGATGTCAAAATAACGTGCGAGTTTTAACCCGTCTAAATAACGCTCAGGCCCTAGCAATGCGTGATGTCATGGGAAAGGGCAGCCGTGCGATGGGAAAAACTGGTGGTGCGTTGGAGAAGGATGACGAGCTGAAAAAGAAATAAACGCCGCTGCCGGCGATACAATGGCTACAACATTGCGCCATGGGGGAGGTGGCGGCGTTTGCGTCGCCTCCGTTTCCGCTTGGATTGCTCCAGTCGCTACCTTATTGTCGACGCGTGTTGTAATGAGCTGTGTGATTACGCGTATGGACAGCGGATATTTCCGTTCCTTGGGGCGCGTTCGGTGCAGTCCTCCATGCAAGCGTGAAATTGAACGTCACGTCGTTGATCCTAACATGTGGAATTCCTTGGTGCGCGTTCGTTGCAGCACGCGTGCAAGTGTTGAATTGGATGGTAGGCCGTCCCTTCTATATTCCCAAGTACAGCAAAGAGAGGCTAGGAGTGTACAGGAGGCATCAATGCTTTCGCACTCCCCCATCGCGTGTGGACGCAGGGATCTCTAAAGTTTTAGTGACGCGGGTTACTTTGGGGTACAACATTTAAACAAATCTAAACATCATACTCGGTCTCCAAAAGAAGACAATTACACTGATAGCTGATGGATGCTACACTGCCCACCCAGAAACATTATTTCTGCAATATGGGATTCATCGTGTGCGTACCATGTTTGAGTATCATCTAATTCACTGCCTTAAATTGCCATTTCAAAACTGCATGCGCGCTTTTACCGCGCAAAGAAGCTGACAGAAAAACAGCCTAAGGCCTGACCGCAAACATGTCTTTGGCACCGTATAAGGTGTCTAGCTTCCGTGAGTTTCGGTTTCTGCTCTTCAGAGTCACAGCTACGCACTGCATGCCCCCGTGGTTTCAGGTTTTACGTGCCTCGGTGTGAAAGCGTGGTGCCTGCAGGGGAAGTTGAAGTTCTCTAGAGCGAAGTTCATGCATCGGCAAACGCTTCCGTATTGCCAAACCTTGTATAAAATTTATAGTTATTGCACGAGTGTACGATTATTGGCTGGTTGGTAGTGCATGAATTTAGAATAAACACCCCGCAAAGGACGAAACGCAGGGAATAACTGGACAATACGAGTATGAACGTGCAGCTGATTAGCAAATCACAGCCGAAATCGTTCGTCGCTAACATTGCGCAGGCTCACAGGCACTGCTATTTTATTGAACTCAACAACTTTAATTCTTTCCTACAGAGAAGGATCGAAACCTCGCCAACACACTTTTCTGGTCCATATCTATCTCTCTGCTGTGCTTTGAAGGTTTCATATGCTTCCTTGCCCTTGGCGCCTCCAATTATTTTAGTATTCACAAAGACAGTGTTGCGGATAATGCATGGTGCTGTTAGTTCCCAGGGAATTATTTTGCTCTTGTAAAGGATTATTAACGCAGCGTCGCATATGTCCTATTTAAACTGAACCGCAGCTGAGCGGGATTTCGTACACTACTTCAGTTCTGCAGGGCTGAACTTTTGTTCTATGTTTGATTCCGCAGCCTGCTTTCCTTTGTGCATCTTAGTTAGTTGGAACAGACGGGGCAACTTGCAGGACGCAGAGACAAGCACCTCTGCATCGAATGTTCTTGCAATCATCAGCAGCTCATGCGAGGACATGTGTACTTCGAGGACATGGGTACTTCGAATTTACGCCTCTCGAGGTTGTGAGTCTCCAGCGAGCCTGTACAGAGATATAGGGCTTTCAACACAGCCTCGGCTGCAGCCTGAAGAATCGCAGGGAGGAAAGCCTGCAGAACGTTGGCGCTGCACTTGAGCGGTAAAACTGAATTACACGTTATCAAATCAGTACATAAAAAGTGATAACCACAGGAAGGAGGAAGCACTTCCCCTCTTAACGAGCTTAGAGTGGCATGAGTCACGTGTTAGAAGAGCCTTCTTTGACCTAGGCATGTACTCTCAACAAAGCTGGCCCTGTGCACTGGAACACAATCTAAGTCCAAGAACTGCAAACATTAATTTTCTAGCAATTCGAAGGTAAAGTTCGTGATGGAGGCTGCAGATTTAAAAGATGTTAAAACCTCGTTAACGGTCAGTTATAGGTCGTCGTTTGGATTGAATTTTAAAAGAATGAACGCATCGGGGGGGTTTTAAGATATATCTGGGACGTTTTTAATTATTTTATTACCTCAGCCTCAATAGGGTACCTACGCATGTCTTCCTTGGTTTAGGGAACCGTAATGGACAATAGGAGTTGAAATTGTAGTCGTTAAATGCATTCCTGCATTAAAGAACAAAACATCTGCACAGAGTTTATTAACCTCTCCCCTTCGGATGCCTATGTGAGTATCATAGGAACTGACCGGCCACTCGGACAGGTATTTTAATATTAGTTGTGCAGAGTATACAGCCCTTTGTTACAGATACTATTTTAGGCGTTGCAATTGTCATCGTGGATACAAGATCATCTAGCTTAATCAAGCTTAATAGCATACAAGATCAAGATAGCTTAATTGTCGAGGTCAGGAACGAAATCTATAGGCTGGCGCCACAACTAGGCGGCGGCACCGGCCAGCGATAGCTTTTATTCACATAGTTTTGCTTTTCCGAGCGATATTATAGCCTATGAGCGCATAATAAAGTTACCACATAATAAACACTCCCCTACGCAGGGGGAATATTTATTATGCGGTCACGTTCGCTACGCGAGTAAAAGCGGCACAAGACAAGGTATTTCTGTGGGCCTGATAATTCAAGGCTCACGAAGCACCGTGAAGGCTTAAACGTTACAATGCCGGGACCGAAAAAGATATTTCCGATACTTCCCGTGCGACATGCGCGCGTTCAGCAGCTTGTTGCAGCTTGCTAGGTCATTTGTATGATATTGCATGATATTTGTTGGGGGAGCTCAGTATGTCAAACTGTATCCTCGTCTTGCTCCCACATGATACCAATATTTGCGTCTACAGAGTCCTGTTAGGAGGTCGAAGGCACAGACGCAGCAGCAAAGCGGAGATGCTTGCGTCCACATCTGGAGTACGCCCAGTTCCCTAGAAGCCACGAATTAAGGAAATAACGATGGAAGCGTAAAGAAAGGGGAACTTGTAGCGACAGCCCGTTCGGCTTTCTAGAAAGACTGCGGATAGAGAGGGGAAACTGGGAGGGTTGAGTTAGTGCCGGCGAGATTTGGGCAATAGAGAGGTAACAAGTAGCTTGGAGGCTGAAGGTGCATAAACATATCTCACTCACTAAGTGCCTGATTGATCGGAGTGGCGTCCTTTAAAAGGAATCGAGCGAAGCCAAAGAGGGCGTTAGGGAGAGCGTAAAGCGGCTCTGACGCGAATGTGACCTACACCATCTATCTAAAAAAGCTGTTCGACGGTTTCCAAATCTAATGTAATTACTGATGTAATAATGTATTGTGATGTCATGTCTCTGATACAAGGCCGCCTATTATTTATATCCTTTTGTTTTGTATCCGCATTAAGCATTACTTACAATCTGGCTGTCGCAGAACTGGAAAGAAAGAAGAAGAAAATATAGCTTCCCCCTAAATTAGAAGATACTATATAGGCAGTGAGTAAACCAAATGTCCCCATAATGAATGTTATAAAAGCAGGCACTGACACTTAGCCTCGTCTCTATAATACATCTAATTCATCTGTTGACTCGTGGTGGCAGGCATAGTACGATAAAAACGTACACAGTTGTCCAGGGTAACAAAATATTTGAGAGAATAAAACGCACAGTAAATAATCACAAGGTAATTTCATTCAGTCGAAGGACACGAGAGAAAAGCAGAATTGTGTAGACCCTTGCAATGTGGTCCGTTTTTTGCGATGTCCCCAGAGATTTTAATGAAAATTGGCTCGAGCAATGGATGTTGCATGTATGAGCCTGTCTGCCCAGGCATCGTTAGATATCATGGTGCCCAAGGGAGGCTGTTCTCTGACTTTTCCTTGAAGTTCTCGTTGGGCAACTAGGTTTCGGATGATTGCCGTGGTCGGGAGTAAGTCTTCATTTGTCAGGAGCGTTACTTACTGGAAGCCAGAAACAAATTTTCGCCGGGGGTGACGTTATTTGGGGAGGGGGGTAACGCGATGGAAACCACGACAAGCTTTAATGTCTGGAAGCGGTAAGTGCGTCAGGGGCGCAATTGTTGTGTTGCTACTAATCAAAACTAGGGTTTCAATTCCCGAGTAAGTTCTTCGGAAGCGGGTGAGGTACTGCTGTTGCTTTTATTCCGGCTCGATTTTTAGCTCTCCATTCGTTTTACTTAAGTTTGCCATGGCTTCTGATCACCGCCTCAAATCAGTGGACAGTTGGGCACGGGCCTCTGATACTTCGAGCACGCCATTTCGATTCCAATTTTTCAGTTGCAAGTTACCCCGCAGGGGGAACCTGTTAAAGCAGGTGCTCGTGTGTGCGGTGCGACACCACGGACCCCGAGCACCCACGCTTAGCCTTGCGTGGCATCGCCGTACGTGTCTGGGGAATAGGGTATCAGTGGTAGTTGAGTCGAAGCTGAGTGTTTGGACCTTTAAGGCTCTCGGCGGAAGCAACACACATTTTTGGCCGACGCTTCCCGCAGACGGCACCTCTGGGCTGACCAACCCGGGGGAAATCGGCAGTCGCCCTTTCTTATCCACCGTGCCATCTTTCACTTTCCTATCTCCTTTCTTACAACTGTCCTGTCTCCTCTTTTCTT
Source organism: Amblyomma maculatum (assembly GCA_023969395.1). Taxonomy (NCBI): domain Eukaryota; kingdom Metazoa; phylum Arthropoda; class Arachnida; order Ixodida; family Ixodidae; genus Amblyomma; species Amblyomma maculatum. Next base: position 284,592 of record JAJIZL010121518.1, read on the forward strand.
GTTTTTTTTCCTTCTTCCTGGCTGCAAGGGTTAAGCTTTTGTGGCTAACCACCCTGCGTTATGCCATATTTGGTTATAGTCGGGGTGTACAACTGGCGTAGGCAGGGCTCCTTCCAAGTTCCTGCCGCGTCCCCTCGTTTGGCTCCGTGGTGGGTGGCTGCCACCCCGGCCGAAAAACAGCTTTTTTATGGCTACCGCTCCACTACTAAATGATCGGCCTCAGAAACGAGGTCGCACCGACGTTAGAACTCAATTCTTTCTAACCAATGGTACGAACTTTCCACGCTACCACGTGATTCATAGTGAAGACCAAGAGAAGACTGCCCGTATTGTATCACCATTCATCGTCTCTAAGACCATTACTGATGTTATAGGACCCGGATACAAAGTCAAAAAGTTACCAAACGGTGATCTGCTCCTGAAAATACTTTATAAACACCAATTTGAAAAACTGCCTCGGCTAACTTCGTTTGGAGAAATCCCCCTAACCATCAGTCCTCACCGCTCTTTGAATACCGTTCGTGGAGTAATCTCAGACTATAACCTGATACACTTAACAGAAGAGGAACTACTTGAAGGACTGCAGGAACAGAATGTGACAAATGTGTACAGAACAAAAATACGGCGAGATGGGACAGAAATACTGACTAAGCACTTCGTACTCACATTTGCCTCGAGCAAACTTCCAGACAGTGTTGAAGTGGGACACATGAAACTAAACGTCAAACAGTACATTCCCAACCCACGTCGTTCCTACAACTGTCAAAAGTATGGCCAAAGTTCCCAGAGCGGCAGGGTCCAACAGACCTGTGCGAAATGTGCTACGCATGAACATGCTGCCGAAACTGCCAAAACGAATCATATCTGTGCGTAAACTGTGAAGGTGACCATGCGCCCTATTCACGAACCTGTCCTACATGGAAAAGGGAAAAAGAAATTGTAACACTGAAAGTCACAGAGAGCATTACCTACGAAGAAGCTCGAATCCGACTGTCATTGCTGCACAAACCTGCATACTCTGTTGTGGCGCAAGAGGGCGCGGCGCCGCAGCAGGCTTCAGTACCTGAACCTGAAAACAGTGAGCCTGGCGCAGGGGCATCTGCGCCTCAGGTGGCAGTGGCTCGTGCTACTCCACCTCCCACCAAGCAGGTCGTGCGGTCTTTTCAGCCTACCGGCTACAAGGCCTGCCCGCCCACGGGGAAACCAAACTCAAATCCCTCCGTGTGTTCTGCACGGATGTCCATTGTATCAGAAGATGCAATGACCACAACTAACCAAGAAAGTCCTGAACCGTCAAGATCCCAAGGCGGCGGGACTCCTTGGAAAAAGCTAAAAAAATAAAAATCCCGAATAACGGTACCAAAAGCTCCCTAGTTCGTTTCTGTTTACCCACATAGAATAGGATGGCTTTCATAGTAAATTGGAACTGTGGGGAACTGATAAATACCTTACAGGATATAAAAGATATATTAGCCGTACACTCACCTTTCGCTCTATGCTTACAAGAAACTAACCTGGGTCCTCAGCACACTAGAATGTTAAAAAATTATAACGTCTTTCGCTGCGGCAGATAGCAGGCAAATAGACTCTCTGGCGGCGTTGCCATCCTAGTTCAAAACAGTATTGCAGCTCGGGAACTCAAACTAACAACTAGGTTGGAAGCTGTGGCCGCCACTCGTAACTTACAAAACAATCACTATATGCAGTCTGTATCTTCAGCCACATATAATTGTAACTCTTTATGAATTAGATGACCTTTTAAATCAACTGCCAGAACCTTTTCTGCTGCTACATTTTAACGCCCACTCTGTATTTTGGGGGAGTGAAAAAACTGATATGCGAGGCCAGATTACAGAGGATTTTATTTTATGCAATAACGTTTGCTTGCTAAACACCGGTAAACCTACTTACTGCTCCCTATGCTCGGGGAAAATGAGCTGTATAGATTTGTCTTTTAGCTCACCAGGTGTTTTTAGCGATTTTAATTGGGATGTTTTGGACAACCCCTATGGGAGCGACCACTTACTCACACTAACCACCTTATCATCTGCACCAAATGTTATCCTCAGAAAACCGCGACGCTGGAAACTTCATATGGCAGACTGGGATCTTTTTAAAATGGAAGCTAATTTAGATGAAATCTTTTCAGAAACGTTTAATATTGACGAAGTGAACAAATTGTTCACAACTTGTATCGTAAATGCTGCCCGCCTGGCTATTCCACAATCCACAGTAATGGTAAAATGCCACCACAAAGTATGGTGGTCCAGCGAATGCAGAGATGTAAAAAACAACAACAAAACAAAGCTTAGGGAATATTTCGAAGGTATCTATCACATGAAACCCTAATATTTTTTAAGAAGGCGAGAGCCAGGGCCTGGTATATTCGCCGAAATGCGGAAAAAAACATCCTGGAAGAACTACATATCCTCTGTAAATAGCTCAGTCGCTTCCAAAAAAATGTCGGAACAGGTATACAAATTAAACGGTACTTACTCTCCCTCCACAATTCCGGCTTTAACACCCCCAGGAGTATGAACAAGTATAGAAGAACAGGCGGATATACTAGGCCAGCACTTCTACAATATTTCCAGTTCTTCCAACTACCCAGGATCTTTTTTAAGGTACAAAAGCACAGCTGAAAAACAGACTTCCAACAGACAGAGGTAAAAAGGAACTATACAATAGTTTAATTACACTTCAAGAGTTACAGAAAGTCCTAGCTGCTGGCAAACAGAGTGCGCCTGGCAAGGATGAAATACACTTCGAAATGCTTGCACATCTATCTAATTCCTCAGTGCACGCACTTTTCAAATTCTTCAATAAGATATGGACACATGGCAAAACGCCAGAAGCCTGGAAAGAGGCTCTTATTGTGCCTTTCCTGAAAGCCTGAAAACCACCAACCCCCTCGGTATCTACAGGCCCATAGCTCTCACCAGCTGTCTGGCAAAATCTTTTGAAGCCATTTTAAACATCAGACTAAGCTTCATTTTAAAGCCTCGCCAACATCTCGATAATCATAAGTGCGGGTTTAAAAAAACATGCTCAACTACGGATCACTTAGTCCGACTTGAAAATGCAATTAGAGATGCATTCATACACAATCAACACTGTCTTGCTGTCTTTTTCGGCTTAGAGAAGGCGTTCGACACCACGTGGAGATACGGAATACGGCGGGACCTCGGAGATTTAGGCATACATGGCAGGATGCTGAAAGTTTTGAGCGACTTTCTGTCCAACCGTAAATTTCAAGTTTGTCTTGGCTCAGTCCTGTCAAAAACATTTACCCAGGAAAAAGGTGTCCCTCAGGGCTGTATTTTAAGTCCCACACATTTTTTTTGTAAAAATGAATTGAATTAACAGAGTAATACCTAAATCTATCATGTATTCAGCCTATGTCGATGATCTCCAGATAGTCAGCACCTCCTCAAATGTATCAACCTGTGAAATACAAGTACAATTACCAATAAATAAATTAGTTACATGGGCAAACAAAAATCGTTGTCAGTTCTCTCCGCAGAAAACAGTGGCGGTAATTACTCATAACTACATTACTCTATCCCATATGGCTGACCTTCAACGCAAGGACCCGGAGCTGGCGCCGCTCATCGATTATCTGGAAGGACGCGGTGGTAGAGTACCGCTTGTTTTTCGTCGTGGCTTGCAGTCATACGCTTTACGAAGTGGATTCTTCTACAAGCGCAATTTTGAAAGCTCAAAAGAGACATTTCTACTCGTAGTACCTACGCACCTACGACCTGACATCTTAAGCGCTTGTCACGACGAATCGTCCGCCGGCCAGTTGGGAGTTAGTCGTACGCTTGCAAGAATTCGGGAGAAATACTATTGGCTGAAATTATTACCGTCAGTACGATCTTACGTTAAAACCTGCCGTGATTGTCAACGCCGAAAGACTCCACCCGTGAAACCAGCTGGTTTTCTTCAGCTGATCGCTCCACCGAAAACTCCTTTCCAACAAGTGGGGATGGATCTTCTTGGTCCTTTCCCGAAGTCAACTAATGGAAAGCGTTGGATTGTTGTCGGGACAGACTACTTGACCTGATATGCTGAGACCGCGTCGCTTACAAATGGAACTGCCACCGAGTAGCAGAGTTATTTGTCCACGACATCGTATTGCGTCATGGCGCTCCGGTTGTTATTATTACCGATCGCGGGGCAGCTTTTACGGTCCGCCTGACTAAGGCTGTACTGAACCTTACACACACTAGCCATAGACGGGCCACGGCATACCACCCGCAAACTAATGGCTTGGTGGAACGGCTAAACAGAACTCTGGCCGACATACTGTCTATGTACGTGGATATAAAGCATAAGACCTGCAATCAAATCCTCTCATATGCCACGTTCGCATATAATACGGCACTTCAGGAGACGACGCGGTTCATACCCTTCGAGCTTGTCTTCGACCGTCGAGTGACCACTCCACTGGATACAATGCTGCCCGTATACACCGACGACGAATATGAGCTTGACCTGAACATCGCTACTTTTACCCAGCGTGCGGAAGAAGCGCGGCAGCTGGCAAGGCAGCGCATATACCTACAACCGCAACTAGACGCTGACCGTTACAACAAGGGACGGCGCTTCGCTGCCTACGAGCCTGGAGACTATGTCTGGATTTCGACGCCCGTTCGTCATCGTGGGCTCTCTGCAAAATAGCTGCGCCGGTACTTCGGCCCATACCGTGTCCGCCGCCGCCTCAGCGACGTTACTTACGAAGTTGAATCCGCGACCCAAGATCCCTCAAGCCGCAGACGACGCAAGATCACTGATGTTGTACACGTCGTCCTGATGAAACCCTACCACGATCGCTTCGCTGACTATTCTTGAGACTGATGGTGCCCCGTTTTGTGTTGTGGTATCCCATACCAACCTAGCATACTATCTGTCAGCTCATGGCATCAAGCAGCATTTGCAGCATCGAGGCGATGTTGCCAAGAAGGGGGCGCAATGACACATGCCATTCATAGACGACGACCGCATCATCGTTCACTCCTCGATTTCATTGCATCAGCCAACCTTTTTTCATTTATTTGACCACACCCTTCATCCATCATAACATTCCTTTTATGCCCTGAGGCAATAAACTTCGCAAAAAAAAAAAATTTGAACGGGCGATTCGGAGAAGACGACGAAGCAAAAACGGTGCTCCGCTTTCGTACTGACCTGACTGGGTGTTGGTGTTCTTCGGTGCCAGAGTGCCAGAGCGCCTTCTGTGTAACGTTACGTTACAATATTATTTAAATATGTGCTCTTATGATTTGCCCTTTCCGTTATTTTCGCAGATATTCCGAACGCATAGATGTTTGAAGGCCTCGCCTTCAAAAACGGGTACGCGAGCCACGGTCTCGCCCGACGAGTGACAAATCCAGTGTTTTAAAAACACCGGTTTATTCCGGATAAACAAAACAAGCAAAACAAAGAAACATAAGGCGCTACTGCGCTGAGAAAAGGCTGTTCACAAGAAACATTGCTCCTCGCGGGACAGCAACTCACACGAATACGCCTAGGCTGTTCCTGCAGGCACTGCTTCCATCTTCGTGTCAGCAATCTTCTTTCAGTCGTCCGTGCACACCCTGCTGGCCCATGACGCTCGCCGGCTGCCCCGCGCCGGCCTCTCCGCCGGGGCAAAAAAGGCCCCGCGCCTTGCTTCTGACGCGCTTATCTACCCTCAGGTAGTTTAGAAGAACTTCTTGTTGGGCGAGTAGGTGCATTGCTTTAAAGGAACCAAGATGCGCTATAAAAAGATTAAATTATCTACCCTCGTCTGTCGCTGCTAACATCACGCCCCCCCCCCCCCTCCCCCAAGATTACCTGCTTGCTCATGCGCACTCGCGCTGCCCGTGCAAACGAATAAGAAGACGCGCGCACGGTTTAAAATGCCTAAACGGGCTGCGGAGCCCAACAGGTTTTACACTGAATTCCAGCCAGGGCTCACAAGCTCTGCTTGCGATGTGAAGCATATTGGTGTTTCTAAAGGCACTAAGACTCTCACATCTGAACTGCACACTGCCAAAGGTGGCAGGTCCGTCCAACGGCTTCGCTCACGGCTTCAAACAGACAGTCAGGCAGGCATTTACTATATTAGAGTCTGGACCCAGAAAGGAAGGCAGCCACGTAGGTAGACATTGAGAGACACACAAGCCGACACACAGATAGACGGAGACAGAGAGAATTAGGTAGATAGACAAAGAGAATGACATAGAGGCAGGTACAAAGACGGAGATGCAGGCAAGCATGCAGAGAGACGGACAGAAACAGAGACACAGAGGTAGAGAGATAGACGTGCAGGTGGATAGACAGATAAACATCGGCGAAATCGTTGAATGCAATTTCTAGTGCAGGCGAACTAAAGAGAGATCAGGAAAGGCAGCAACTGGCCAAGAAGTGCTCCGAATCTCAGCGTCGCAATCTATCCGGCTGCATGAATGGACATTTGTTAACACATTTTGACTAATTCTAACCTCGTTTCGGTCTTGCCGACCTACAATCAGATTCAAACCTCGTGTCGATCTATGTGCTTACGGATCGACCCAAGTATGTACGCATTACAATTATGAACAAAACAGAATAGCTCTTACAGTAAAACGGAATAAAAATTACGAAAGCAGGGAAAACAAAAATACAGCATAGCCAAGTTACAAAATGAACCCGGGGGTAAAACAGTGTAGTTTAATGGGCCGTGGAAATAAACATTGCCAGATTGGATCTCAAGTACACCTTCTGTGGCTTGGAAAGACTCTCAGCTGTTATCTAGGTGTACGAGGAGCGAGTTGTGTATAGTGATTATTGTTTTTGCAAGTGTTCCTCATTTTTCTCCTGCCCTGTCTCAATTTGTCTATGTGGAAGCATTAAATAATATTACAATTAATTTGCTGCTATCATGCTGGCCTTTTCTTGTTAGCTGACTACGATGCCAGAGCTGTACGGAATAAGTTGGCAGTGTCTGTCTCCTAATATTTCTGAGTAGAAATGATTGTGGAATACACTTCATCTCTGCATTAAAGGTATGACACGAAGGGTCAGGTGGGGTTCCTCGACCGCATAGATGTAGCCTTTGAACGCTGAATTAAAAATCTCTTAATTTGTGCTTCTATTATGTGACACATTCGTATAAGATATATTCCTAAGCTACTACGACATCCAACTGCCGGTCGCAGGCGACCACCGGACTGAGTATATAGACAAGATTTATACACGCCGCCACAGTCCTGCAAAATGAAGCGAATCACAGTACATTACGGCATAAAGCTAACAAAGGCATAACAAGTTGAAAAAACGATTGATGTGACATTCTGCAACATGAAACATACAAGGCTCTGTCTGTTGTGAAACGTTGTAGAGATGTGGGCTGTCACTTTTTCATACGTGCTGGATCCGTTCGGTATCACAGCTGGTTTACCGTGAGAACGGCCAATTCGGGACGCAGCACCGTCGAGAGCGTGCTAACGTGCATGTCGATACGACACGAGGGCGATGCGCCTAATTTGCCCTGTAAGGCTCCGGCAGCTACATGGTCAGATAATGGCTTAGAAGTTAGCAAAAGACAGGGAGAAATCTGAAAATGGAAAGCAAGACAGCCTGCTGGTGTTGCTTTATCTCCAAGATGCGAGCTACAATGCACTCGTAAATGGCAACTTCCGGTTAGTAGAACATAGAACATATGTACCTTGCCCGGCAATACACTGCCGTATATTCAAGTCACTCATTGGGTATTGGAAATTCTGAGCGCAGTAAACAGTCATGGTACAGATTGACAGTTCATTTGCAAGAACTATATTTATAATATACTTATACATTTGGTGAATTCGACAAACTTGGACAATATTTAGGAGCGAACCAACACTGGAAACTTACGATCGACTGTGTAATGGCCCCGGTGTTGACTGCAAGTTTCTTGCACCTAAAAGGGAGAAGAGGGGGACTGAAATGACTCTCTTCTTCCCCTTCTCCTCATCGTACTCGCCGCCCATCTATCTGTATCGGACAAGCGCAAAACAAGCAATACAATGCAACCTATACAATTCCCTCTGTCCTGCATATGGCTTCAACGCTGGTACTGGTTCTGTGCACGTTGGACATAGCCCCTACACAACCACCAAAGCCAATTCCTGCACCATTTCCCACATCTCCACGTAACCTATTACAGAATGGGACAGCTGTTGACCATCGCAGCTGCCCACATATTTCACGTATTGCATAAAATCCCTGTGGAATGTTCCAACCCGAACTCACTGAGTTAAAGATACTAACGAGCTTCTAGTTTCACCACGACAATACATGACAGCGGGGTGTCCTTAGTAAAAGCTTCCTTTCGGATTCCCTGAATAGGCCGTGCACCATAGTTCGTAACTTTGGCAGCTAATAAGCATCACAGACGTATGAATAGAATACAAGTTTTCCCACAGTACTTCAACATTTTAGCGGAGGTAATTCGTGCCACAAAATATTATAGCATGATGGTGTGTTTAAATATCACGATGGGAAATACGATGGTAAATAGATTTAAGATGGCGACCTAGCTCAGCTCGACTGATAACTTTCTTCTCTCTCGGCGCTCTGAATGCAACTAATTGTCCTGTAGATGCTCTTCGAATGCACCAAAAATGTATGTACATCAAAACAGATAGGCTACCTAGTTTAGACGCCAGTAAACTGCTAGTATAGTTGTGCCCAGAGGTAACCGTATTCAGTTTGCGTACAGGTCTTGGAGCCGCGCTATAAATGATAACGTCCTTAAGTGTGGGCTGCTGCTGCTGCTCCGTCACCAACCTGACTATCACCACTACAAAGGAAAGACATGCATTCCTGCCACATGGAGGCGGAAACAACTTTATTTAACGCAATATTAAGCGTCGAGAATGTCCTGGGCCAGCCCCAACAAGGCAACTGGCCTTTCAGCTGGTCAGAGGCTAACCAAGCCCACCGCGTTGGGGGAGGAGGGTGTGGAAAATGAGGAGATTGAATTTCAACAAGAAAGGGAAACATGCAGTGTTCTAAGTTTTCACAGTGCTCAGAACAATTTGGGGGAGCAGTGGAATGTCGGATGCGGTGGTATAGAAATGATCGGTCAGTAGTAAGGAGTGTATTTAGTTGTATGCGTCGAAGAATGCTTATT
>JAJIZL010121518.1:305367-321744 GCA_023969395.1 Amblyomma maculatum
TGGTCGGGAATTACTGGGTTTTAATTGGCTTGAAATATTCTTCAGCCTGTTGATTTGAGGCATGAGTTTTTTCACGGTCTCTTCCTCGGATGTTATCCCACAAAAAAAAAGAAAATAATTTCCGGCGTGGAGTAGTAGTTTGCGCACTCAGCTGGGAATCGGAAGAACAGTGGTTCGATTCAAGGTGGACAACACATGCTTTTATTTCCTTCTCTTCATCAGTGTGATGTGCCATTTAAATAACGTTAACTGTTTCCTGTTTCATAGAAGGCAAAGCAATTTTACAAATTGAGGATTAACTAGAAAAAATATTTGCAGAAACAAATTTTCTGTCGCAGGTGACACATTATGCCGCAACTGCCTCTAATTATCCCCATAATGAACTAAATATTATCTTGATAATTATTGCATTTAGGGTTAGTCCCAATGAAGAGTTACAGCCATGAACCAGACATTATCCTATTGGGTTTTGAAACGAAGAAAATCAGTTTTTCAAAGAGCCCTGCAGCACGAGGAAGTCTGTGATTTTTTTTCCACAAGAAACCAAACTTGAGCGGAAGAGGCGCGCTTATTTCTGTCTGGAAATATCTACGTTTACTTGGTAGCAAAACACCCCTTCCCTAGAAAATTTTCCCTAGAAAATTCTAAAGATCACAACATTCTGCGTTGGTCCCAGTCGCGTTTAGCGCATGGCTTGCGCCAATCGCATGTCAGACACGGCTCTGTAAGACGCCAAAGAGAACGTATGCATAAGGGCCAGCCCGTGCCCCGGTGTAGCGGGCTGAATGTGAGCGCCGGGTTGCAGGCGAGCCGAGTCGCAAGGCACGTCCGTCTTCCGTCGCGCCTATCGCTTGCGCCTTCCTGTCGCTTCGACACATAGCAGTCGTGCGCTGGGCGTGCTCATCGGAACGGCTGTCGGATGCGACTTGGAGACACACAGGTGAGCCTGTCTCGCATTTTCGTCTTTTTTTTGCGGCCATTGAAACCCTGTGAAACTTTGTAATAACCAAGTGCTGCCACGACCTCACTATGAATAGAGAAAGTACTAATCACATTCACTGCTTGTCTTTTGTCTTTAACTGAAATAAGGAAAATATGAAAAAGTTATGAAGGAAAAATCAAGTGTGCTTATTAAATTTTTCGCTTCATTTCGCACATGTTTGTACAGGTAGATATGCGCGAAATTCCCAGTACAAAGGAGAAAAAAAAATAATTCAATTACTAGAAATAAACAAACTACGCCAACAACATTTGGACTGCATGTTCTGATATTCCTAATGGCAGCATGACGAGTCTAGACAGGATTGCATAAATAACTGTCCCTCTTCTGGAAAAATGTCGAATATCGGTTCTCGGGAGAAATGAAGAGGTTAAAATTGTCCACCCGCAAAGTGTATTTCCACGTAACACGCTTCGTAAGCTGAGGCATTCATGTCAGCATGCCTGTGTATACATTGAATTTTTTTTTTTTTCGTAATGAATACACGGGGTTACACGGGCGAGACGGGGCATGATAAGGTGCTGTCACAACTAGTTTGCTTCTTTCTTTTTTTTTCTCGCGCGCCAACGTGTGCTTAGTTGTGGAGGGTGAGGAGAAGCATCATTTTCGATCGTCCATATTTTCGGTGCTAAAGAAAGTAAAAGAATGTTTTTGCGTGATTTATGACCGCATGCTTATTGCTTGTGCGAGTTTTGTAGTTTTGGTAACTAGCTGTTATGGATCCTTTAACCTCGAACGTCTCAATTGCAACGATTTAGCACACGCTGACGACGTTCTTCTTCCAGCAGCTGGAGAATGGCAGAGTTCACCAGCAGCACCTACTACTACTACGGTGACGCAGCGGTCAGCGTAATGGCTGTGCTGCTTGTCGCCTTCATGGTACTCGCCGTGCTAGGTAACGCCATGGTGGTGCTGACGGTTCTCCGACACCGGGGCATGCGCACACGCACCAATATGTTCATCGTGAACCTGGCGGTGGCAGACATCCTGGTTGCGTTGTTGGACATGCCTGTCTCACTGGCCACACTACTGCGGGGTGACTGGCTCATGGGCCACGCCTTCTGTCAGTTCAACGGGTTCACCATGGCGCTACTGCTGATGTGCTCCATTCACACGCTCATGTACATGAGTGTGCACAAGTACCTAAGCATCACGCGACCTTTCAGCCACCGAGGTGAGGGCTACAGGAAGGTGGCCGTCTTCCTGACAGCGGCGTGGGCATGGCCTTTCTTCTGCGCCATCACACCTTTTCTGGGACTCACCGAGATCGTCTACAAGCGCGGAGCCTCGCAGTGCGGGCCTGCCTATCCGCGCGATATGAAGATGTACTCTCACTCAGCACTCATTACTGTGACCAACTATTTCATTCCGCTTATCGTAATGGCCTTCTGCTACATCAACATTTTCCGCGTTATCGCCGTTCACATGTCACGTGTCAAGGCTCACATGGGAATTCACAACTCAGTCGTCCAGCAGAAGCGCATCAACATCACTCTTTTCTTGGTGCTCATCTGTTTCCTGCTCTGCTGGACTCCGTACATGATCTACACGTTCTACGTGAACTCCAGGGGCAACAAGACACACGTGCCGGAGATACTGAACCCTGTGGTGAGTAATGTTTTACAATGTTTGCATAGGTACCTACTTGTTCAGTTTATTATGGCCATATGTGAGTTTAAACATTGCCTCCAGTAGGAGCGCCCTCAATCAGAAGTAAAACTCGCAAGAAATAGCCCAAAAATGACAGTGCAAAGAAAAAATTCGGACAGAAAAAGTTCGAACTAATTGGCTCTGAGAATCCGCGGAAAACAATTACACATGAATAAAAAAAAATTTAAAAAATGAGAGACGCTTTCATTCTGTGCCTGCGTCCTGTGTTTTCACGCAATTGTTGACGCATTGATCGCATGATTTTGAATTAATGTGCAAAGAAGACGACTGTCGCAGTCAGTTCTTTCTGAACACAAGCCTTACCTTGGAAATCTTGGAAATTTTGGATACTTGGAAATCACAAAGCAAAGTGAATAACGGCTGAGGGAAGGAATCAGTGAGCTCGCTATGATCTACACATTTATTGGTATTAGACGCTGGTTGGTGGCTTTGAGACGAAAGCCTTATATCTGACTCATCGGCATCGGTGTTGAGTGCTGAATATGTTGTCAAGCAGGACAGTAACGTTTCAACCCCAGGCGCAAATTAGTAAGCAGCGCCCAATTCGAAAGGACCCTTTGGTCCACGGGACGTGGCGTGAAGACTAAAACTGATAGAAAAATGACCTGCATTCAGAAATAAGTACCAAGGGATGAGCCATATGATTTAGCCTTAAAATGTAATGAGTACGCTAAACGGAACATTCTGCATTATAGGTGGCGGATGCGATTCCTGACCCCTGGGCTACAAGCCAAACATGCTAACTGCTAAGCCATCCAATGCGCTCGTGTGCGGCGCACGGAAGCAAGCGATGTTTTATGTATGCCGCGTGGTGAATAAGCCTTTAATAGGCACACATGACGTAACAAAAAGTAAAACAAAACAAGCTGAGATCAATTCATTAATATTTGTTTATTTGCGCAGGAGCAATCATGTAGTATTGGTATCACAGTACAGATGAGGAAAAAATGAAAAGATTTTAGATTCAGATATCCTATATACGCAATACTTGGTGACATCGACGACACCGGAATCATGGAAGAACGCGAACAATATCTTATTTCATAAGAAAGGGGACGCTAAAGACTTTAAACATTACAGACCAATCAGATCCGTTACGTACAATGTATTGCTGAGGGAATAGCTAATACAATCAGGACAACCTGCAATCAATCAAAGGATGAAGCAGGTTTTCAGAAAGGGTACTCTGCTACCGATAAAAGCCATGCAATATACCAGGTGATAGGGAAAGGCTCGGACTATGACAACCCCTTCGTTGGCTACGCAAAGCATTTGATTCAGTGATGAAAGATTTCCAAAATCAGGATGCAGATGAGCCCTATGGGAACGTACTGGAAGATATATAGTGGCTGCACAACAAACATAGTTTTTCTTAAAGAAAGTAATAAAATTTCTATAAAGAAAGGTGTTAGGTAAAGAGAAACGACATCACCAGTACTATTCACAGCTAGCTTGTAATTATTTAGCGACAGGGAACTGGAGCAGTTAAGGACAAGGATTGATGGAAGATAATCTGCGATTCGCGGATGACATTGTCCTGCTAAGTAACTCGTGGGTTGAACTTCAAAGAATGATTGATGGCTTAGACAGGAAAATGAACAAATGCAGGTCAAAATATCAGTATGCAGTAGACTGAGGCAATGTACAACAGCCTCGCGAAGGAACAGCAGTTCACAACAGGTATCTAAGCACTAGATGTAGTAGCCCATTATGGCCACTTAGGAGCATCAAAGCGAAATAACTGCGATAATAAGATTAAGATTAAGTGCATTTGGCAAGTACTCGCTGATTATGGCTAGCAGTTTGGCGGTATCGGTCAAGAGGAAAGTATACAGTTGCATCTTATATGTATTAACCTATAGGGCTGACATGTGGAGGTTAATTAAAAAGGTTCTACTTAATGTGAGGAGAAGACAGAAAGCTATTGATCCGAAAATGGGAAGTGTAATGTTAAGAGATAGGGAGCCTGCACAGTGGGACAGCGAAATTCGAGCTAATAATATTCTATAGTATAAATCCAGAAGAAATGGGAATAGATAGTACATGTAGTCTAAAGAGACAATAAGCGATGTACGAAAAGGGTAACAAATTGGGTATCAAAGGGAGGAAAGCGTAGCAGGGGCTGCAGAATGTCTGGTGGGCGGATGAGGTCAAGGAGTTCGCAGTGGTGAAATGTATGCAGCTAGCACAAGACCTAGTTAATATGAGCAATATGGGAGAAGCTTTCGCCTTGCAATGGGTTATAAATTTAAAAGCCATTGGAGGAATAAAAAAGCACGAAACGCGAACTTTAATACGAAAGGAGTATCGCAGAGAATGAAGTCCACAAGGAACACAGCACAAGAAAACGTCCAAAAGGAACTGGGAAGCGAGAATGGCTTTTGACTATGAGGGCTTACTACACGCAACAAAATACAAGCAAGAATCAGTCCATCCATATGTGAGCCAATATGAAGCCCTCAAGATATAAATCAGAGACAATCAAATAAAATAATGAAATTATTTATGAATGGGATGTAGTAATAATCAGACGCAAAGAAACAACTCCACTTAGATAGGGTGAAGGAATTAGAGTGAACCGAAACACTTTGAACATCCATAATGCAAAAGTGAATGAAATAGTATAGGCTGGAAAGAAAACGCTAGGATTATAAAATAAGCTCTGCTGAGAATAAGAAGCTACGATCATCAAACTAAACAAAGAAAGTAAGTTTGGAAATATATAAAGGCAAAGACAAAACGAACAGATATCTACCGACAGAGTGTAACGACTCTGTTCGCGGGGGAGTGGCAGCACAAAGCTTGGGATATTGGAACGGCACGAAGTTTCTTATGCTGTTGCGTGGGACAAGAAATAAGGCACAGGCGGAGAGCTGGCAGATCGGCAAATTAGCACGAAGTAGTATGCACGAAAAACTAAATCTGCCCTGAGACGACGGCAGTTAAGAGAAGAGAGATGCGGTCGGATACTCCGTCTGAAGCGTGAGCTAGAAGTTGTGGAAGAGAAACAGACATTGGAGATACGCGCAAAATGTTTGCTTAAGTGTGCGGATTTTGTTGCGGTACAGTTGGCTGTTTCCGCTCTAAACAGCAAACGCATGCTTCAAAAGTGGCAAGCATTGGGCAAATATAGCTCTAAGAAAGGAAGTGGTTCAAGGAACAACCTAGAAAGCCGGCAGGTGAAACCGAATGTGCGCAAAGCTCGCAAAGCTGAAGGTCTGGTCGAAAACTGCAACCCGGCCATTAATTTCATCTACCTTGGACGACAGTGAATAACATTCATGAATAATATTTCATGAAAAACCTAAGACAATGGTAGGCGTTTTGTGCATGCATGAGACAACACTGGTTTTTGAAGAATTTCGAGTGAGCCCATTCTTCAAGCCCCAATAACAGAAAACGGATATGTCCGCGTGCAATGGCAAGAAATGCTGAAAAGAAGGCATTACCTTAAATATTTCTTATTGTGAGCATAAAGTAGGAACGAGCTGTTCTTGACCACGGAGGAAACCTTATTATTACCAAAAACGTAGAAGGAAAGTAGGTTTGTTATTTGCCTCGGTTCAACTCCTATTAGTAAAAACAAACGTTCTAAACCACTGTTTGGCATGGCTCGGCGGGATTTAGCTTGGCAGCTAAGCAATGGG
This sequence comes from Amblyomma maculatum, assembly GCA_023969395.1. Classification (NCBI taxonomy): domain Eukaryota; kingdom Metazoa; phylum Arthropoda; class Arachnida; order Ixodida; family Ixodidae; genus Amblyomma; species Amblyomma maculatum. The sequence continues at coordinate 311,686 of JAJIZL010121518.1, forward strand.
AGACTAAGAATGGCACAGGGTTTGTAACCAATTGCTAATGAGAGAGTAACGGCATCGAAGTCTTTGTTGAAATCACAGTACACCCGGTCAACCTGACCTTTCTAAGGCCTCCAGCCAAGATTGCGTCATAAACGTGATAATGTGGTAGTGGAACGACCCGATATGAAGTCAATACAGTTATGTACGCAGATGTATTTGAGGTGGAAACGAAGTAATTTGTGCGAGGCTCATTGAAAACACTTAGAGGCACCACCAAGAAGAGAAATGGTGCAGTAAATCGATACATCACATTTGTTTCTTCATTTGAAAAGAGGAGAACCACATGCCTTTTTTTTAACACTAGATAAAAAGCTTAATTTTTCAAACAGTTAATCCATATAGCGGGTAAAGCGGGCACGAAGATAATACTGCAGGCATCTATTATAGCAGCTTAAATGTATTTAGGTCCAGAGAGCAAAAATGTTTTCAAATGCTTAAGACTCTTTTGTGCTATTAACGTATTGTCAGTGAGAACGGAATCAGGAGCACCAAGTGGAAAACTCATGAAATCGCAACATGGATATATGTGCACGGAGAAAAATGCTTGGAAAAACTGTCCGCAGTTTAATTAATTTCAAAACCGCGACATTCAATTCAATGAGTATAAAAAGTGTTGAAGTCAACTCTCTGACAACCATTCTAAATTTTAAAAAATATAAAAGATATAAATAAAAATAATGTAATAGACCTACGCCTAGACCTATAGATACTTTCGCCTGGTTAGGACTCAATAAAACAAGTAAGCAGTAATAAGTGGTCCATGAAACTTTTATCTTTTTGTAAATAATATTATTCGTAAGGCCGACATGCAGTTATAAATATTATCAACAAAGAATTAACTTGATAACACGTCCTAACCTATAACGTTATATGCCATATTAGAAACAGCTTTGACGTATGATTTCTTTTAATACATAAAAAGCCGTTTTTTTCTTCTTTTTCAACATGGTTATTATGCAAGACATACGTCATTCATCCTTGTGGCAACGGCTGGGGCATGAAATCACTGTCATTTCGACTTTAACATCATATGTAGAAGTGGAAGTAATCTGCAAATTACCGAAGGGGCACACAATTTATTATCCGTCAGCCAAAAATCTACAACAATTTAATATCAACGTTTTTAAATACATGGTCGAACACTTGAGCATTGAACTTCTGCTAAGCTTGTATTCAATTCTCAGATATTTTTTGACAAGACATGGGTCTGTCCTGAGAAATTCAATTCATTGAACTTCTGCTAAGCTTGTATTCAATTCTCAGATATTTTTTGACAAGACATGGGTCTGTCCTGAGAAATTCAATTCCGGAGAAATACCATTTACAATTGAAACAAGGAGCTTAACACTACCCGAATTCTGTATGAAGACACGTTGATACCTTATGTTGCGGCTACAAGTTCTGTAATTATGAAATAAAAAATCTGTCACATTGGTCTGCAGAGGCTTATCAGATGTATTGAAGACCAGAAAATAAAGGATTAGTTGCTGAATGAACTATGTACTAAATGCATGACTATATTCTATGCAGACACAGTTTCGGTGGCACAATATCGGCATATGAATAGAGGTAGCATGGTCCTTGTACTTTCCCTTGTTCCTAGAGCATTTATCGGTGCAGCAGCCATAAAAACGTTATTTCGATTGCAACAGCAAAAGTCACCTTATCCACTTGCCCTGCCAAGGGTCAAAAGAGACTGATAATTCTAAACAAAAAAAAAAGCAGTTGTGCTAATTATCTGCTAAGTGAGCGGTGAGGACTACCCACGCCACTTATAGTAGCCATCGTCCAAGCCCCAGTTTCTTCAGCTTACGTAATAAAAGGCTAAACTTTTCGAAAGGTAATAACCTCATACATTCATTTCCGCTCAATCTATAACGAATACGAAGCACTTATTCTGGGATGGTAAACGGGACAATATAAAATACGTGATTCATTCAAGAACAGCGCACTGAATATTGAGCGCAGGTGTATACCTGTGTAACATTTAGAAATTGTGCTGCACGCATATGAATGCTATGGTTTTATGCAGAGTTACTGGTTCGGCTACATGAACTCTGCGTGCAACCCTATCATCTACGCCTTCAGGAGTCCCTCCTTCAGGCACGGGTACAAGGAGCTCCTCTTCGGCAGTGCTGTCGAAGTCGTCAGTGCAGAGGGTAAGATAAAAGTTGGCGATAGGCCGCATCCTTTTTCAGTACTTATTCCTCGGTTTCAGGAAAGAACGAGGGCAAAAAAGAGCACTCTGCTAAACTGAGCTCTTTCGCAGGTAGTCGTTATTAAATGAAACCGTATAAAGTCAGCCTTCCGCAAATGTTTCCTTAGGTGAGAAAAATGGGAGCAGCCGTGTAAGGTTATTTTTGCGCTAAATAAATAGTGCTATTACTATGACTATAAAGCCACGGCCCTCAGTCACCAGCGGGTGCGGAGCAACTGACAACGGCGGCGGTTAGACCTGTGACGCAGCGGAGGGTGCTAAGAATCTCTGGCTGCCATTGTACCCTCACCCTGGAAACGCTTAATGCTAGAACCCTTGCTATTGAAGCTACTTTAGCAGTGCTGTCAGAGGAACTAGAGGGTATAAAATGGGATTGCATAGGGCTTAGTGAGGTTATGAGGCCGAATGAGGCACATACTGTACTGAAGGACGGGTATGTACTGTGTTATTGAGGTTAACCGGAGAGGCGAGAACTAGGAGTAGGTTTCCTTGTCAATACGTATATAATTGGAAATATAGATGAATTATATAGCATTAATAAAAGGGTGCCAGGTCTCGTAATTAAGCTTAATAAGTGGTATAAATTGAAGTTTGTACAGGCCTACCCACATAGTAGTCATGATGACAAGGCAGTTGAAAACTTTTACAAAGATGTAGAATTGGCAATGCGGAAAGGAAAGCCGCAGTATACTGTACTAATAGTCTACTTCAATGCCAAGGTAAGGAAAAAGCAGCCAGGAAGGACACCAGGCAGTGGGTGACTATGAAATGGGCTCTAGGAATAGTAAGAGAGATTTACTAGTTGAGTTTGCAGAGCGCAATAACTTACGAATCATGAAACACCTTCTTCAGCAAACGGAAGAACCGGAAGTGGAACCTCTCCATTATGCAGGATGTAGAGGTAATTGGGAAAGTGCGATGCAGTTACCACAGGATGGTAAGGTCTCGAATTAGACAAAATCTGCAGAGCGAACGAAACCGATTAGCAAGAAAAAGATACATCAGCGAATTAGCGATGAGTAGGAGGGCAGAAGAGTTCAGGATCTCGCTACAGAGTAGATATCCAGCTCTAACCGAGGATGACGACATTAGGCTAGAAGCAATGAACCATAACTTCAGAGATATCATTACTGAGTGCGCTGTAGAAGTAGACGGTAGGATAATTAGAGAGGATGACGGTAAGCTGTCTAAGGAGACAAAAGCTTTAGTTAAGAAACGCCAAATTATGAAAGCTTCCAATACAACAGACAGGATAGAGTTGGCAGAGATATCAAAGCTAATCAATAAGCGCAAAGTGGCCGATAAGGAATTATAACATGGAGAAAATGGAGCATGCTCTAAAGAACGGGGGAAGCCTTAAAGTGATGAAGAGGAAATTGGGCAAAGGCTAACCTCAGATGTATGCGCTAAGGGACAAGCGGGCAACGTCATCACGAATATGGACAAGGCAGTCAAAGTAGCCGAGGAGTTCTATACTGATCTCTCTACAGTAGCCAAAGTAGTCAGGACCTTAATGAGATTGGCCGTAGGGAAAAACAGTCAGACGTTCCACCAGTGACGAATGACGAGGTTCAGAAAGCAATGGAAACTATGCAAAGCAGCTAGAGAGGATCAGATAACTATAGATTAGTTGAAGGACGGTGGAGATATCGTGCTAGAAAAACTGGCCACCCTGTATACGCAGTGTCTTGTGTCATCGAGGGTACCAAAACGATGGAAGAACGCAAACATCCTCATTCATAAGAAAGGGGACGCTAAGGACCTTAAAAATTAGACCAATCAGCTTACAGTCTGTTACGTATAAGGTATTTACTAAGGTAATCTCTAAACAAATCAGGACAACCTAAGACTACAATAAAGGAAAGGATCAAGCAGGTTTTCGGAAACGGTATACTCTACTATCGATCTTATCCATACCATCAACTAGGTGATAGAAAAATGCTCGAAATATAGCGAGCCCTCATACATAGCATTCTTTGATTACGAAAAAGCACTTGACTAAGTCGAAACCTCGGCGGTGATGCAGGCATTGCGAAATCAGGGTGTAGACGAGCCGTACTTGAGAGTGCTAGAAGATATATATAGTAGCTGCACAGAAACCATAGTTCTGCATAAAAAAAGTTACAAAACTCCTATAAAGAAAAGTGTTAGGCAAGGAGACACGATCTCTCCAGTACTACTCACAGCTTGTTTAGAAGTATTCAGAGGCTTGGAATGGGAGTAGTTAGGGATAAGGGTAGATGGAGAGTACCTCTGTAATGTGCAATTTGCTGATGACATTGCCTTCCTAAGTAACTCAGGGGATGAACTGCAAATAATTATTGATGACCTAGACAGGAAACGTAGAAACGTAGGCTTGAAGATTAATAGGCAGATGACTAAGGTAATGTTCAACAGCCTCGGGAAGGAACAGCAGTTTGCGTTAGGTAGCGAAGCACTGAAAGTATTAGGTGAATATGTCTACTTAGGACAGGTAGTAACCGCAGATTCAGGACCTGAAAGGGAAATAGCAAGGAGATTAAGATTGGGATGGAGGGCAATTAAATCACTCGCAGGTTATGACTAGCAGCTTACCGGTATCGCTCAAGAGGAAAGTATACAACAGTTGCATCTTACCTGTACTCACCTATGGGGCTGAAACGTGGAGGCTAACCAAGACAGTTCTACTTAAGTTGAGGACAACCCAGATGGCTATGGAACGAAAAATGGTAGGAGTAACTTTAAGAGATAAGAAACGTGCACTGTGGGTCAGAGCAATAACTCAAGTTACCGACATTCTACGGGAAATTAAGAAGAAATGGGAATGGGCAGGACATTTAGTGCGAAGAGAGGATAACCGATGATCGCTTAGGGTAACAAACTAGATTCCAAGGGAAGGAAACTGTAGCAGTGGACGAGAGAGTTAGGTGGGTGGATGAGGTTAGGAAGTTTGCAGGGTATAGGTGGATGCAGCTAGCACAGGACCGGGTTAATTGCAGGAATATGGGAGCGGCCTTCGTCCTGAAGTGGGTATAGTCAAGGTGCTGCTGATGATGATGATTAGTATTTTCAGCGCCTATAAGCGAAGTGTGCCTTTTCGCTCGCCTTTACCGTAATCTTGCTGCTTGCTGGCGTTGCATGGTACCGCAAGTAAAATGCGAAAGCATATAATAGCTCATGATCGGCGTCCGCAAAAGCTGGGAACAGAAAGGGTTTGCCCCACCTGACAACCAGTAAAAAAGAAATCATGTCTCCTCCGGCAATCGAACTGCAATCCCTCAGATCCCCAGCCGCGCGTTTAAACTAACTGCGCCACGTCCGGGATCGCGAGAAGCACATCATAACTCTCTTTCTCTAGCGTCAGGATGATAATAGCGATGTCAATGGCGTTGCAGTATGGTTTGGTTTGGTTTTGGGAGTTATGTCCCAAAGCTAGGTAGTCTATGAGAGGCGTCGTCGTGGAGGAACTCCGAGAATTTTGACCACCTGAGTTCCTTTAACGTGCACTGCCATCGCACAGCAAACGGGCACCTAACTTCTCCCCTCTGCCGAAGGGCGGCCGCCGAAGCCGGGATTCGATCCAGCATTTTTGGGCACAGTAGGCGAGTGCCCTAACCACTGCGCCACCTCGGCGGGCAATGACGGTACAATAAGCCATAATGATGAAAGCAGCAATGTTAACGACAGCAACGCTCAGGTTTTCAAATTTCTACAGCAGTGATTTTACAGTGCTCTCAAGTTATTTTCTCTGCAATGTGAAGGAAGGAACCTTCTCTTCGAGCAAGTACTCCTTGGCAATGGCATTCGCTACCCTGTTTTGTCTCCTGTATGGCGAAAGTCAGGCAAAAAAAATTAAGATTACAAGAATCAGGAAATGTAGATTACATGACGTGAATTCGCTAGCTCGTTAGTGGTGGGCGCAATACAAAACATTCTCACACTGCTTTGGATTATCGCACTGGAGCAGTTCGATAAAGTTTTGGCAATGGTGCTTTACCCATACATGAACCCCTTCCACCTCCAGAAATAAAATATTATCGCTGATGGTTGTAGAGTGCTTAGATTGCCAGAGCCAAGGCCAGTTTTGATATAAAATCTGCTATCCAAAATTGTGCCACAAGAGAATGCAAGACAGCCCCAACAATCAAGTTTTCCTCCTCCTGGTGGCCGGCTTCCCTATACCAGTTATTTCCGCAGTTACTGAAACCCTCCTGCAAACCCGAAAAGGCACCAAGAAAACACGCCCTGTTCTCTTAACTTCTAAGCCAGTGGTGGTCCGAAATGTTCACTCAGTGTCGCACAACCTCAAGAAGGTGGTGGCAGGCACCGTCTACATTTGGTGTTTTCAGCCCCAAACAAGCTTCACAGCCTAGTCGCCGCATTTCTGGTGTCTGCTAATACATGGCATCTCTTATGTCAGCTTCGGCACTGTAGCGGCATACAGCATATCGCTTTAATGCGGGACTTTATATGTACAGACAAACTGGCCGCTGCATCAATGGTCGATTACAGGAGCACGCAAAAGGTATAGAACCTATGAGTGAAGACTAGAATCTTGCGCTCCATTTTTTGTCTTTGTCAGTACGTGTAGAGCATGAATGAAGACAAAAAGGCACCCAGAAACAGTACAAGATTTTAGGCGAAAGGGCCAAGGCGAATCTCGGTTTGTCGTAGAGGTCCTCTGCATCAACAATTGCCAGGGTGCCACGCTGCTGAACCAAATATTGAGCGAAAGCATTACCAGCGGGTGACCGAGCGTTCTTCTCTTTTCTTTTTCCTCAGCCCACATATAAAGCCCCGCTTTAACCAACCTATATAAACGTCCCTCAGTGGCCTATGGGGTAACGTGAATACTAGTGTCCTAGCAGGCTGATTCTGACATAGCCGTCCCATGTGAATTGAGAGACCCAAGTTGGCAGCTCCTGCCAGTCCGTGTGTCACGTGGGGTGTGACGTCACAGCGTCACGCGGGTAAGACGTAACTACGGCCGGGTCACACGAAGGCTTTAAAGTGCGAGTAGTATTGCTTTCCTAATAAAAAGCAATGTGGTCGCTGTGCGAGTGGCATGTTTGGCAGATTTATAATGCTGAATGCTTTTGTCCTGACTCGTGTTTATCATAATCGTATAGCGGTTGCGTGATGGGTTTGCTTGCGGTGCCCAGTGTATTTGTTCATGCCCATAGTATCCTTAAGATTTCCTCTGTCACACCCCAATAAAAAGTTTGTAGTAGCGCCTGCCTTTTGTCGTATGTGTCGCTTCTATATATTTTTAAAGTTTTCGCGCTATCTTCACGTACAATATGCTGATATAGAGTTGTCCTAGAAGGCGACCTTGAGAGTCCTCAGGTGAAGCTATATGCCCATGATTGTTACGTTACTGCGCCGTTCCTAGCCTCTCTAGTTATTAGATCACCAACGCGTCTTAACCTCCAGCTCCTCAGGCTAGCTCCCTACGGATCAGCTGAATAGTGATTCTCTCCTTTTTTATTTCGGAAATCAGGAACCCTCACTTAATCATCGGTAGGGCCCATGTCACGAGGTGGGAAATCCCGCCGAGAACCCTGCACAATTCGCATACATCTCCTTTATTACATACTTAGTAAATATAGTTTTTTATACTTTGTCTTGCTGAAGACGTGCAGAGAAAACACTTGCGAGGCAGGTTGTGGAAAAGTACTGGGGCCGTATTACGGGCCGCTCTACAATTGAGAGCGCTCTAAAACGCCCGCTCCTATTGGTCGCCGTCGTCATCTTGAAAATTTGCGTTACGGGATGCGGCGATTGCGTCGCGGAGGCGAAAAAACAGATCACGTCGCGCACCTAATTATGCCCGTGGTTTTAGACCATTTTTGTAGAGCGCGATGAGGCGGTCTAAAACGTTTTAGAGCAAAAATGGCGGCAGCGTCCGCGGTGGAGTGGTGGCTGCGGTGCTGAAGCGGCAACGCCGGCGCGAGCAACGACGAAGGGCGGTGGGTGAGAATGCGTTCTACTTGTTCGGCGAGATGTTCCGACGCCTATTTCGACTTGAAAATGCAAAAACGGAATGGTGGGGCGACGAATGCGCCGAAGAACTGTTTCAAGCTCGTAGTTGACCGCTCTGTCGGTGCGACTATCATGCGTGCTTCGATCCTTTCTTTTTTTTTTCCTCCGGAGGATATCAAGTCTCCGCAAGTAGTCGGCCTCTTATAATCGACGGTGAGCAAGTGCGTGCGTCAAATGGCTGAACTTAACTATTGCAAAGTTGGCGCTGAAGGGTAGTTGGGCTTCGCAGTGCACCCAAAGCAAAAGGCGGAGGCGAAGGCGACATACAGTACAAAACGAATGAAAACGAGCGAGATTGGTAGTGTACGCTCAACCGCGTTGCTTTTCCCCGTGTTCGCTCTAACTGAAGCATTTGTGTGTGAGACGCTAGTGTGGACATTAAATTTTATTTGCCCAACGGAGCGTGCTCCGCGGTCGATCTTTCTTTTGTTTCTGTTTAAGAAAAATAAACAAAGCCCCGATTACACTGCTCTCGATATGATTTATCCGCGCATTTAGGACCATCATACAGTACCTTGACTTCAGACAATACGCAAAAGCCGGCACTAGCCATGGAATCAGCTGTTTTACTGAAGGGCGCCATTTGCACTGTTTGTTTAGCTCTGCCAGCGCGCCCTCGCGGCAAAAGAAGTTACCTACGAGAGCGTTTAATTGCAAAACCGCAGCTGCTTGTTGATTGTTTTGATGATGTTGAACTTGTAATGCGGCTTCTTGAAAAAATAAAGCTTTAGTTAATTTACTCCCACGCTATATGTATAAAAACGTTAACAAAAGGCTCCCTAACGTGCGCATAAACCTCTTGCTGTGAAAATAAGCGGCCCGTGGCGGCACCCTGCCGATTATTGGTTGATTCAGATCCTCGTCAAGCGTTCACGTCTTGCCGAGGCGTTACGGCGTCGTCATTTTGACGTCACGCTTTAAAACTTTAGAGGGAGTCCCGTAATTCGGCCCCAGGATTCAATGCAACAAAAATTTCGGCAAATGGGCGGTTATCTCGAAAAATAGTGCTAAATGTTAGAGGATATATGTATCGGTAAAAAATATAGCAGGCATAAAGGCACGTGAAAACGCATGACCCTCTATGAATAGGAATGGTTCTTTTACAATAAAGTAAGAAATTGCTTGATTGTATCAAGCCGAAGGCAAGGAAGAGGAAAACGTGCTTTCACCGCGACTTGCAACGTATACTTGAGGAAAATACGAGGTACTACCGCACCGTTACCACTGCACTCAGTTCCTGATGTGCTTGTGCCCTTAAAGTTTTGCATGCCGGCTGTTGCCTGGCACAACCTGGTGATGACTCCTGAATTATTTGTGGTTTCAAAATATAAGTACAGAAAAATAAACCGCTACAACCACCAAATGTGGCATGGCACCAATTGCATGCTTGGTCCAAATAGCAGGCTTTGTTGGGTGTTTAACGCTCCCGAGCGACTGAATATATGAGAGACGCCGTAGTGCAGGCTCTGGAAGTTTCAACCATCCTGGGGTTCTTTATTGTGCACTGACATCGCACAGTGCCTACCTTACTTGCTTTGCGCCTCAACCCAGTAGCTTCTGCCACGGCTGAAATTCAGCCTGCGTCCTTGAGACGACCAGTCATGCACTGAGGCATCGCAGAGGATTTGAAATGGTAGCAAGTGAAGCATTCCTATCATTCTGAGCACTAATCGGTTTGGAAAAAATACGGAAACCTGTACTGGTACTCAGGGAGCAGTGAGCGATTGCCAGGTGTCGGCAGTTGGTCATGCGCTAATCTACGCAGATGTAATGCCCCCCCC
>JAJIZL010121518.1:321844-449927 GCA_023969395.1 Amblyomma maculatum
TCATTTTCTTCAAACAGCAAACGTCGGATTTTAAGAAAGACGGAAAGAGGGATTGAAATCAAGAATAAGGAAATAAAAAAAAAAACGAAGAAAGAATATAAGAAATAAATAAGGAACAACAAAAAAGGAAACAAATCGATTCAACATTGCCCATTATCAAACGGGACGTTTTTGGAGCTGCATGGCTATTGAAGGATGTTTTAAGGACATACGGACTAGACCAGGTGCATTGAAGAGACAAGTCATATGACGTAACTGCGATATAATAGCCTACAAACGAATACAGGGCGAGCGAAAATATGCAAACGCTATATTCACTCGTCCTGTCTTCGTTTTCGCGCTAATAATTCGTATTCAAGCATCAGCCACCAACTCACGCTTACTTCCTTCTTAAAACTCTTTTATGTCGTAAATAAGTGAATCAGTGGTGACAAGGGGCGAAATCAAGAGAAAGCCAGAAGAGCAAACAATGAAACGTTTATTTTAAGACTGAGAATGCTGTTATGACCGAACAACGATAGGCAAAATAATGCGTAACAAAAATTATTACATTATTTCGAAAGAAATAAACTGAAACTGAATTATGGGACCGTGTGTGCGCATACCTCATGGTTTGAGCGTCTAAATATTTGTTGCCTGCACTTAGTAGAGACGACTGTCAACTTTGAACGTGAACCTGCTTTCATCGCCCGTAGGGGATGCGTCGATATATTTAGCATGAACTGCATCTCTTAATCAAGCTTTAATAGTCTCCTGAACAAAAAAAAAAATAAAACAATACTTGAGGCATGAGGCAGTCAGACACCGAAGACATTGTAGCAAGCTAGCAGTGGTGAGGGTGACAGCAGGCGCCTGATGGTGCTTGTCTTTTTTCGGCGGTAAAGAAGAAGAGAAATAGAAATTGGTTTTGGGGAAAAAGATGGTGCAGCAATCTTGCGATCTTAGTGATCATCTACCTACCTTTTACTTTCTGCCTAAGGCTGTCACACAACCGAAAGGAACCTATGTAAAGCAGCTATGCCGAAGGCTGAACGATGCTGACATTACCAAGTTCTGCGATTTAATAAAGAATGGTAGTTTTCAAAATGTTTATTGGAATTAAAATTGGAGCTGGAATTTTATTTTTTCGAATTATAAGAAGTCTGTGAGCCCCAAACTAAAGGCCGATAATTCTGTCTGGCGAGGCTCTGAGCCTGAAGCCAAAAACACAGATACTAGGTACATAAACACGCTACAGCAGCAACACTGTTGGCCAATGCTTAAAAACAAAGAACATGATCCAGGCAAAGCTTGCGTTAACTTTGTGGCCACAGTACAAGACTTCTATTATGCTGCTTTTTGCATAAACTAATCCCCCCTCCCCCCGTACAAAAACCATAAAGAGCCATAGATTTCAAAAAAACATTTTTATAAAAGCATTAAGGCAAAAGGTAAGCTGCTTCCACGCTTCCTGCAAACACGGGTAAAGAGGATTTTGAAGAGTACAAAAAACGAGGAGCAAACTTAGTTTTGACCTGCGAAGGGCTAAATTACTGTATTTTACATCGAAAGTTCCTAACGCTGCGCTTGCTCATGACACAGCGAAGGTATAACAGCCCTTTAGAACACTGAACTTTTCAAACGCACAACATACCTTGCTTTCTATTAACTTTAATTCCAAATGTAGCGGCGTTCCAAATGTAGCGGCGTTAATTTTGCAAATCTGTTCAATTCGAACTTTCTTCTGGTGACTTCCGTTCACGGGTGGCGATAATGCTGGTGGATCTCAATGCTATATACTGCATGCTTTGAGATGGTCAATATATCTGGAACATTGTGATGCTGACGAGGTACTGAGGGTAATCGCATTCCTCAAATCCAATCATTCATTCGGCTACGACAACATAAATGTTAGGCCAGTTAAGGCTTCTTCACGAGCTCTTTGTTGCCTATTGCACATACATGCAACCGCATGCTAGTAACGGGTCTTCTACAAGTCAACACGAAAAAGCACGGGCCATCGTTCTTCGTAAAGCTGGATAAACAAATGATTTCATTTGCCGCCCAATCACGGTTCTCCCCATTTTCTCCAAGGTGGCGGCCCAGGTTATTTCCATCAGACTGTCAAACTACATATCCACACATATGATAATTACTGACAAGCAGTATGGTTTTCATAAGCACAAATCAACCGAAAAGACGCATTTGTCGATTATAAATGCTATCGCGTTAAGCTTACAGGAACGAAATTAACAGTAGGCATTTTTCTGGACTTTAGAGAAGCATTCATTCAATTCACCGTGATATCTTATTGACAAAAATGGAAATATACGGAATTATAGTCACACCACTACAACTTATCAACACATGCCTCTACAAACGCCCTCAATTTGCCGAAATTAATGGTAGACATTCATGTTGGGAAATGAATAGGAAGGTGTACCGCAAGGTTCTATACTGGGTACGCTCCTTTTTTTATATATAATAATGATTTTGTTAATATCCCACTGACCCAAGGGGCTGCACTGTATGTGGATGATACTAATCTATTTTATACTGATGAAAGTGCCGAGAAAAAGAATGGAATATTTAGCTGGTAGTGTTCAGCAATGATTAAACATTATTCCGCTACAGCTAAACGTATTAAAAAGTATGTACCGTCTGTTGCAGAAGTTTGCAGCCCAACGCGCCGGGAGCGCGACTATTCCTCCGCCCGGCGCGTTGAGCTGCAAAAATTCTGTAATAGACGGTACGTGTTGTTTCACTGGCGAAATACACAACTTCAGCCTATTTTGAGGCTTAACTTCGCAGGCGCCTTCTTGGTAAGAAAAAAACGTAAGAAAATTCTAAAGCGTCATTTTCCATGAGCATCTATATATGTTGCAATGCCCACGTGGTGAACAAGTCTTTGAAGGTGCCTAGGCTACATTGACAAATATAGAATTTTTTTACCCACGCGGCTTAAGTCAATGCTATATTATTAACAAACAGAATCTGGGCTGAAGTACTGTTTGCTTATCTGCTGTACCCAATATTGTTCAATCTATAAAAAAATAAATAAAGCCGATTTGTGCCATTTACTTTTCTGAGGCGCAAGATCGCACGTTGCCTTATTTATTGAAAACCAAAATGGTTCGTTTGGAATACATACTTTTACTTTAAGCTGCTGTATTTTTTTGCAGAGAAGTAAAACTAAATCTTAGTTATTTCAATACAATATTCATTAAACACGATCCATACTCCCTCAGATGTACAAGACATGTCACTCCTCGCATTAGAACTTATTACGGTATGCAGACCACCTCGCATGTCGTTTCGGTCATAATTCACAGCCTCCCATCCATATATGCACTATATAGGATTTCGAAACATTCACCCATTTGAAAGCGCTATTAGACTTTACCTTCTTTCAAATATATCAACTCAATACTATTTTCTTAATGCCAAATTCCTGGATGCGTTATGTTTGAGGCCTTTTCAGTTGTGTTGTTTCATGCGACGCGTTGAGTTTCAAGCTGCAATTGATGCACTGGTCACACATTTAAATTTAAGCTTATGTGTTTGTTTTGTTTTTTAAGCATTGCTCTGCAGTGTTGCTGCTGTAACGTATTTCTATACTTGTGTTTTTCGCTTGGGGCCCGGAACCTTGTCAGACGAAACTATCTACCTTTTGCTCCGGACTCCTGGGTTTTTCATTATTCGAAAAGTAATATTCCAATTCATATCCGCTGCCTCATTTTTCCCTGCACCCCCTCAATTGTACCATATATGAGAATAGAGGAATCTAGAGTGAAAAAAGAGAACGTCGACATTCATCTGCAGCCTTATCATGTTTGTATTCAAGAGAGAACCATGAAGTATCATGAGAAATGTATGTGACTACTGGGCACACCGCATTGCATCTTTTTTTTTTTTTTCGGTTTCGGCAAAGTGCTTGTTGTCTTCTTTTTTTTTCATATGAAATATATTTTTCCAGCGTAACTCTTTATGCTGCCCGTATATGTCTCGGTTGTAGTAAGGCCCACTGACACCTTCGGGTCGCGAAGAACGTGCGACCGCTTGTCGGATGCGACAGCTTAGCCGCTCAGCTCGACAGTTATTCACACTTTCATGTGCGACTCAGGGGTCACTTCCCAAACTTATCTTGGCTTCCCACCATCGAGGCTTCGCTATGCAGCTAAGCCTCGACAAGGGAGACCACAAGTGGTCCCTTATACGCACCGTGTCGCCCACAGCCTGAAAACGGTTGCAGCCAGGTATGATGTGCCTGTCGTCTTCTCAGCCCAGAGAAAGCTGAGCGGTTTGTGCGCACGCATCGGGCAGAAAAAGAAGTCCCTGTGCGAAAAGAGGCATGACCAACCCTGTGGGGAATGTGCGGTCGGTGTGGTATATGTAGTACCACTGACCTGCGGCAAGGTCAGTGGCCAAACGGGTCGTTGCATTACCCGAAGAGCACTGGAGCACTCTAATTTGCTAAAGAATAGAACCGGGTCTTATTTGCCCCTTCATTGTAAAGAGTGCAGATATGAGCCGGTGCTTGACGGCAGTAAGATTCTTGGCAGAAGTCTCGATAAAATAGCGCGTGAAGCTCTTTAAGCTTTTCTGATAGCACAGAAAGGAGATTCATGCTGTAGTGACAGTTCTGTTGCCTTACGAAGTAAGGAAATCATGTTCATTGGATCTGTTTTGTAATCACCAGTCCTTGTTGTGTGCGCCTGTTCTCATGGCGTTGATTTATGGTTGAATACCCACGCTCAAAAGATACATTGTTAATGTTTGTATTGTGTATGACTTTGGTTCATTCTGACGCTGCTTTGCATAGATAGTGTTGTATTACATGTAGGTAGCGATTACTGGGTAAGCGAAAATACAATAAAGGAGTTACGATGAATGTGAATTGTGTTTCCACGACGGAAGTTTGTGATGGCGATTGGGAGATGGTCATGTGACTGAACGCTCCTATATGTTCGAACCCCGATCTTGCAAATAAGTCAGTTGGTAGTCCAGCCTCTTTCTTTCTGTGTCTGTGTTTATCCTGCGTGCGTTTTCTTGGCTGGTTAGTCTTTCTTCATGCAATGCAACAACTAGCCCAACAATGTGTTTTACTCAATGCGACCATTGGCGACAATCACTTTTCGACCAAAACGGTCCCACAACCTCCGCTGGTCGCAAGTGTGCACGGGCCTTTAGAGTGCAGAGATTTTTGCTGTCGTTGTAGTTGCGAACAGCATTTTGCTGTTAACCATCCTTCCACAATCCTGCAACAGCACCTCCCCCTTCCCTCCTATCCACCAAAAGGGTTAGAATAAACATTTTTTCGATTCATAGCGGGAAGGATGCAAGCAGGACGCGGGTAATAGGAAAAGAACATGAAAATAAAAATTTGTTTTACAGAAATTAAAAGCTCAGTAATCGTGTCACTTCCCGGTAGAGTATTAAACCGCGCCGGAATGGAAAGGAGATGGATTTCGGTAACAAATGGATGGTTAACAGTTGCATGCATCGTCGATGGACGTGCAGAAACGCACCCTGCTTGGATGCTAGAGACCGGAAAGCTTTAAGGGAAAGGGCTTAGCTTTTGGACGACTGTCGAAGTGGCAGTACTTTAAACCTATGGCGTAGAAATGGGGATATGAAAGCTATGGTAATGAAACAACAGCGCACCAATGCGGATAAGTAATGTGACAAATGTTGCACTTTTCTGCAATAAATGATGCTTCTCTTTATTTGAATAGATTGAAGGGAAGGCCGACCAAGTGGCCCAACGCGATACATATGAACACGTGCACTGTTTGCTTGGGCGTGTTTCTGTGCCCGCGCTTTCATGCGTGCTGGCGTGCGTAGCGTGCGTGTGTGTGTGTGTTCCGTTGTAGTTGTGACTCAGGTGTCACGCGGCGTCATCCGCCGGGCCTACCCATCTTTCCGTTCCACTGCGGACATCCTGTGCCGTACCCAAATCATGTGTTCTGTCTTCTTGCTTCACCGAGGGCGTCCGACCCAAGACGTCTCCAAGCATTGCTGCGAGCCTTCGAAGTTGCCGAGTCCTTCATCATGTGCAAAGAACAAGTGGGTTTATTGCAAAAGTGCATACAAGTGCAGCCGTACTAAAAGTTCGAAAAGCCTGACAACACTCAAGGAACAGGTCACGGTCGTTGCACAATACTGGAATAGCGCCAAAAACATGAAAACTAAAAGGTTCCCTAGCAGAGCGGAGTCCCATAAATGAGTAAAGGGGAGTTCTGGGCCAGTTGGTAGGTGATATGACTAACAGGGGGGCTTATCGTGAGACAAACGAGGACAAACTTGTGTCCTTCGTTTGTCCTCGCTTGTCTCACGCTAAGCCCCCCCCCCCCCTCCCCCTCCCCTGTAAATGCCATAAATGAGTTTAAAATGGTTGGTTTATGAAGTGTAGTGTCTCATATTTACTCATCTACGAGGGACGCCGTAATGGATGCCTCCGAAAATTCATTGTTCTTAAAGTTCCACTGAAAGGGGTCACCAAGAAGGGTAAACAACGCCATAACACTGATAGTTATTGAACCACCCATCATTCTCCCGCAAACATTTTCGATCTAGCTTCTGCAACACCAGAGATATCGGCGATTAAAAATGACCCTCCCAATTTTCCCTCTCAACTCGTACGCCGAAGGGAGCCATAAAAAACAAAGAATACAAGCAAGTTCTAAGCGGCGGCCAGACATACGTCACTTCGACGAACTTCGGTTGCCGCGCGCTCGCTCGCTGGCGTACTCGCGCTAACCCGTCCTCGCTCGCACACGCCTGAGGAGTTCGCCAGTTCGCGCAGCGACGGTTAGTGTAACCGCGAACCCGTGGTTATCCTATGTTACACGGCGGACGAAACCATGGTTGCCTCACTAACCGCGGTTGCCGCAAAACGAGCTTGACGACCTCGGTTTGCGTCGTTAACCGAGGTTATGACGGCGTCTGTTGACGGAAGCTACTCGTCGGCGCCCGAGTGCGCGAAACGTACGAGCGGGTCCGCTTCACAGTTATTCATTTGCCCACTGTATCACATTTAAAGATCGATGTATAGATTATGGTGCCGCCCGACGTCTTCGACTATGGCCGACAGCGCAGCGACTGCGTACTGAAGCCTTGTCTTGCCTACAGTATCGTTTGAACGGCTTGTTGCTGAGCAGAACGTCAACAAATACGCGGCCTTAGCTATGAAAGTACACGAGTTTGCAACGCTTGCAGCGCGGGATGCCGCGAGCAGGCTGAGGTACGTTACACAATTACCGCGGGGGTGGAGCGTGCGAGCGCGGCGAACGACGGCGCCGTGCGTGACCGTCCCTAGTCGTCGCTAGGCCTAAATTGTTTCGCTTCGAAGCCGCGGCGGTCGACGCTTTGGAACATGATCAACGCTGTCGTAAATCGTCTACTTATGAAACTGCCTTATAGTGAATCTTATCCTGCCATAGTAAAATAATTATAGGATTAACTCTGCCGACGCATTAATCGCAGAGCTAGTACGAGCAGATCGGATCAGCTGAAATGTACCAGCGGCAGCTGGCTTGAGCAGAAACTTGCTTTTATCACGGCTATCGCTCTTACTAGCAATTTTCTGCTGGTCAGTGATCCTCACGAGGGCTTCATACTTGAAATTCGGCTCAGTATTCCAGACGTTAACAAATTTTAGCACGCTTTATTTCGGACATGGTGCTAACGATCCGCCGTGTCGTACACGAACGGTATGCGGGAGGAGGGGCATACAGCGGCGGTGTTTACGGCGGTCGAAGAGGTGCTGCCATCATGCAGTGCTTGACCGTGCTGTTGACGTCTCGTCGGAGGACACTCCGATACTCCTGAAACCACGTTATATAAATAAGATATTTGTAAATACAGCTTCGTTCTGCCGATCCCTGCGTCGCTTCGGTTGTTGCACATAATGGGCAACGACCACCTAACCGATAAGGGCGGCGAGCTATGTGACAGCCCGCACAGAGTTCGAGCAGCTCACGAGTAGACGACTTTCGCAGCTACCGGAATTATGTCCGTGACGTCATGGTTGCAGTGGCAGCAGCGAATGGCAGCTTCTAGCAAGCCTTGCCAGCCAACTCACCCGTGATGTCACGGGTCAAGGAAATAGTTCCATGCGACACCGCCAAGCGACATTCTCTCTGCCCCCCTTTGGGCACTCGGAGTACACAACAACTTCGAGGAGCTCAAGGAGGCGGTTCTAGAGAGTCAGAAACAACGACTAACAACAACGCAGGCGGGTAGGGAAATCCTGTCAAAACTAGGGCTATGGCAGGCACTAAGAAATTCCGAGATCAAATCACAAATTCCGACATCCACAAGAAACAACATCTATGTGAACCCGATACCCAAGCACATGCACCATGAGTTACAGAAGGGTCGAAGGAAGGCCAGAGTCAAATCATTGGAAAAACAATTGTCTAAAGACGCAGAAGTTGTCTACGTGGACAAAGGGGCTTACGGCGAGCCTGGCAAGTTCACAATAGCTGCAGTTGACCGCCAGAAGAGGCCAATTATTCAGGCTTCGATCTATGCCAAGGATCCTGCGGAAGCGGAATCACTGACAATAGCCGTCACCATAAAAACACAAGACCACCAAAAGAAGTCATCACACGTAGTGACGGACTCCCAACCAGCCTGCAGGGACTACCTGGTCGGAAAACCTCACAGAAGAGCGTGTGCAATATTACGTTCCATCTCCCAGACGCACACAATTACATGGACACCTGGACACGAAGGCCTAGAAGGAAATGAGGTAGTGAATAATCTAGCCCCAGCTCTCACAAACCGGGCGGATCCCCACCCCTACCCTACCCCTTACCTAGGACCCTACGGCGACAGGCTGGAACACCTACGGTTAGAAAGAAGAATTTTCTCACCACCACACAAACAACTTCCTTCCTCGGACGTTATAGACTGGAGAAAAATACAAACAAACACATTGCCTAATCTTCACATTTTAAATAAGATAAGCCCAACAAAATACACGAGCCTTGGTGCGGTGCAAGCCCCACACTCTATCACATCTCTTGGGAATGCCAGGACAAACCTGACCCAACGTTACTAGTGCCATGCCCGACACACGAGCAGTGGGAGGCGGCCCTGACCAGTGACAACCTGGACCAGCAAGCCTGGATTATCCAGCTAGTCCGCAAGTCATCTGCTGCCAGCGGAGCCCTGGACTAGGGGCACTGACCACCCAGCTCCTGCGAATTCTTACTGATTATTATGCTCATTAAAAGTTTTCTCTCTCTCTCTCTCTCTGCCCGCAAATTTCAAAAAACGCTGTTTTTAAAAATTAATAATAAATCACTGGCTTTGTTCCAAGGAATTATACTTTGCGTTAATGCTCAAAAGCATGTGTTCTACACACTGAACGCGTTTATCAGTGGCTTCTTGGGGGCCGTTTCCGTGGACCTTCAAGTTTTGCACTTTTGTATTGCGGTGCACTATAAGCTTGGTATTCTTGTCACAGCCTATAAGTAGGAAAAGTACTTTCGTCTGATGAGGTTTAATACACCGCCCACTTATGTAAAATTGTTAATGAACTCTGGAGGTTTATCCTGGTTAAACCTATAGTTACCGAGCATAAGGCCTTTTAATAATAATTGCAGAGTTACACTGCGTTTCTTCTCTATGTACCCTTCTCGTCCTCATCAGTCTCTGCCTCTAACCAATCACGATTACTTTTTGAGGCTCCTCCTTAGTAAGCTATACAGCTGAATGATCAGACTCAGCCTGAAGTGTGCGCCAAAACGTTGAGAGGCAGAGATCCATGCGCACCTCATCCATGAAGCGCAATAACTGAGCACAGACGAAGCAGCCCGCGGCTAGTCACACAGTATCACAGCAGAGAACCTCCGTGTCCACGACCGGGCAAGTCACTGGGTAGCTTCAGATAGGGCAAGGACGAGGAAGACAAAGAAGCGGGCAGTAGCGTGGGCAGGAGCATTTGCGCTAGGTCCGCTTTGGCGTCTCAGGGTCAAACACGCAAGTTAATAACCTTGAGAGTGGCAGCGCGAAAAGGAGAGCTACGCACTGAAAGTCTTGGCGCCAAGGAATTTTAGTAGAATCCAGCCGTCAAGCGCCATTAGAGACTAAATTGTATTGCATTGCTCGTTGCTTTAAAGTGATAGGGGCAAAGATCCTTTTACTCAGAAAATATGACGTCGACGTAAGTATTGACATTGGAGTCATGAGCAAAAAATCATGGGCATGGCACTCGCGGTGGAAGTTGGAAGCCGGCTTGGCCGGTTTCTGATTCATCGGTGGTTTGTGCGGCTTAAGAAGACCACATCGTAGCAGAAAGTTAGTAGGAACCGCCAGTGCGGTTTGCTCATTTGAAGCGTGAAGGTGGAATAAGAACCAGCCAGTGCTCTTGCATGCCGAGTCAGGCTAGCTGCACCTAGGCCAAGCAAACGTGTTAATACGGCGTGGTTTAAGCAGGACTTTATATATCAAATGGTCACCTACGCTTTCGCTTCATAGCCCTAAAGACGGAGCTTACGTGTCCCCTTTTTTATTCCGATGAGGAAGTGTCTCCCAGTGTTTCAGGTCCTTTGTTTTTTTTTTTAGTGGTCATGTCACTGCTTCATTTTACGGCCATAGAATAAAACCTTTTGGCTTCAATGCATTTGACCAAAACTCTACCTAGTTGATGTCCGCGTTCAGCTGCGGTAGAGGACGCAGTATATATGCATCGCTCCTTAGCAGGCTGCGTGCTCAACAAAGCACTTCGGCTTTGTAGGAAAAACGTTTTACCGCGAAATGGTTTAGGAGCTCGTGTCGCAAATAATCCAGTGTCGCACGGTTTGGAAATGAGCGAAAAATCTTGATTGCTGGATCGGGTCAAAGCCACAAGACGCCGTGCAGAAGCATTAACCCCCCCCCCCCTCCCCCAACGCCTATGTTAAACTAGACGCCACGTGTGAAATCAGAGTGAATAAAACATGACATGAATGATTTACTTTATGGAGAAACTTAGTTTTCTCGAAGAAAACTATTACTTGTAGACGAGATTCCAAACCACAACCTTCCGTTTCTGATACACGATATTGACGGGGCAGCGCAAGGCCCTTTGTTTCTTTACTGCATTGAAACAGTATTGCTGTTTTCCTTATTGCATGGAAGCGTGCAGAGTGGGTCAGGGAACAAACTAGAAATAATTACGTTTTATTCGGTATGAAGAGGAATAAATGGGCATGGGAGGTTAGCGATTGTTCTCCAAGGGTAACAGCGGTAAATAAAACTGTACCCGTTCCCTTGAGCTAAAAGTTGTCTTGTCGTGCGCCTAAAACCTTTTATTGTTCGCTAAAAAGCGCTTGGTGTCAGCATTTTTACTTTCTTTCCGCATTTGCTTTCATTGTGTATATCACGGCCAACCTGTGGCCAAGGTGTAGCCAACCTTTCTTCAGAGGTAATGCTACAAAAATATATTCGACGTTCATTACTTGATACCCAAAGTCCCAAGGTTAGGGACTATCACTTCGTTTCGTACGAGCGATGCTAAGTCCCTTTTATTGTTAAGTAGCCCCTCGCTGCTGGTCATACCTTGTAGAGAGAGCTATTCGGCAGCCTTAAACTCAGCTCTGTCCACAGCCGTCATCACAATGTGCTTCGACAACCGACGATAACGTTTGTTGCTTTTGCACGCCGCCGATTTGTTAGGTAATGTGTGGGCGAAAGGCAGCCCCAAAAAGTTGTTTGGGCTGGAAGCCTTTTTTTGTGCGGCTCCTTGTCTGACTGCCGTCACAAACTGCACAAATCTGTGCCTTGTACATCCTACTCGAAGGACATTTTGCTTTCCGAAGAAATATACTAAATTCAAAGCATTTATGAGGCTTCCAAGTGGAAGGAATATTGACACGCTGCATTCTTTATTTTCCCTCTGTGCTGATCGCGAGCGTGTGCCTCCTCGAGGCGAAGAAACCGACGTTCGTCTCCTCGAGGCGAAGAAACTGAAGTTCTTCTGTCGAAGCGGGCCTGCTAGTTTCCTGCCGCACTGTGACTTCTGTTACTCCTGTGTCCCGCGGTGACTTCTGATCAGAGACTTCACACCGTGACATCTGGTGGAGGTGCTGGGTAACGCAACCCATGCTCCGAACACCTCCAACCAGCCGAGACTCCAGCCCTCAAGGATCTCCTACCGTCGAGATTACGCCTACCCATCAGAGTAGCCGACGGCTTCGAGGGCTTGATCCTGAATTCGCTCCTCTACAATTTTCTCGTACTGCGAGGCCGCCACCATCTTCTCCAGCACCACCTTCGGAGACAACACAACCACCCGTATTACGCAGGTAGACACCACTGCCCCCTCCTTCGTGTTGCAGCAGCCGCGGGAGATACCCACCTTCCAAGCCTTTCCCGGCGACGGCCCGGAAGACTGGCTGGATAAATTTGAGCGAGTAGCCCAGTACAATCGCTGGGGCGACGACCAGAAACTGCAACAAGTATTTTTTTCGCTCGACGGTTCAGCTCGTACATGGTTTGAAAATCATGAGACTACTATCACAACGTGGAGTTCCTTCAAGGACCAGTTTCTGCAAGCTTTCACCACCGTTTTTCGGAAAGAACGCGCCGAGCTGCTCCTACAGACGAGAGTTCAGCTCCCTAACGAAAGCGTCCTCGTTTACTTCGAGGACATGACGAGGCTATTCCGTCGCGCTGATCCAAACATGTCCGAAGAAAAAAAACTTTGATATCTCATGAAGGGAATTAAGGAACAGATCTTCGTTGGATTTGTGCGATGTCTCCCCAAGACCATCGGGGAATTTGTATCCGAGGCCACTACCATTGAGAGGGCTCTAGAGATGCGATCTAAGCACTACGAGCGGCCGTCCATCCCTATTGCTGCCGCCATCGCGGACACTGGTAGCACTGACGTGCTCCGTGAGACCATACGGGCCATCGTACGCGAGGAGCTGCAAAAACTATTTTCGATGGCAGCACCCCCTCAAGTATCCAGCCTTTCTCAGATGGTTCGGGAAGAGGTCAACCAGGCACTCAACCCACCCGAGCCACTCCCGACAATGCCACCACAGCAGACAATGACCTACGCCGCAGTCACTCGTCGTGCCTGTCCACCTCCCAGTCAGCATCCACCTCCCAGTCAGCACCAAGCAGCCCCTGCATACACTCGTCAAGCACCTCCCGCTCGAATTTCTCAGGTGCGTCCACGCAAAAGCGACGTCTGGCGCACTCGCGATAATCGCCCGCTGTGCTTCCACTGTGGCGAAGCTGGTCACCTGTTCCGCGATTGCTATTACCGACGAATGGGTCTGCCGGGATTTCGCGCCGACGCGCGAAAGCCGCAGCGTGGTGAACCACCCCCTGCCATTGACGCGTACTTGGCTGAATCATCCGGAACGCCCTATGACTACTCGCGGTCGCCTTCACCGGGCCAATACTCCTCGCAGACACGTAGTAATGCCGGCCTGACGCGGGTCCGCTCCCCTAGCCCCCATCGGGAAAACTAGACGCGGCAACCTTTGGAGGGAGGGTTGCTCATCGACGAAATTCTCAAGCTCCTCCACCGCTGCAACCGGATGGCCACTCCGTTTCACGGCGACACGACGCGCCCCACAATGATCCGCTGCCTCGGCGCTCCAGTTCTCCGACGACACGAAATCAGCTAGTACCACACCGCAGCCGTGACCGGACCCCGCGACGTTCCGGTAACACCACAGCCGTAACCGCCGACCTGAACATTTCAGTGGACGGAACCGACGTGACAGCGGTTGTGGATACCGGCGCCGATTATTCTGTGATGAGTGGGCCTTTCGCCGCCACTCTGAAAAAGGTCACTACACCTTGGACAGGCCCACAAATTCGTACCGCCGGAGGCCACTTGATAACGCCGACCGGTACCCGCACTTCTAGGGTAACTGTGCAAAAAGAAACGTACTTAGCAACCTTCGTCGTACTTGTCCAGTGTTCCCGCGACGTCATCCTTGGCATGGATTTCTTAGCAGAGAATGGAGCCGTTATCGACCTGCAGACTAAGTCAATGACCTTATCGACTGAGAACGCAATACACAGTGCTTCAGAGTGACCGACAGCACTGCACGTCCTTGATGATCACGTCACTATTCCGCCCCGTTCCAGCGTGATGCGTCTATGGCTGCGAATACACTGCGAAACTTTGAAGGTGTCGTGGAGAGTAAACAAATCTTACTTCTCGAACGCAGTCTTGCTATAGCCAGAGGAGTCGTTCGCCTCGAAGACGGCAAAGCAGACGTTCTACTCACAAATTTTGGCGGTGAGCACCAGCATTTAAGCACTGGGACTGTAGTGGCCCATATTTGCAGTATCACGCATGTTCGAAAAGCCTCTGGACTTGCGACGCTGTCATTGACCGAAATGGAGAGGCCTACCACCGATTTACACTTCGACATTAACCCTGCGCTTTCTCAACTGCAGCATCGCCAAGTGAACCAGCTCCTCCAGCGCTATCGGGCGACCTTCTCCAACTCTTCACGTGCTGGCAGAACCGATCTCGCCAAGCATCGCATTATTACGGATGATACCGTGCCACCTCTCAGACAGTCACCTTACCGAGTGTCTCCGACTGAACGCGCCGCTATCATCCGCCAAGTGAAAGAGATGCTTCGCGACGATGTCATCCAGCCCTCGCGGAGTCCATGGGCTGCACCAGTCGTTCTTGTGAAGAAAAAGGATGGTACGCTGAGGTTTTGTGTGGATTACCGCCGGCTAAACAAAGTTACAAAGAAAGACGTCTATCCCTTGCCACGCATCGACGATGCTTTGGATCGTCTCTGCTCCGCGAAATATTTCTCTTCAATGGGCTTGAAATCCGGATACTGGCAAATAGAGGTAGATGAGAGGGACCGCGAGAAAACGGCGTTTATTACTCCGGATGGGCTCTACGAGTTCAAGGCTACGCCCTTTGGTCTCTGCTCTGCTCCTGCTACTTTCCAACGGCTTATGGACACCGTACTTGCAGATCTCAAGTGGCAGACATGTCTCGTTTACCTTGACGACGTTGTGGTCTTCGCTCCAACGTTCGAGGAGCACCTTCGGCGCCTTGAAACTGTTTTGCAAGCCATAACATCCTCTGGCCTTACGTTAAAGAACGAGAAATGTCATTTTGCTTACACGGAGCTCAAATTCTTGGGGCACGTCGTAAGCCACGCTGGTGTCCTGCCGGATCCAGAGAAAACGACAGCTATTGCCAACTTCCCTCCGCCCAAAGACCAGAAAGCTGTTCGACGATTTCTTGGCTTATGTGCCTACTACCGGCGCTACGTCAAAGATTTCGCTCGACTCGCCGAGCCCCTAACACGTCTGACAAAGACAGACACGCCTTTCACTTGGGACGCACCACAGGAACAAGCATTCAAAGAGCTTCAACGCCGCCTACAAACACCTCCCATATTGGCTCACTTCGACGAAAACGCCGACACGGAGTTTCACACCGATGCAAGCAACATAGGCCTGGGCGCCGTTCTAGATCATATCCAGGGCGGCCAAGAACGTGTAATCGCTTACGCCAGTCGCTGTCTATCTAAAGCGGAATCGAACTATTCCGCAACAGAGAAAGAATGTCTAGCCATTGTGTGGGCGACGTCGAAGTTCCGGCCATACCTTTACAGGAAACCATTCAAGTTAGTAACTGACCACCATGCTCTATGCTGGCTTGCAACCCTAAGGACCCTTCAACCCGTCTTGTAAGATGGAGTCTACGATTACAGGAATTCGACATAACTGTCACGTACAAATCTGGCCGTCAGCATTCGGACGCAGACTGCCTCTCACGGGCCCCTGTAGATCCCCCCGCAGATGAAATTCCTGATGAGGCCATACTGCTAAATGCCATCAGCACAGAGTGCCTCGCTGAAAGACAATCTGCAGATCCGAACTTCGTCACATCATGGACTATCTAAACGGTGCATGTACAACCGCTCCGAGAGCTTTCAAGCGTGCTCTGTCATCGTTATGTGTGCGCAATGGTGTCCTCATGAAGAAAAACTTCTCCGCCAGCCAAACGCCGTACCTGATTGTTGTACCTATGTGTCTACGTGATGAAATGTTACAAGCTTGCCACGATGAACCAACCTCTGGACATTTGGGAGTCACGCGCACGCTTGCAAGGCTCAAGAAAAAGTACTACTGGCCTCGACTTCACTCAGACGTTTCACACTATGTGAAAACGTGTCGCAACTGTCAGCGTCGTAAGGCGCCGCCGACTAAGCCCACCGGACTCTTGAAGCCAATAGACCCACCGTCGAGGCCTTTCCAGCAGATTGGCATGGACATGCTGGGACCATTTCCCCTTTCACACACCGGTAACCGGTGGGTCATTATTGCCACGGATTACCTTACACGATACACGGAAACCTCCGCTCTACCCAACGGTACTGCCGTAGAGGTTGCAAAGTTTTTCATCAATTGCGTTGTCCTGCGCCATGGCGCACCGGAGATTTTGATTACTGACAGAGGAGCCGCATTTACAGCCGAATTGCTGCAGCAGATTTTAATTCACAGTCATACTGAACACAGGAAGGCAACACCTTACCATCCTCGAACGAACGGCTTGACCGAACGCTTGAACGAAACACTCGCTGACATGCTCTCAATGTACGTCGACGTAGAGCACAAAACGTGGGATGAAGTGCTCCCGTACGTTACCTTTGCATACAATACAGCGGTCCAGGAAACAACGAACATGACACCTTTCCGTCTGGTCCATGGCCGCGAAGTGACCACAATGCTTGATGCCATGTTACCACATCTAGACGACGGCAACCAACAACCAGATGTTCACACCTTTCTGCACCTCGCCGAAGAGGCCCGTCAGCTGGCCAGGCTGCGAATTCAGAATCAGCAACGCCGCGATGCTCAGCGATACAACCTCCGACACCGTGACGCCCGGTACACAGCTGGAGACCGTGTCTGGGTTTGGTTTCCTGTACGTCGACGAGGCCTCAGCGAGAAACTGCTGTGTCGTTACTTTGGCCCGTACAAAGTGGTAAGCCAAGTTGGGGACCTAAACTATGAGGTTGTTCCTGATGGATTTAAAAAGTCCCGATGCTCCACGCTCCCGGACATGGTCCACGTGGTCCGCCTGAAACCGTATTACAACCGATAGTGTTGGCTCTTTCTGTGCGTGAGCAACTGCCCTTCGTGCAATGGTTTTTTCTTTATCTCTACCCACACTCCCAGCATCGGGACGATGCTTCTTGTACCCGGGGGGCAATGACACGCTGCATTCTTTATTTTCCCTCTGTGCTGATCGCGAGCGTGTGCCTCCTCGAGGCGAAGAAACCGACGTTCGTCTCCTCGAAGCGAAGAAACTGAAGTTCTTCTGTCGAAGCGGGCCTGCTAGTTTCCTGCCGCACTGTGACTTCTGTTACTCCTGTGTCCCGCGGTGACTTCTGATCGGAGACTTCACACCGTGACAATATTTGTTAGCCATAGTCGTCTACTTATCTTTTATTTTTCTATAACGAGATTAGAGTGCGCCCTAACGTACTGAAAGCTATTCAAACTTAATAATCAGTCATGGCTATATTTCCGTAGGGTCGAGAAGCGCATCGTGCCGTTCATTGCAGCCGCTGTTGACGTGGCACAGTTGCCGGCCGAGCTGTGCGGCAAACCTACCTAAGGGGCATACCCTTTAAAAAGAGCCCTCCTTTTGGATGATTTCCCCTCATAGCCGATCGTCATGATGACCATACTGCAGCCAAAGTTTATCCGCAGCGCAACGTGAAGAATATGCCAAATATTGAGCTCATTACTTCGGTCCAATAACTAAGCATTAGATGTAAACATAGCTGTACAATACGAGTAAACAGTTGCCCATAAATGGCTATTTATTGGCGGCGTTAGTGCACCGAAAACGAATTCTAGTGTTCTATAATGCACTGATACGTATTTCTATCACGTCGTTCATCGGTGTTTTCTGCAATTGAAGTGTTCTTTTATTGTGCAGTTCTAACGAACTACAACGTCTTGTTTGTCTGTTTGATCCTGAAGTGTTTATTTTGGGATTACAGCTTCCTTCACTGCGAGGTGTGCATTCAATTTGTTCGCCCAGTGACTGGGCCACCTTGCTTTTTAGGTTCCCGGTGTACCCTGCACATCTTTTTGTTTTGGAACCGCTCTGCTCATCTCGTTACACAGAGCTTCCTGTAGCATGCCATGCTGCTGTGCATACCCTTTGCGTGGAAGATTCATTTTATGCGACTGCAAAGACCACTCGGGGTGACGCAGTGAACGCATCGTATACGCGTATTTCTTATTCTTCACCGTTGCACTATGTGTTCAAGTCAAACCTGAAAGAGCTGTTTTCTGTGTCTGTTTTTGTTGCAGGAAGTGCTGCCCACAAATCCTGCAGCTCACAGCCAAAGCCAGGAGATGATGCACGTAAGTTTATGTTGTGGGCGTCTCTTTTACCATGTTCCAGAAATTGAAAGGCTCGTTTCATTTCTATGCTTAGGTGCTCGTGTTGAAGCAAATGATTCGCCAAAGTTTATTAACCTTGGCGTGAGGTCGGGGTTGAAGAACGGCTATTCGAGATATTAAGACGGTATTACGGGCAAAAGGATACCAAGTAAATAAAGTGGACCTAAATTGGAAGCATTAAGCCAGTCACGCATGCACTCATACCACACTGCTGAGCGTCGATAACGAAAATAGTGAATTATATTCTTATCACCAGGGTGCATATGCAACCAAATCCCTGTACCCGTTTCAGCCACAAATCTTCTGCGAAATATATCGACATTATTATTTTTCTTTTTTGCATTATATAAAGTTTTCTCTCTCTCTCTCTCTGCGAAATATAAACGTACTTCAATTTATGATATCCTATGCGATTGATATATATTCGGTCACGGATTAAGAAGGTAATTTCAGGTTTCAAGAAATTAAGCGGTCTTCATCCCTTTACTATTGCCCCAATAGTCGTTCATGCAGACAGATGTTCATCGTCATACGTAGCATCGTTTCCTGGTCTCTTGTGCGTTCTGCAGTTTTCGTTGCTTTAGTAAAATCGCTATAGGGAACCTGCGCTGCCCAGGGGGCGCGCTTATAATCAGACACCCAGCGCCGCCTAATTTCAAAATTAACAAGCTTATAGTAGGACGGAGCACGCCGCTCAGTCGTACAGTGGCTGCGCCCATTGGCGGACTTGGAGCTTTCTATTTCGTGCGTAATGCTTTTATCGCAGGTTTAATGTTCTGGAGAACTTGGAGTTTCCTTTTTAATTGCTTGAAAGCTCAACATGACCTCCTCAGCTGCATGCCAACATGGCTACGAGCCGCGCCGCTGCTAAAGTGCTCTCGCTGCGGCATTATGGAAGCTATAAAGTGGCTACGCGTAGGTTTGAAACGGTTGTGAGTTCAGTCTTTCTTTTCTTTTTCTTACTATGGGGCGCTTGCAAAGTACAGCGTCTCTGCACGGTGAATTACGGGCACTCTTTCTAGCAAATAAGATTCTCCTGCGATGAAGCATCGCTAGTGGAGGGTAAATATATCACAGCAAAATCAAACCACCTCCTATATAATCATTCAGTAGGATTTGGCTATACTGCGCGCCTTAAAAGCATTGAACGCGTGCAGTACTTATCTGCTACCTACTTGAGAAACAGTAATGATTCAGCTAGCTTTGTGATGAGAAAATTTGTCGATTAAAATAGTGCCTCGTGTGTCGCGAAATATAATGCACCGTTTTTAGGGCGATGCTGCTGGACGCATGCATCTGTAAAGAAACAAAGGCCTGCAGTCGTGTTTCGGCCCTTGCCTATATTTACGTCAACGAACGACAAGCAACTGATGGGTTTATTTGTCTTTTGTATATTCTTCGAAGCGAATAACACCGAGATCCGCTGCAAAGCATGCATCTAAAAAGCTCACACAATGCTATAGTACTGTAAAAAGTTAAGTGGCCCAATTGTCTTGTTCATAAACGTTGGGCGGAAATTATCGGTGCCCTACAATGTGAGAGAGTGGAGGAGAGTTGTCATACCTAAATCTCTTTAGTCTGAACCCGCGCTCTGTATCTTAAGAGCCAAGTATCGAGTACATCGAAAGATGGGGTTAGTGTCGCTGATGGTTAATGCAAAAAAAAAAAGAAAAAACAAATCAGTGGGAACCTGAAACATCAAAGTTGCTATAATTTGTTCTTTGCTCAGAATAAAAATTGCAGCAGGTACCATTTAATGGTGGGATGTGTGTGGTTAAACACTGGCGTATCCCCCCCCCCTTCCTCCCCGCTCAGTGTGCCGAGTGCGACTGGAAATCGGCGTATCTATACTATTTCGTGCCCAAATAAACGACTCGAGCAATCATGGTCAATTAGCAGCAAGCGTGCCTTACAACAATCATTCATGGTGAGGCAGCTAGATCGTACAGCGTGATATTTACAATAGGCACGTTCTAGATTGAATATGAAGAATATCTACCTATTAATTTGTAGGTGTGCTAAAACAAATATTGCATGAATATTTTCAACTGTACTTCAGCCAGCAAACTAAGTCATCCAACGTAAAAACAAAAAACGCTTTCTCTGAAGCAATGCGTCTTATTCGAAGCAAACAGCGAAAAAATATTTCTCTAATTATGGACCTTTTTTTCAATCACACCTCACTGACTGACCCATTTAAAAATTGTTAAGCGGTCACTAGGTGAGTTGCGATAGTTTAATAATGCCGGAAGAAGTCTGAAAGCATGCCGGTTGAAACATTACGCGACTTGAAATTCCGACAAAATAATGCGTATTCGGATGGCTGGTTAACTCTATCGGTTTGTCATCTAGATGATCGCAATATGCATATCGGGATGCCACTTACGTTCGCCCTTTGTTGACTTTGTGTTGTCGCCCATCTTGCATGGCCCCACTCACGCCTAGTTCTAAAAGGCGCTCTTCACAAAACGTTCTCACAAGGTTGCGCAACTGATAAACGCGAATAAACAGAACTTTATATGAAGGTGCGGTCATAAGTAAATGGAGAACGCTTTTCCGTTCAAATTAAAATCACGCCTTCTAAGATAAGAAAACAATATTTGTCCTAGTGAAAAGGCACTGCGTCTAGTACCGGATCGCACAGACCACGACTGCCAATTTCAATTATGCAGCGCATGAAAAATAAGAAAAGCAAAAAGCGCGCTCCGTTTACTTTTGTCCGCACGGGTACTGTACGGCAGAAGAACCCACGTTGTGAAGTGCAATGAGCAGCGCTCAAACGAGAAGCTCAACAATCTCCCGTACTCATCCGGTCTCCTGAATCGAGCTGAGTTCTACCGCCACTGTGTTTTGTACGACCGCGGTGGAATATGATAGAGACCAATCATTTAATCGTAACCGAGTGCTTATAAACGAAACAGTATGCCTTTGACTTCGCGATAAAGTAGACGTTCTTCAGCGCCTCCAGCCGCGGCAGTCTCAGCCGTCCTACCAAGGTAGTGGAGCGACGGCCACTAGGCGGCGCTTGCGGTACGCGGAAAACTCACGCCCAGAATGATGGTTTAGTTAACCATTCTAAATCAATAATTAAGATATATGGAGAAAAATGAGCATGATAGCTACTGCTACCACCCCGTTTCAAAGGGGACGCTCCTATATTCCATCCATCCATTCCATTCATCCATCCAAACTCCAGCGCAGGTTCCCTATAGAGTTTCTGTGCAGATTTCTGCGGATGTTCGGTGGCGCTACAAAACCTAACTTCGCTTCGGCATGCTCATGTTTGTATTATGTGCTCACTTGGGTCACCTAAGCTTACGGGGTATAATATAGCACTAAACAAGGATTTAGGGGCAGCCTCAGTTCGCAAGCGGAGCCAACGTTTCGACAAGAGGACTTGTCTTCGTCTGGGCAGCGCGATCATTACTGGCGGGTGTTTAAACACGCTTTTGCTTCCGAAGACCAAAGCGAGGGAGGGGAGAGGAAGGAAGGGGTGAAGAAAGAGCCAGGCCAAGGAGTGAAAGAACGTTTCCTTCAGTAAGAATGTATGAGTCTAGAACCGGTGATCTCGTTGCGTGAGAAAAATATAAAAAGCGGCAGCAGGGCAGGAAAACATGGAATGCGGGGTGGACGATATGAGTCTGCACTTAAAGGGGTCATGAGAGCTCATAACTGTGCTTAAACTGATTATTGCATTTCACTTCTCTCAAGTTAAGTTACAAATCCTCAAAATTTGAGCTAATTCCTTTGGAGTAGATAGTTTTAAAATTAAGTTTTATTATTAATATCGGAATCAGCTTTCTGGTCTGGTAACCATTGGCCGCTGACGTCACAATGGGATATAATCGCCATGTTGTCTGCTATTCGCGGTGTCAGCTTCACTCTTGCATGCACGCTGTGGATGGTGGTCACTGAGCTTTTTTTATTCAGCAAGACTATTTTATTCACATATCCTCTTTTATTTGAGAAGCCTTCACTATAATATGCAACCTTAGTGATCCTTGGATTTGTTTTGGGCATATTCTAGAGATTGCCGAGGAGGCCGAAATCGACGAGCTTATATTGTATAATTTAGGCATACAGTCAGAACCATATTATTCCTTTGTTATGCGAGTTAGGTTGTTTAAGCAACAAGCGCTCCCGCATATTCCTTCGGCCATGTATATGCGCCACTAAAGTGTGGAGAGGTTAGCGTTATGTTCCAGATTGTTCAGCTATTGCCGTCGTTCTTTCGGCCCAAAAAGTAAGAATAAATATCAAATAGGCATACCTTCACGCGAGACCTTGAGACATTAGAGGAGCAGACAAAACGTTTGAACGAAGCGGTACCTCTTGACCTGCTGTTATATGCGCGTGTCAGTCAGACTTAATTATTTTCGCCTGATAAAGCATTTTCGCCGAACTTTGTTCAATCTGGCCACGGCGAGCGCACGAAAGCATGTGCCGCCGCTGCCGCTTCAGCCCCGTCATCGAAAAAACCCAACGCCATTCGAGTCTTCACTGCATGCCCGCACCGAACAAGAGCCTCCCATCCGCTGCTCTGTCTCGCCTCCCCCGCTACCGCGCGCGCGCGACTACGACCGACTCCCGAGCCTCACCTTGCGTTTTTCTAGTGCTTCTCCTGCAAATGACTCGTGAGTGCTTCCGCGTAAGCACACAACATTTAGTATTTGATGTGTGAATCCTAAACTCCCGCAGAAATGCGCCGAATCGCGGGTAACGACTGCGCCCTCAGCGTGATTGTTTACATAGTTTTTGCAATGACTGGATGTATGCTGCTCGTTCGCACGGCATAAAATGCACTATCCACTTCTTTTCGCACCAGTTGCACCTTTATTTGTTCACAAACTACATCTCCGCTGCAAGAAGCGCTGTGGATGTTACGTTTCCTGCCTGCGCCAGGTATACGCACAAGAGGCGTCGATAGATGCCGGCTGCGCTCGCTAGACAGGGCCACATATCGATGCTTCCCGCTCAATGTACAATCGCTTTGTGATGTAAGCAGATGTCGATTTGGCGTCGCTACTGTCGGAACTACACTCGATTAGTACACGCGACGGCCAAAGCTTGTTAAGGCGCGCTCCGTAATCGCCGAAACTCTAGACCCGAATGCCGCGTACTCACACTAGGCCTACTCGTCGATGATGAGCCGGCTGTTTGGCGCCGACTAACATTTCTGGCCAAGGTCATTGCTGATGGCAAGAGGGAAAATATAAAGTGTAGCTTCTTGCATTCTTTTTTCTAACATGGGTAAGCTGCAGACAAGCGCAGTTGTTCAGGCCGTTCACTCATCGGATGTCAAGTTCTCGCTCGGCCTCCGATCCGACCAAAACGGATCCGACGACCGTCCGCTGATCCGTCAGCGTCGCGAAACAGAAAACGTAACACTACGGTGATAGGCGGCCGTTGGCAGTGCTGGCGTCGTCGCCGGTGTAATGCGAAAGATCAGTGCGTCAATAAGCTAAAAAATCTATACCCGTGCAGCCCACATACTGACTGTGAGCGTGCCTTATGCTGAAGAAAACATGCCTTATATCGCGTTCGTGCGGTAACATCTTTATCAATCGCACTTCTACATGACGGACGACCACTGTGTCAACCGTAAAAAAAAAAAAAAAAAAAAAGAAGAAGACCTATCCTTTAATACTGCAGCCTGCATTGCAGACGACGATCCGCCGCGTGTCCTTTGGGACGTCAGAGGATCATCTCAAAAGCTTTCCTTCTCGATTAGAGGAGCTTCCCGATTTCGATTTCTGTCGCGTTATTTTTTTTTTCTTTTTGCAATATGCGCCCCATGCTAGACATGAAAATTTTGTGAGTGGAATCACAGACCTCATAGAAGTATAAAACGGCAATCCATCGAATGCCCCTGTCATCGCCCCTTTAAAGCAGGTTTAATGCTGATACGAATATTTGAAAGGGGCATACATTCCAAAGGGTCCTGATAGAGAGCATAGCAGTAGGGAAATAGTTATCAAGAGCTTTCGGCAAGGAGGGGAGAAGGAGAAAGAAATAGAATAATAACTAATCAAGTGAAGGATACCTGCTATGCGTGACATCTGAAGAAAAGGATTCAAGGGACAACCAAAGAACTGATAGGAAGGAAGCATTTTCGAAAAAAAAAAATGTTCAGCTTATGCTATTGGGGAGGGCGGGGGAGGGGTGCAGTAAACATGTGCTGTGAACAGATTGTAAAAACTGCGAACAATCCCATATAGCGTTAATTACGCTATATGGGATTATTTTCCGGACTACTTATGGCGCAGAGGGAATATATTTAAGGGAATGTTCTTCTCGAGACATTCATTCTTGTTGGTTCCAATGTTCTAAATTTGTGGATAAGATATGCCTCCATGTATTTTCTGTCCCTTGAAATTTTGAAGCCTGACCAGGGAATGAATAATTATTTTCAATCAATTTATAGTCTTTCTGGCTCAAATGCTGGGAAACTTCTTTCGAGGTTCTTGCTTGTGTCTGCCGAATGACCATTTAGTCTTATGTTCATTGACTACCTCGTCTCTCCGAGGTATTGTTTATGACAGTAGGAGCATTCTAGAAGGTAGATAACGTTTGACAATGTGCTTAAAATAAATCTTGACTTTATTTGGAAAATGAAATCGCCTGCAGTACTTTCGACCATATTGTCTTTTTGTAAATGACTGCATGATGCAGGATGTACGCCTTTGTCAAAGTATACGGCCCAAGGATTTTTATTCTAAGCCCAGTAACGAGGCTCGTAGAGCAGCTGTAGCGTTTGAAGTCTCGTAGGTGAGAAATCTCGCCATGATACTCCTCTAGCTTGTATTAATATTCCACTATTGCTGCCAGCAGCCGTATTACAGTGCTTAGAAGCGGACCTCTTGGTCTGTATACTTTTGACAAAGACTGCATATGTGTTGAACACTGGCTGTCGAATTTAGAATGCACTAAAATATCACAGAGGTTTGTGTTACGCTTGTATGTTATCTTTCATGCCTCCGTCAATATTTTCTTCGAGTTCATCAGACGTTAGCATGGAGTGTTATTTCCGCAAACTGCTTATGTTTGGAATTACATTGTTGCATTTCGTTACAAAAGAAGGCTGGCTTTCAGTGTTGGCTTTTAGTCATTTCGTGAGCACATCGTTGCGGTTTAAAGTGGTTGCTTTTCCGAGAGCCATTTAAAGGAAGTTGCATGGATAGTTTCTTTCAATTAGTGCTTCTTGCAATGAATGTAGCTATTTCAAGTAATCATTATCATTGCTGTATTCTTCTAAACTGTGTCGCCGGTCCTACAAATATTCTCGGCTTACGAAGTCTCGGAGGATGACTGGCTAAACCTAGACATTCTTCCTGATATGCTGGCTTTGTGTTTAATCCAACTGTGATGATTATTGAGATGGGAGTCGAAAGATTGAAATGGTTCTGATCCATGCTGCCATATCATGAATCATAAATATAGCCAAGTATCTGAATGATTTTTCCGGAAAATATTTTAATGCTTTGAATTCGAGAACTCGCATGAGTATATCCGCGTAGGTCGGCGCTAATCGAGTGCTTGTGCTGGTTTCAATTATCTGCCAATAATAGGATGAATAAAACTCGAAATAATTTAAAGTTAGGACTAGTTTAACAATTGAGAGGTAAACACAAGACGTATGCGGGTGGAGTTTGTTGATAAAAGTTGAGAGAGAACCTCGATACCTTCATCGATAGAAATACTAGTGCAGAAAGCCGTGGTATCAAGTGTGACAAGTATACAATCACCTGAAACGTTGCTCTTGCTATTAATAAGCTCAATTATTCGGCGAAAGTGAGGTGTGTGTGCACAGATGAAGGAGGCTGGGCTGGCAGATCTGCTAGGTGATGATTTAGGAATATTGACAGGTTTTGTGAGGTCCTATTATTATTAGAAACAATTGGTTCCTCGGTATATCTCTGATAAACAATGCTTCTGCGTAAACCTTCTGAATATTGGGGATTAGATGAAATCGACCTGCTTGCTTGTTTGATGGCTCGAGAAATATGCAATTAATCTCAGTAATTAGCTGCCTGCCGAATTGATCTCGTATTGTATTCAGGATGACTTCACTGAACTGTTGTGTCTTATGGGTGTCACTTAAAGGACTTAAGCACCTAATTGCCATAAAGTTTGCTGCGAGTACTGCTATTTGTCTTGAATTTAGGTTATAGTATTAGGATTAACCAGTAGTGGTAAACAATGCAAATAAGGGGAGATTACTATATTCAAATATAAGTTTTCTGATGAACCTTGTTAATAACTAGTGTTAGTTTATGATAACTGATAATTATAACTAATTTTCATAAAACTGAAAATGGATGGCCTTTGCTGTCATTGAGTAATGGAGGATTGTATTGATTAGTGTTACTATTCGTAATTGGCGTAATTTAATTGGTGCCAGTGTCGATGGTCGATATACTTTGCTGTTATTGATGAAATCATGGTTGACTATGTCTTAACATCGAAGGTATTTGATGGCGCTGCTTTGTAACCTAGCTGGATTTCTGCCGACGTAAGCCATGGAACGCTTCCGTAATAAGAATTTGTCCTATAAGGAATATACTATTCTGTAACTCAAACAGAAGCAATAGTGCACCTTTTTAGAGTGTACATTGAAAAAGGCTCGGACGCCGCTCTTAACGCGTGTCGGTGCCTTCGCAGAGGCGAGCGGCAGCCGGGCGTCCGTGCACCGGCCCAAGACCAAGCGATTCCTGTCGCAGACCAGCTGGCTGAGCCTACCTGTGCGCAAGGGGAGCTCAGAAGTGTCCGCCCACTGTAATGGCGGCGGCGGCGGTGGCCCATCTTCGCCAGGGCCGGCTGACACTATACCAGAGTCCGCTGAAGAAGCAGCCAGTGGTGCCGGCGCTGCAGACGCTTCTGAGGAACCAGCAGCTGTCGCGCACGTATAAGGCACAGGAAGATTTTAAATCCAGTTTATCAGGAATGGTGCCCTGTTTAGAAGGGGAAGCTAGTGCGCGCGGCAGCATGTCGTGGTTCATATTGCATAATATTCATCGCCTTCAACGCAGCTGAGAGTGAACCCTAATATTGCGATCCACTTTGTGCTTCCCTGACCACAACCGTTAGGAAAGCAGCCCGTGAAAAGGCCGCAACAAAGCTCTCAGTGGGGTGAGCGGAAGCGGACATGTGTGTTTGCCTTCCAATAATATTTGCAAAAATCACTGCCTGGCCCAACGCGAAGAAACACAAGACATTTGTTATTTAAAATCTGAAAACCTATTTGTCTAACCTCTTGTTTAATCATCATATTTAGCACAAAACATGTATTTCATTCACTCAGGTATTACAGTGAATAGCTTTCGTACGTGTCAATGTAAAAACAAGCATTAATCCGCTGAGAAGCAAGCATAATAAGAAAAAAAAAACGCGCTGAACAGGGATTGCAGAGCTCCCTTTTTCGACATTCGTTTCGAAGATTTCGCGGAAATGCATCGCATGCTACAGAAGCGCGCTTTTTCACGTATTTGCTCATTTGCCTTTTTCCGTCATGTATATTTATTTTGGAATGCAATATATTTTTCATGCGCCTTGAGCCGACTCAAAGATGATGGCCAATTCCTCTCCGTTTTGCATCTATATATAGAGAGTATATATATATAAAAACAACAATATTTCCTGTAGTCATGAAAAATGTATGCACAATTTTTGATCATGGTTCTGTCTAGAGCACAGAAAGTATTAAGTAATATCAGAATTTTCTGCACCTACCACCGATATCAGGTGCAGACAGCGGTACAGACAAAATAAATGGCGATTGCAGAACATCGGCACAACCGAAGGAACTCAACTACAGAAAAGATTGACTTTGGGACAAAACTGCAAAAGGTTTTGTATTTTTGTGATTGTGTCCATTTTATTTTCAACTGGTAATGATGCGTACAGGTTCTGCGAAGTTATCAAACAATAAAAAGGCGTTTTTTTGCTTGAGAGTCTGAACACATTGCGAAAAACAGGGCCGTGAGTTGTATGCCTACCTTCATCATCTGTTCACGTGCCACTCTACAATAGACTGCAGGTCCAGACAGCGGGAAATTTAAACTTTTTTATTCTCTACGACCTGTGAAACCTTGTCTGCGTCCCTCTGCGTCTTCTACTGTTTGCCTTTCACCTTTGCACATGAAGCCTACAACAGCTGGTGTATGCAAACAAATGACTGCGCAGGGAGCGTTGCAACGATTTGCCGTTCTTTAAATTACTGCCTTGTAGCTGTGGCGATACTATACCAAAGCGAAACTTTATTTGTGTTTCTATATGGGATTGAAATTTGCTATTTTGAAAATGAACAGCTTACAAGTTTAGCGCTTGTTAAAGGATGATTTAGTTAATCATACACAACTGCTGCTGGGTTTAACTTGTGCGGGCTTTACTGCGCTCGCACTGTTTTCAGAACTAGTTGCATGAAGTTTACTGCTGTTCTTTTCGCGTGCATGCGGATACGTCTAGCACAACCCGATGTAAATATACGTGCATAAAAAGACGCTTTTTAGTGTCCATACAGCCATAACGTTTATCTGCTTTTATTTCTTTTTTCATTATAAACAATAAAGTGAAAGAAAACGACTATTTGCATTCGGCTCTTTATATTCTAAGTGCTCGCTAGCGAGTCTTCATCATGTACACACA
This sequence comes from Amblyomma maculatum, assembly GCA_023969395.1. NCBI lineage: Eukaryota > Metazoa > Arthropoda > Arachnida > Ixodida > Ixodidae > Amblyomma > Amblyomma maculatum. The sequence continues at coordinate 350,891 of JAJIZL010121518.1, forward strand.
GTAAACAATTTTTGCAAAAAATTTGCGTTTTTTCCCGTCTGCAAGTGTGATCCTGGGTTGATAAGGAGGAGCAGATATTACGAAATGAGCAAGCAAGGAAGTGAACGACAAGGCTCGACGTGAGGTACTCTGGGAATGGCGTGTACTGCTGGAAGTACAGACCTTGAATAAAATATTGATGCTATAGTGCCGAACATCATGACGAATCCTCCATTTCTCTAGAGCTAAAACTGCGTTGCTGTGCGCCTCGTAGTGTGTTGTTTACCTGCAGGACAACATGGTCCTAGTGGGACGCACGGAAAATGGGCTTATACGAAGGTTGGTTCAACGGGGATCTGCACTGCAGCTTTACGCAGAAAAAAGGCAAGACAGTGCAACATTACAGTCTTCGCGGTGCCTGTAACTAAATTCAGAGATTACCAGTCTCTTGATCCAACCCGAATATAAAGTTTATTCAATTAATCTAAAGCAAGAACGCGAGCAAAAATGAGCAACTCTATTTCTCTCCGCACGTTATATATGTTCCACAAATAATTCCTGTTCTCAGCGTGAACCCAGAAGGCTTCTGACGACAGTGGGACTGCATACAGAACTGGACACTAATTTTGGTCCAAGTAAGCCTTTAAAAACCAGGGCTATGTGAAGGAAGCGGGACTTAGTGTAACATGTTTTGAATGAAGAATATACGAGTTCCGGCCGGGAGTTTTAATTCTTAAATCAAGGCCCGATAAGCAGGGTTTGAAAACTGCCAATTCATACAATCATTGTTGAATAGATTTTATGAATATATTCAAGTACAGCCGGAGGAAGAGAAGAGGCGCTATAACGGTCGATTCGAGCATTGACAACCAGTTCTAGGCACATAAATAAATGGTAGATGCTGCAATCCCCTTCATGATTCGAATGATATGTTCACCTCACTTGCCTCTCCATAGTTATCATTTCTGAATCATTGCATGCGTCACCATCTCCCCTAATGAGTAACACAATCAAAAGCAGAGCGAATATTTATTCGGCGAAAGTAGAAGAGCTTTATGACGTGCAGCTTAAATATCGCTCAAGAAACTGCATACTCAGTTGAACATCGTGCTTCATTTTCAAACATCTGCCGTCTATAACAGAAAAGAAATACCAGAGAAGACCATTTTCTGCAATATTTTGCTAAATTACAGCGCCACCAGGCTCCACTCGGGAAGTTTTATCAGAAGCCGCAAATGGCCGGTGGAGTTTCTAATAGCAGTCTCGCACTTTGCGGACACCTATACTGTTCCGGAAAACGAGGATAGACAAAGGGCAGTCTATGACACAGAACAGCGTTATGAATCACGAGTCCATCTGCCTGCGGGCGTAATTCTTCCTAGCCTCATTCGGCTCTCCCCAATTCCGCATTAAGGGTAAAGACGGTGCAATGACCAAAGCCTCATATGGCTCACTAGACGCGAAATATGAGGCCGACTTGTCCAAAGCGTTTTGCGAAATGCGTACAAAAGGTGGTCCCTGTGCTTTGATTATGTGAATAAGGAAATACGTGCATCGTGTTTCCACCAGGACCGGAACTACCATATTGCCGTGCCCCAGCAGAGTACACTAACCGCTACTCTGCGCCCAGCTCTTGAGAACGAGTTCATAATTCTCTTTGTGTAGCATAAGGACGCCGGAGGGTGTTGAGGAAAAAGAAAACAGAAACACTGTAGGGAAAGAGGAAACTCTCAGTGGTGGCGTGGGAGGGCTTAACCGCTAGAGGGTGCATGGTAACGTCGGCAGCATGCTCACAGCGCGCTCATCCGCCTTGTACAGGAGGTATTCACTGATGCCATATCAATCAGACGGCGCGAGCACCGTCACAATTGATCCGCCATGTCAGTTGTCGTCGTTGGCACCGGCTCGCGCAGTATCAAGTTCGCTGTCAGGTGCGTGCCGTATATTGGAAGCGATCCCTAAATTTTTATCAAGTTGTTAAATGCTTCCACCTCCACGTTTTGTTCGGGATCCTTTTTTATGCATGGTGTCTGCAACGGTATTTTCTTGCCTGTTCGCGGTTGCAATTAGGCAGCCGCTCTACAGCAAAATGGGCCGGCTGTTTATTGTACCACTATACGACTTGCAGCTAACTAAATCTGTTGAAAATTAGCATATGCCACACTGCATAGAAGACATCTTGAGACAACGCATTATTTGCCCAAATTCTAAAACTGGTGCGGTCGCACTACGCACATTTCTAGTGGCGGTAGTCGGCAAACTGCTGGAGCTTTCTCAGGCGCCATTCCAGCAGTAAAGCAAAGAATCTCAGTTGCTAAATTTGGGTGTCAAAAGGTCGAGCAAATACCGTCACGCACTAGCAGCACAAAACACACCCAGCGAGAATGCTTTTCAAATTTAGTATCGGCAACGTAGCTGTGCTTCGATTCCGCATAACAAGCTGGAACTTAGGTTCGCGACAAAGCGATGTGCAGCGAAAACTCTCGATTCAGTAGCAACACGTAATTTTCAAGTCAACTGAGGTACAGTTCGCGATAGCTAAGCGAACGGGCAAATCGCATTTATTTCACCTCTAAAAACAGTGCACCGTCCATCGATGCTGTCACGCACGTGCGGCTCTTGGTCCCGTCCGCTTGCCAAAAAATTACAAAGCTTCATTGATTTGTACGTTTTAATTGCTTCACCTGTAGCGAACTTTAAGCTGCACTTCACAAGGCACGCTCCGATGTCGATGAATTCAACGCGACGAAGTGGTCTTGTAGTATACTGCACGCCCCTACAAAGTTACCGCAGTCAAACGAGCCGATGCATTTTTTTCCAAAGTCGAACCTTTTATCGAGACCATCGTTTTTCTTGTTCCACGCAGTCCACGGGTGCATCCACCCATATGCACGGTTTTCGCTGGCGCACGCAAAAATTCCAACAAGGCGCGAGCTACGAATCACAACTAGTTGAATACTAGCTGCGGCTGATTGCGTCGCCCGCACACACGACCACGCATAATGCCGCGCCGGCTGCTGGCGTCCCTTGTGGATGACATCACTTGAATACCTCCTATATCATTCCACATTGCTACGGCTGTCGGCGCACCAGGCCGTAGTCAAGGCCTCAGACCAAGAAAGTTCGCTACGGCCCATGTGCTGTGGAAGGTATGTAGTTTTAAAGGGGGTACTGATAGAGTTTAATGTCATACAGTGTGAATAAAACATTTAAAATGCCTAACAGAGACGTCTAACTAGGCATTCTCCTTGACAATTTTAGAAAGTTTTAAGCATCCTCCGTAATTTCAGTTCATTTGACAGCAAACATTTACAACTATCTGGACAGTCAGTGCTTTATTTTTAATGTATAGGCTGCAAGAGAAGTGACATCACCATCATCATCAGCGGGACTATACCCACTACAGTGCGAAGGCTTCTCCCATACTCCTCCAACTAGCCCAGTCTTGTGCTAGCTGCATCGGCTTGACCACTGCGAACTTCTCAACCGCATCCGGTCACCTAACTAGCTGAAGAAAAGTAACATTTCCCAGTATATTCCTCTACTTTAGAGGCTTCTCTACGGCGGCGATGGTTTTACGTTTTTGGGCACAGCAGCGAGCGTGATCGCTGTAGAATTGAGTTCAGCATGCTCTCACGGCCCAAGTACCACCCCATATAAGGTACAACATCAAGGCGATGCGATATGCCAACACTTATTCTAATCATCCCCTCTTTTTTTTATCTTAAGTCCATGAAAGGATTGACATCGCAAAAGAGTACTGCTCTTACCGTCTGCTTCCCTTTAATTATTCTCATCTTTAGCCGCAATATGAGTCTGCCTCGCGCCAGTCTCGTCGTCGCCCATCACTGAAGTTCAGCCTATTGCGGGCTTCTTTAAATTGCCCTCGATGTGGACAATTAGCGTAAGTGACTGACGACTGCAGAGGCCAAATTGCTGCACATGGCACTGAAATTGGGCGGCACGCCAGAACCGAGAGTGCCAAATCGTTGCCAAGTGCCAAACCGAGTCTCCCGCCCAGTGAGCGGAAGGTGCGCGCACAGCAACCTCTGCCCAATGAGCACTATCCCAGGCGTCAAAATTTCTTTCTGGTGACTCCGTCGTTAGCCGGACGACCACAATTGTTCGATGTGCCTCTCTTTTTGTTTCGATCTCTGTGAGTAGCAATATTTTCATCTAAAAATCATTATAATTAATTCTTCTTATACCCCCATTATTGTCCACTGCAAGCAACGCAAAACAAATTACCGGATCGGCCGAATTATTGCATCCCACTATTCTCTTATTCAGATTTCGCTTTGAACGAACAAAAACACAAACATCTGGTATAATACTTTCGGCAGGTTTGGTACAAAAAGATTTAAAAGGCTTTCAGGAGTATTTCCCTCAAGTTGCGACTATCCTCTCGCGCGTCTGCAGTCTAATGTTTTTAGATAGTTATGTGCCCATTCCAAACATAATTGTTTGCAGCAACACCGGCTATCATTGACGACAAGAATTGCATCGAAAAAAATAATACTTCAAAACAGAAAAAGCCTTCAAGCACCTTCAAGTAAGGAAAAACTTCTAGGGCCACTGAAAGGAATATGAACAATAGATTTTGGCTACGCGTTTTATGTTTGGAATACTGAGCAACGCCTTACTTAACAAGAATCTACATCTGGTGTTAGCCTGCGGTCCCTAAATTATTGATAAACATAGTGCTTATCACGCGGTTTTATTTCTTATTTTACCTCAAAGGTCCACAATGGACATTAGGTGAGCGCTTACAAAAATATTAATACAGGTATACAGGGTGTCCAAGCTAACTTTAGGCAAGGGTTAAAAATAAAAGATTTGAATTAGGCCCCAGCAACCACTTGTATACAACTGCCAGCCATCTGGAGCACAACAGGCAATTTTTTTATTTTGGCAGTCAACTAATTAGTAGTGAGATAATTTTTCCAATTTGCTAATTATTGCATTTAGACAAAATGTTGTTTGCAAAGTTAGAGAGCACCTTCTGAAACTTCCATTCAAATTATTTCTGATAAAGAAAGCCTCGCGTGTATTCCTTTCCCAATCTCTAAATAAAGCCCACGACTCGCGCTCCACGATTGTGGTCCTTTCAGCCATGGTTTGAGTGAAGAAAATAACCTCTGCGAATGGCTCCACGGGGGCCGTTGCTGCGGTAGGCCGATATGTCTGCGATGGTTGCTTCGTCCGCTTCAGGCAGTCGGCGCACGTGATGATGCAAGTAGCGGCGAGCTCACCGCGCTCACTGCAACCATTACCAACATGTCAGATATCAGCTTACCGCTAGGACAGGGCAGCCTCGTCACGGCCACAGCTGACTTTGTTCACTCAAATCACGGTTTAGAGCACCACAATAGTAAGGCACGAATTCGCCTGTCGCGCGATATTTTTTCTCTCGAATTTCGCGGGTCAAGCTCAAGTTTCGCCGCGCGACGGCAGCGCCGCATTCTTGGCGTGGTGGCGAAATGTGAAACGATGGGGCTTCGCCCATGGCCTCCGAGATCACCTCCGCGCGCACGTTTCCCTCCCGCCGATTAGAGAGCGTAAGTTGGAAAAAGGGCGAGGCAGCGTCTTTCGCCGCACCGCGGCGCTCGCCACCTATGCATTAAGTGTTCCGCCGCTGCATGGCGCAAACTATAAAACAAGAGTTTCCTCAGCTTGCGCTCGTACCAAAGTCGAGCAGCCAGCTTTAAAATGCCATGGGCAAGACGGCAGCCAACTATTTCGCTATCGCTAAAGTACTAACAATATAAGGCCTACATGCGCAAAGTTAGGCAGCGACTACCCGAAGCTGCATGCCTGCCCAAGGCATGCATGCGTGCTCTGGCGCTCTCTGCTGCGGTTCCGCGTCTTTTTTTTTTTTTTTTTTTTTGTCAGTGTGTATACACACTCCGTACATTTGCGAGTTAATTAACTCGCTAAATACAGTATTTACGAGTGCGGTGACTTACACAAAGATCCATCGCACGAATATCATTCTCTAAATGGTTCCGCCACAGTCACATGATTATTGCTTACTGAGATGCATGTCACGATAGCTATTTTGTTTTCTCGCACGATTTTAAAGCAGCCTTGGAATATCGTAAGCACGCAAGTTCGATAGAGTCCTTACGGAAAACAATTTACATGGGTTTTTATAATATATATGCCTTATGGCAAGCTTTCGTAATAAAAAAATTTCGATAAAGGTGAAGGGTAATCGGTGCACGTTCAGGAAGTGATGCCGTTAAAAACGGATCAGCTTATACGATCGAAAGTGAGGAGAAGCTATTACCCCGTTTGTAAACTACGTGGCCCGCCATAGCATAAATGTGCGCAATTATCAAGCGAGTTTCAGCTTATTTCTTGTTTTCCCTTGTTTGCATATGCTACAGAATGGGTGCAGTGCTTTTATTTTTAAATTTTACTCCCATGCCTATACACGCAAAGGCCAAGCCGAGCTAATGGGTTAATTCAGACGAATTATGATTAGACTATAGAATGGCACTATCATACACGCCTGCCACACTAGTTAGCAATTTTTCATTAACTTCTTTCAGTGATATGCGAAACTTATCAGAACATTTTTGGCACTAAACATCCGCCGGTTGTAATAATACTAGCCACTTTCTGAACAAAATTACGAGGCAAACACTGCGAGCAATTTAAAAAAGACATGTTTTTTATTTACAAAACTCATGAGGTGGACAAAGAGAAAAACAATATGGCAAAGCACAATCAAGAACTACACACAAACATTTCGTTATTAACAAAGTTCAATCACCACATGATGACTACTTGCGTAGTTTTCTATTCACAAAGATAAAACTCGCCAGACTAAACACGCAGCTCCTATCTTGCTCAGCAGTTTTCTCCTTTTTTTTTTCGGTAAGCTACTTGATCAATTGCTATTTTTCCTGGGTTGATAAGCTGTGGCCTAAGCAACTTTTCTATGATTATCTTCGTTGTTTCAGCGGCATGGTCCTTTCTTGGTGCAAAAAGCTTCAAGAGAGCACCTCTCGAAGTAAGCAACATAAGCTAGCGACATGCACGCTGCGCATGGAATGTAGCGATGTAAGCTGGAATTTGTTATGTTTAAAAGCAAGCGCAGAAGCCTCAGGATTAAAAATGGGCAGGAAAACAAATGTCTCATCAGTTCACCAAACTGCAACACGACCTTGCAGCCGAGAAACATGCATGCCTTTGACCACTCGAGCATACGCTCGTAACGTTGATTGACTGCCTGCCTCACGAGTGACCGTTAGGCACTCAAAAACTACCACCTACACGAGGTAGTCTTGACGAGTAACTCTCACAAGCAAGGAAAACTATCTACACGAGCACAATGCGTAAATTCTAAGTAGAACGGAACGCATTATGTGAACGCAGCAAGAACATCAACAATCCGCTTCGGTAGTAAACACAATACTTAAATAGTGAAACATTTCGGACACACCTTGTGGTGAGTTTTTGCTGGAAAGCCAGCTAAAAATGAAAGGCTACGTGACACGCTCGTAACAAATTTTTCGTGAATGTACACGCACAAAAAAACGAGAGAACCGCCAGCGGAGATACGCCAAGGTCTATGGATACGCCGCGAGCGGGCTGGACGATGCATCAACGCATAGGCGCGCACTGCCGCCTTGTGGCGCCTGGAGGAACTGACAAACACAACATTTGGCTGGGGCGTGCGCCGATTGGAACGGCCGGAGAGAAACACGCGCGCGAGGGTGATCTCGGAGGCCATGCTTCGCCGCAGCAGACGCTTCGCTAGCTTACTTCGCACGCGAGGCGATCGCGTTGCGCCTGGTGGTTATTTGGCGATACAAAAACGCTTCCGCTGATGTGAAACGGATGTACTAAGTATCATTGTTTCATGGGAAGGCACAATAGTAGGCGAAGCACCAAAAGACGAGGCTCACGTGTAAAACATTGCAGATTCCTTTGGAAGCGTGTCCGCAAGACTTGTTTTCCAACCGCATGACAGCGTTCTGAGAAGTTTCGCGTTCTTTGTGGAAACGAAAAGAGCCAATTTTCCCTTTCTTCGTGAACTCAGAAATGTTGATAGTTGACAAATATGGTTTGGAGAGGCATCAAAAAGTACAGTGCTTTAAAAACCATGCATAAAAAGTGAAGAGGATGGAAGATTATCCTACTCTTCGCTCTCCGCGTGTCTAGTTTTGCAGATTTTTTGTGCTCTCTCCCTGCTTTGTGAGCGTACTGAAAGCAACCAAATCAACAGATGCGACGTCCGCGATCGAGACTGATGTGTGAATGTGCTCTAAGTGTCCACAGCTGCCTTTTCATTTTTAGATTGACCAAGAAAATATCTAGGAACAAGGCCTGGTGTGGGGGGGGGGGGGGGGGGGGCGATGGCGTTAGAAAACATGCCTTGCTGAGACGCTTTTACAGATTTTCGCAAATTGGCCAATAAGTGAACCACTTATTATTATTATTATTATTATTATTAACGAAGATATGTCGGAAGCGCAGTACAAAAGTGATCCTAGCTAAGGCTCGACCGACACTACTCGCACGGAGCACACCATTCGCGTCACAGGGTTCGTGAGTGGAAACCAAATATTATAAATGAAGCACAACCATTTAATAAGAACGGAAATAAAACCCTATGTAGTGCAACCTTGGATTTCACCTGCCTTCCGAGCCAGCGAGCCGGTTATGTCGCGTGCAGCGCAAGGAGCACGCATGTACTTACGAGATTGCTAGCGTTCTTGTATTTGAAGAAACACCTTCTTCGGACTACATACTTATTCTTCTACTGAAAGATTTCCTTTGGTAACGTCGTAATATTAAAAAAAGAAATCCGCATATAGATGGCATGCTACAGGCCAAAACGATGGTCAACGAGCGGGCCACTTTATTTCACAGTACGGATGATACTTTAGCAGTTTTTCAATATATTATATACGACAATATAATTACATAGCGAACTTACCTCGAGATGCACTTCCTACGTTTTTGCTAACGTAGGACGCGTTCACAATCAATATTTACTCATCCCCGTCTGTTATCTGCTCTACAGTGCAGATGTGAATAAAACATTTCCCACCTATAATTAAGTATCCTTCATGAAAATACGCGTAAGCTTGCCCAATAAAACCGGAATGCAGGTGGCATGTCACGGTGCGCCTGCGGCGCGTCAAGGCGCGTGCTCGTGCGAGAGAAAGCGCACGGCGCACGCCGTGAAGGCAGCGAGATGAGCCGGCGGCGTCCAGTGCGTGCTTTTCTGTCCGCGCGATAAAAGCAGCGCGAAACGTCTGCACGTGGGCGAAAGCGAGTGAGCGAAAGGAGAAAACTTGCACGGGATGCCTAGGTGGCGCCGCCGCGTTTATCCCCAGTTTCTATTTTTCTGTCAGAGATGGCGCTCCCTATCAGGAGCTGCAGCGCCGCTAGACGGTGCTTTGGAAGCCTAAAGCTTGGGAAAAAGATACACGTGAGGCTTTCTTTATTGGAAATTAATGAAAGGGGAATTTCAGAAGGAACTCTCCCACTTTGCAAATCACTTTTATTGTCTAATGGCAATAGTCAGTAAATTAGAAAAATTATCTTAATTACTACTTAACTAATTGCACAATAAAAAATTGCCTCTGGTGCACCAGATGGCTGGCAGCTGTATACAAATGATTTCGATGGCCTACTTCAATTGTTTTTTTTTTTACCCCTTGGGTAAATTTAGCTTGGATACCCGGTAGATGATCGTCGACGGCAAATTTTGAAGGGGATGGTATTGATGGTCGTCACAGTGAATGGAAGTCGATACCAGGCGTTGACAGTTCAAATTTTACAGTGTTAGGTTGCTCGGGATACATGGAACCAGCGCGGCAGGTGTGAGTATGCAACGGGCGCGTGTGTTATAGGTGGATAATCGTGGGTAAATGTGTGACAAAATCTTTGATACAAATAAAAAGAAGCAATTTGGCGACGACAGGCTGGCGTGGAACGATAGAGCAGAGATTTTAGTGCACAAACGCTAATGTGTTAAGAGTAGTCGGAACAAATGAATCTTGCAGCACGGTTCTGGACAGATACTGCTGACTACAGCTCAGCATGATTTAGACGATACGATCGGATAGTTGCAAGCAATAACATAAACAATTTCACCATTCTGGAGAATTTGGAAATGGGAAAGGGTCTTTAACATGTAGCAAATTCAAATGTTTTCGCAAAAAGACGATATGTAACTTTTCTCATTTCCAACTTTGTCGCATAGGTCGGCGGTCTGACTCATGAGTCGACTCACTGGGGCTCAATCAGGCTCACACTCAGATGGTGATCTGAGTCGTGAGTGAGTCCGGGCGCACATTCAGATCATGATCTGAGTCTTGAGTGAGTTCGGACTCACATTCAGATCATGATCTCAGTCGTGAGTGAGACTGGACTCACATTAAGATCATGATCTGAGTCGTGAGTCAGCCCGGACTCACACTCAGATCATGATCTGATCGTGATTGAGTCCGGATTCACACTCAGATCATGATTTGAGTTTTGAGTGAATCCGGACTCACAGAGAGATCATTATCTGAGTCGTGAGTCCGGACTAACACTCAAATTATGATCTGAGCTTGAGTGAGTCCGGACTCAAATTGATATCCTGATCTGAATCGTGAGTCAGTCTGGACTAACACTCAGATCGTGATCTGAGTCGTGAGTCCGGACTCAGATTTAGATAATGATCTGAGTCGTGAGTGAGTCCGACCTACAAAGTTCCTACGAAATCAAATAATTCTTGCTCAGAGGCTGAAGAATCAATATCTGAAGTTATTGAGTGAGTAATGGGCACAAGTCGCTAATTAGATCTTAGCAGACTCGAATTGCTTGTGTAATTCTGATCATGAATAAGCTTCTTGGTGAGCTAATGATGTAAAGCAATTTCGTTGTTTTTTGTTACGCAGTTAGTTGACTGTGGCGATTAATGCAGGTTAATCGAACATTTGTTCTCGTTGGGGTGTTGTATTGCGGTGGCTATATAGTTCTTCCTTTGCTGTTTATTTATTTCGGAATATCTCGCAAATGATTTCACGGGTTAGCTGCTCATTGGTGTACAGCGATGCAAATGAGCCAGGCTAGCCGTGCATAGCTAATAATATCAGGCTAATGAAGTTCGAAGAGACCATTGTGTAACCACATTTTTTAACGTTCTTTCTTATTGCGAAAGACGTCATAGGAACACCACCACAGGCCAAGAATTTTGTCAGATATTTCTTTTTGTGTGCCATTGCTCTAATTGCGTAGGCTGCTTGAGGAGATCGCAAATACGGGGCTACGTACGTCGGTAATTTAGACGCATTCCGATATAGCTGAAATTTTGCTTCGATCGATTTGGTCCAAAACCTGTCCACCATAATATACCTACGACGACCACGATGGAGACCTTCAGGGCAGCCCTAAATTTTGCTCACCCACCGCCGAAATTTGACCTCAACTGATTTGGGGAAAAATCTGTCCAATTTGGCTATGGCGAAGGAGGTGCCCTCCAAATTTGGTCCACTCAGCCCAGTAGAATGAAATCGGCCGATTTCCGACCAAAATGAACGTATAACCTAATCCCATTACGGCGAACACGATGGTGACCTCCAAATTTTGGTTCGGGTAACACACGGTTTACCAACCCTCAAAATTTGATTGTGGCCAATCTGCATCAAAAGCGATCAGTTCCTAATTGCTCTGACCATCCTCGACACTATGGTTACCTATAATGTTGGGCATGACCATTTCCAGAATTCGGCCCAGGCCACCTTCGAAGTTTCACATTAAGAATTGGTATCCAACCATTATGTCTGTGCCCGACAAGACGGGAAGCACCAAATCAGCCACAGTCATTTCCAAAATTTTGCCCATATGCTATAGCTAAAAAGACCGTTCTTTCGTACTATAATCAGCTTAAAAGTTATAATCCCTACCATATTTTTTCCTTTTCCTGTAACCTTTCAACTCATTTATTACTGAGAAAAACAGTCTAATGATGTAATGTTACACATTTTTTTTTTCGATTTATTTCCCGCGATTTTCTCTGTACTGCCTTCCGCCTACCTATACAAGCTTTAAGACCGTCACTACTTGCTTGTCGAGAGTGGAAATGAGTGAGCACATGATGTGTGAGTCCCGGCGAGTCGAAATGAGTGAGCTCAAATGGGTCGTGAGTTGAAATGAGTGAGTCCAGATGAGTCTGAGTTCAGATGAGTCGTGAATCGAAGTGAGTGAGGTCGAGATGAGTGAGTTCAGATGAGTCGTGAGTTGTCATTATGCGTGAGTTTGAGTTCATGAGTCTGAGTGAGCCCGAGTGAGCCGCCAGCTTGCGTGAGTTTGAGTTCATGAGTGTGAGTGAGTGCGCGGGCCTTGTGAGTCTGAGTGAGAGCGAGCCCGCAGATGGACCAAATTTTCCTGAGTGAGCCTGAGAGCACACGTGATTTTGCCGACCTATGCTTTGACGATTATCAGCATAATCCGGGTGGTTGTCAATGTTTCATTGTAGATGTCGCAGATTCTACTATTCCCGGCCTCACAACGATGTAATGACGTATACAAAAGCGTGCATCATCCATGATAAGGACGGACAGGATTAATTTGATATACAGGACCTGTTGTGCCAGTGGATACATTTTTGGCAATCTTATGGTTTTATTTGAAGTCTACTTTTGAAAGGTGAAAGGGTGAGCGTAACATTCAAACGTCTGGTGTTTGCATATACTTTTGAGCTATTCAGAGAGGCCTATTAGTGAGAATTCGGTTGGCCTTCCTCAAAAAATCTTCCGTTATGTAGATGATTACGTGCGAATTTTTCAGGGGCTTGACCTTGACGATGGCTATCAGGAAATCTTTATTCGAGCAAAATGGAATGATTTGAACTACTGAAATTCCCTAGGTAAAAAGAATAGAATTATTGGACCAATGCTTGCGGGTTTTTACAGATAATTTGTGCTAACATTACCAACCGAGAACTGTGAAAGCTTTACTGCACTGCAGGTCAGGCCACTCAAAGCTAGTTAAGGATGGCATAGTAGTGTCCTGTGTTCGATCAGCGGTATATAAATCATGTGGTCACAAGGTTTATTTAGGTTTCACTAGAAAAAAAAATAAACATAGCGGTTACCTTGAGCACCTTATATGTAGAGTGTGTGAAAAAGTAAAGAGGATGGTAAAAAAAAAAAAACGACATAAGCAAGGGGATTCATCTTAATGATTTGAAGCAGGTAGCAGTTATTTCATGTGCGCACCAATGGTCGTATGGTTTAAAGAAAATAGGGAGCAATGATTGCGTAAACGTTGTTCCCCCTGCACCTATAAAGCTAAGCAGTATTTGTGCACAGCAGCAGAGATCTGAGACTAGTTCACGAGGTCAGCATAATGGTTGTGAAATTAAACGTCGTCCTAAGTACGTTTTATGCAAAGTTGCTTTTGCGTATTAGTTGCCGCTATCGTGCGGTGTTGTGTATACCGCGCAGAAAAAAAAACGACTTCATGAAAATTCAAATTCTGACAATGATTATTCTAATTCATCTATTCGTAGTTCGTGTGGATGTAACCTTAGTGGATGTAACCCTTTTTCTGCCGTAAAGATAGGCTAGCAGGATACATCGTGGAAGCTGTTTACATAGATAATAGCGGTGATGCCTGCATCAGTCGTCTATCTGTGGTAGTCTCGCAGAAGGAATCCAATTTTAAGAACTTCTTATGTTTCCTGATAGCACAAATATGTGGACGCAACACGTGTTCGTTGTGTAGTTTTATGTTGTGGACACATGAGTGTTGCGTTGGACAAGTGAGCGCTTGTTTGCGGCGTATATGCCGGGTCTCTGCCTTTGCTTTTACTTTGTTGTTTAATGTTCCATATTTATCCTTGATTTTAATATTTTGTAATTTGGGCCATTATAGTTTTAGACCAATTTCTTTCGAAGAGTTAAAAATTTAAAGTAAGCGCCTGTTGTGTCTCTACTCTCTCAGTTGTGCCCGTTTATGCGCACATGTTAGCTGTGCACGTAATAAAAGCTTCTACCTACGCCGCCTTCTCATGTGACCTCGTAACGTTACAATATCCGACAGTATATCAGTGTCCGACCATGTATCCGCGGCCATCTGCGCCGTATTTTCAAAAGACCTAAGTCGTTAAGACTATTATGTTAAAAATTAGAGAACTGTTTCCGGGTATCTGTTTTCAATGGAAGCAGAGGTAGCTTGTTAGCAATTGAGAAGAATGTCGACATAAAAGAGTTGGTATCTCGGAATGCATTTTTAACTCAGCGCGGCAGCGTGAGATTAGAGGCTGGTGTCCTGGCTTCGCTACATTGATTTGGTAATGGTCACAAATGGCGAGTGTCCAGTGTTAGCCCTCCAACCCAACGAAAGTTTTCTTTTATCCGTGGCGCCTTGCGGTGGGCTTACCAACGCCGAAAAGCTGAGCACCATAAAAGACATATTTGTGAAGATAGAGCTAAGAACGTCGAAGGTGCAAAAGAGTTGTTTCGACAGGATTCAATTACCTGAATTTCCCTTTAAGCATGCAGAATATTCCCAGTTACGTTATTGCAGTGTTCAAAAACCGGCAAGTCGCGGATTGCCGTCATTGCGTTCGGCTGTTGGTCACTTGCGCTAAAAGTTTCTTAAAGTCATTGTAACTTAGTGAGCAGGTTAGTGAGCAGCGTTGGACTCTCACGCTTTATGAAAACCTGTTCATTCAACCCGCTCACGCACACCTGTTGACATTGTGCAAAGAACGGAGAGATGGAGTGGATAAGGGATGTTAATACATTTCATTTGTGTGATAAAACAATCCTGGAAGGAAAATTGCAACCATTCGTGTAACATCTACACGCTAACTCTGGCCAAGTGCTTCATTCACCTTACAGCGGGACAAGCTGTGGAGCAAACGTACCCGAAGGGGTGGCAGACCATGCAAAACTGACCAGCCTGCTTCTGATTATGCTCTCGGCTGTCGGTTCGCTTTTGGTATTTCATCATCGCCCGAGCGGAAAATCGCGTTATAAGGAGCTCAGACGTTGTCCCTGCTGAGAACGAAATGCGAGCACACGAAAAAAATAGGATTTGTTAAAACTGCGTACAATTCACGGCACAGTGACACCACAGCGTAGTAAAATTACAGCACAGAGAAAACTACTCGAACAAGCTAAACCTTTCCACGAACAAAAAACAACACCGGAGTGCAGTGTGGTCCAGCTTTGCATGAACAGTGCCAATGGCAGAACAAGTGGCTGTGCAGTTCGAGCTTGCGTCGCTCTGGTGATATAGTTTTTTTTTGCGTAACGCATGCAGGAACCTGAGTAACCGAGGCACAAAACTGGCTCGCACGTTCGCTTCTTGCTTATTTTGATTTCCCGTCCGGAGCCAAGTCGCCGCGTGACGTGTGTTGTGGTCTACTGATTTTTATTAGGAAAAACCGCTTGAGGGGCGAGTTGGTGCTGCACAGTAGTCATAGCTGCGGCGCAACGTACACAAACATGTCAATAGAAACACAACAAAGGCACACACTATGAACTGCAATATATGGTACTAACACGCACTTCCTTTTCAGCCCTCAGCCACAACTTCCTCTGCTCCCAAGTACATCTGACTCGCACACCTCTTCTTTCTCAAGCAAATATGTAGCCAGCAAAAAAATATTAGCAGCATAGTCATTCCAGACCATCATTCACATCGTTTAAGGTTGGCAGCCCCAACTTCCGTCACATAGACACACACTGCAAAAACCACGACACATCTGCAGCTGCCACGTTAACGTTCACTTTCACTCTTCTTCATATAGGTCAATCTTCTGAAACGACCTCAGTAAGACATTAAGTCCATCCAAAAGCACCTCTAATAAACACAACCCCCTCCAACAACTCAGGAACATTCCTCAAGATAGGAAATTTCTTTCCTGTGTAAAGAAAGTGAGGCTTCGCTAACATAGTATGTGCCATCTTTCTTTCGTATCCAAAACGCCTTTAAACTTTCCGGGGCAAACTTGTCCCGACTCTTACCTAAATTCCTGAGCCTACTCAGCAACGGCTCACACTTGCACTTTTCACAATGACGATGTAAATTTAACCCCTTCCTATTCTCTAGGGATTTCTCAAGCCCCCTTGTTCTATAATTAATAAATCTCCCAGTTTGGCCTAAATATATACTTTTCCAAAAACCACTGGAATCTTATAAACCACTCGCAACACACAGCCTATAAAACGCTTAACATGTACCTTACCACATCGTGCTTTCTTACTGTTCCCTATCCTTCTACACAAACCACCCAGTACAAACAAACGAGCACACACAAACCCCTCAGCAAGCCCTTTCCTTTGCATTTTACATCTTTTTCTCTTCAGCTGACAAAGCGATTTCTGCATCCCTGAGTCGCCCAGGTGTTAAAATATTTAGTTATATTGATGATTTCTTAATGATCAGGGATAAGGGCAAGGAGGATTCCTTATCAGGGATCAGGGATAAGCGCAGGATTTACGCAAGGAGTGGAAAGTGTCTTTGCTATATATACAAGCGAAGTGACTTGGGGATAACAGGCTGCAGCTCCTAGATTTAAATATAAAAAGTTTAGATGGTAAAGCTTGTTTTAAGTATTTTCCGGAGGCTTAAAAAGAGCTGTTTCCGTATTGGTCAGCCCATTCAAAAACGGTTAAACTAGCGATTGCGTCTCTTTGACTGGAGTCAGCTCTGCTAAAGTCCTGTAATCACGTGGCTGAGGCTAGCTTTATTGATCAAATAAAAAGGCTTCAGGTGGCCGGATTCCCGGGTATGGTTATTTCTGGTGTGGTACAGACTCCTCTTCAAAAAGTGAAAGGCAAAAGAAGAGTTGCAGCGAAGTTGAAAAATAAACGCCCACAAGTAGTTCCTTACATTCATAGACTGGCGCATTGCCTGTAGAAGGTGGCAGGTAGGTATAATGTTCCGGTTGTGTTTTCTGCGACAAAGAAACTGGGTAGTTTTGCACAAGAATAGGTAACAGAAAGCACAATGGGATAAGAGGAATGTCAAGCGTTTTATAGGCTGTGTGGTGAGAGTGGTTTATGGGATTCTACTGGCGTGTGGAAAAGTATATTGTCACGTAGTGGTGACAAGGTCGTAGGCACCAAAAGAGGAGACAGGCGTAATAGCATTGGAGCAACACTTTATTCAGTTGACTTGCACCCGTTAAAGTTGAACTAAGCTTCTCAGCGGCGGCAATAACAGCAAAATTGCTCGTTGGTCGTCGAGCAAAGAATGCTCGTCATACGCTCCAACGCTCAATTTAAAGGCGGCAGGGACACATTGAGATAAAGCAGCAGACCGTGACTGGCGTAATCTGAAACATAGAAGAAACGCACACGAGTGACAGGAATCTTCTAGATTTCTCTTGACACACCTTGCCCGAAAAGTAAATGGTAAAGCAGCATCTCGCGACAACGAGCATGAAGAAAAACAAAGGACACAATCCATCCTCGCGCTACAATCATATTGATAAGGCCGCATGCCGGCGGCTGCCAAAAAGATCAAATAAAGACGAATGATTCGGGGCATTACTCCCTGCTTAAAAAGGCATCGCTTCGATGCTTACAAAATAAACAGTGAAAAGTAAACAAAGTACTAAAATTTAAAATTACCGTCCTTTTGCGCACAAAATAACGCTTCAGACGCACCACATAGACGATTTCTGGACGCACTCGGTGCCGCTGGGATGTGGTCTTGCAGTCGAGGATGACTTCGTAATCGAGTCCTGTGCACCGAACGACTTTGTATCGACTGAAGTATCGACGTATAGTAACATTTCACTTAGGCCACGACGGCGAGTCGGAGTCCAAACATACAATGGGTCTCCTGGCTTGTACTCTGGGTGGCATTGTCGTAAGTTGTATCGTCGATTGTTAGTACGCTGTTGGTCTATAATACGGAGCCCTGTGAGTCGTCGGATTTCCTCTGCCCGCTGCAGGCAGACGGCAACGTCGGGGTTGCCTTCTTCTGCTACGTGCGGCATCAAGCGTTGTCTGCCTGCCGTACACAAGCTTGAACGGGGTCAGTTTGGCTGTCTGCTGAATGGCCATTTTATACGGGAAAATAATGTACGGCAAGACGGTGTCCCAGGTCTAGTGTTCGGCGTCGACGTACATAGCGAGCATATCTGCTATAGTTTTATTCACACGTACCGTGAGTCCGTTCGTCTGCGGGTGGTGGCGGTCGCCCTCCGGTGGCTTGTCTGGCTGTACTTTAAGATGGCTTGAGTGAGCTCCGCCGCAAAAGCTGTTCCCCTGTCCGTGATGAGCACTTCGGGGGTCGCCGTGTCGCAGGAGAGTGCGCTCGACAAAAAACTTGGCCACTTCTCCTGCAGAACCATTAGTCAGTGCCTTTGCTTCAGCTAACGAGTAAGGTCCATCCCAATTTGTTTAAATGGTTTTGCCGGGGGCGGTATGAAATCAGTAGCGAACTGGTCTGACCAGTGGCGTCTTGCGTCCTTGGCAATCACGGCACGTTTTTCACGTAATGGGAAACGTCGGCAGGCAAATGCGGCCAGTAATACCTCTCTTGGATCCGATGCAACGTGAGCGCTATCCCGAGGTGTCCTGCTGTCGGCTCATCGGGGAAAGCCCGCAAAATTTGCTTTCGTATTAAAGCAGCGTGAAACACAATACTAAAAGAACAGGAGATGACGCACGTGCTTGTGTCGTCTCCTGTTCTTTTGGTCTTGTGGTTCGCGCTTGTTTAAGATGAATCCAATCCAACTCGCCCATTTCTCTATACTTGTGAACTACATTCCTTGCGTAGTTCTTTCGGCGCGACAACGAGGTATGGGGTTTTGTTGGGTGCGAAGTTCTTCACTAGGGCGTCGTTGTGCAAAGCGGACGACCACTAACGCCTGAAAAACGTCGGAGGAGGTGCGATCTTTCCTTTTAGGTAATCCGCTAGGTCTCTCAAATCAGGGTCCGAGCGCTGCTGCTGTGCATAAGTGCTGGCGCTTGGTCCTAGGAAGGCATCATCATCGTCCTTCAGGGGCGCGTCAAAAAAGGCCCGTGGCAAGCAGTCTGCATCCGAATGCTTGCGGCCAGACATGCAGACCACCATGATGTGAAATTTTTTGTAGGCGTAAGCTCCACCTTTCAAGACGACTGGAGGAGTATTTCAAGTTGGCGAGCCGGCAGAGCGCGTGGTGATCTTGAATGGTTGACCGTATACGAACGAGCGAAGCTTCGAAGTGGCCCAGATGACCGCAAGGCACTGCTTCTCGGTCGTCGATTAATTGGCTTCGGCTTTTGAGAGGGACCTGCTAGCGTACGCGATAACGTTCTTCTGTCCGGCATTCTTCTAAATGAGAACGGTACCTAGGCGCACACTGCTTGCGTCGGTGTGAATTCCGGTTACGACATTCTCATCAAAGTTGCCCGGGACAGAAGGGGACTGCAGGCGGCGAATAAGTTCGAATGCGTCGAACGCTTCTGCTTGCGACGCATCTTATTTAAAAGATATGCCGCCCTTTGTGAGCTGTGGCAAAGGTTCAGCGATGCGCGAAAAGTTCCTGAAAAATCGACGGTAATAACCGCATAGCCCAAGGAAGCTTCGCACAGCTTTTTTGTCGGTGGGTGGTGAAAACTGTTCTATAGCACTTGTTTCCTCTTGGTAAGGGCGAAAACCATCGTTACTAACTATGTGACCTAGAAACCACAGTTCCTCGTAGGCGAAGTGACCTTTTTATTTTTTCAATGTTAGCCTTGACAACTCGACTGCATCGAGCACTGTCCGAAATCTTTTCAGGTGGCTTCGAAGCCTGATGAGAAACAACGACGCTGTCTAAGTGCCCCAGACAAATTTGCCACTTCAAGCCAGCCAACATGGTATCCATTACTCGCTGGAGCGTGGCTGGTGCAGAGCAAAGGTCGAAGGGCATCATCTTGAACTCGAAGAGGCCGTCTAGGGTTATGAACGCCGTCATCTCGTGGTCTCTTTTGTCGACTTTAATTTGCCAGTATTAGTTCTTAGGTCCATGGATCAAAAGTACTTAGCGTTGCAAAGCCGATCCAGTGCGTCGTCGATATGGGGGACCGGGTAGACATCCTTATTCGTTACGCTATTCAAGTGGTCGTAATCAACACAGAAACAAAGTGTTCCGTCTTTTTTTTTGTCAATAGAACAACTGGCGTCCAGAGACTCAGTGATGGCTGGATGATGTCATCGCGAAGCATTTCATTAACTTGAGAGTGGATGGCCTGGCGTTCCCGCGGTGACACACCATAGGGACTTTAGAGGAGAGGTCGGTTGTGCTCATAGATGAGAATGCGGTGCTTGATCAGTCGAGTTTGACGCACCTGAGAACCTGCCAAAAGCATTCGCTGTAGCTTTGAAGAATGTGTATCTGACCTTGCTTGGCGCGGAGTAGCGCTGGATTGATGTCGAACGTGGGCTGGCAGCAATGGTTTGGTGCATCATCTTCGATTTGTTCGCCTAGGGAGACGTCCCGGGTGTCTGCTGGGTCCTCGAGAAAGGAAATAATCGTCGCCTTGATGAGATGCCGGTATTCTTCGGTAAAGTTGTGACCAGCACGTTATCTAGTCCATGCCAGAAATGGAGACCTCTTGTGATGTCAAGCCCTCTTCCTAAGAGGAACTGGGTGTTTACTTCGACGACACCTTCAGCAGTTTCGACGTCCCTGGTAATCACGGAGACGACGATGCTTGATCGAGGGGGTATACTGAATACTTTGCCGAGGACATTTCAAGCGATGTATTTCGTCAAAGTGGGAAGGTATCACTTGGTCCATGGAGAGCTCGATAAGGTCTGAGCTAAGGTCGATGATCGTCCGATGCTCAATTCAGAAAGTTCATACCGAAAATAATGCTACGGGAGCACTGCTGCAAGAGCACGAATCTCGTAGGGCGTCCATTTACTGTCACTCTTGTGGTGCAAAGCCCGGATGGCGTAAAGAGGTTACCACCAGCGGTGTGGAACAGAATAGTCGGCACAGGTGTCCACCAAGCCGGTTACCGTAAGACCATCAACAGCAACTTCGAGTTCACTTGTTTGTGTCCTCGTATTACATGTTGGCTTCGATGTGCGATCTCTACTCCTTCGTGTGCTCAGGTCGCTGCCGGGGCTCACCGTTTTCACTTCAACGGGCAGTGGCGTCGATCTGGAGTCTGGTCGTGTTGCCCTCGATGTTGCCGTCGCACGTAGCGGCGGTGTCATTGTGATGTCTGGGCGCGGGATCATCGAGGGCATCTTCATAAGGAGCGTCTGCGTAATAGCGGCGTCGTCATTTGTCGGCGGTGGAGGCTCTTTGTCAGTTCACCGCATAGCAACCTCACCTCCAAAGGTTGCTGCGTTTAGCCTCCCCTACGGGGGCTAGGGGATGTGCTTTGAATGTACTATGGCTCGTTCACGCAAATCTGGCGCTTTACAGTGATAGAGTGCGGTACTGACTATTTGGTTACTGCCCTGCGCAGCGCAGGTAATCGTCGATTTCCTGCGGTCGTTGATCAGGACGGGTCGTGGGGCATCGATGACGAAACCGCGCAGGCCGTTGCGTCTGTAAGGGCAGAGGCATAGAATGTATTCTGCCTCACCACAATGTAAGCACAGTTGGCGGTTGTTGGAAGTCGTCCAGGCGTCACATTTCCTGGGACTTCGGCGTTGCTCGTAGGCTTGGAAGGCTGGGTGAAGGGCGTTGTTGTGCCCGACCAAAGCGCCCAGAAATTCACCTGGACGTCAAACTTCTCCAGCGAACGCCTCCTTCACAAAATCCGGATACTGCTCTGCAAGACATTGGTGCACTGGAGGCGAGCCATGCTAAGGGGAGAGAAACGACGTGTTTAAACATGAGCTGAGCATCCAGGCAGCTCGGCGCCGTAGCCCTGGCGGTGGACCCCTTCTCACCCCGCGGCATATTTGAAGCAAGAGCGCTGCAAGCTCTCCCATTGGCCCTGCGAAAGTGCTGCCGTAGGATAGGACCATTTGAGCATCAACGGTTTCTCGGTTTACGGAGACTCAAGTGCTTCCGTTCGAGACTCCGAGAGTGAGTTAGTCACTAGCGTCCACAGGGAGCAGTTTGCCCCCAGAGAGAGCGGACGCGGCGGAATCTCTCCGGCCGACGCTGCGTGAGGACAGTCGCGTATGGCTATGCTAGCTTTTGGCCCCAGAGCCGATCTCGTTGTGCAAATGCCTGTAAATAGTGCATAAAGGTTTTTCTTCATCTCACCAGCACCAACTCGGATTCATCCCTATCGCCCAGGGAGCAGACAGCCGTCGTTCACGAAACGGGTGACGAGCGCTACGCAACCAACTCCTTGGCACAACCCTGTTGACGATGGGCTACCGTGTGATAACCCCACCGGCTCAACGGCGTTCAGGAGGAGCTTTATCCCGTCGAGGAGGGTTTGGAGCATCGCGTCGGGGTGCAGGACGGCATGCAGAAGCGGCGTAGTTCATAGCTGTTGGCTCTTGAGTCGGAGCCGTCGTTTGAGGAACTCCTAGTGCCTGCTGAACTTCATCGCGGATGATATCTGCAAACGAAAAAGCACTATGTGATAAGAGGCATGTCAACCATTTTATAGACTGTGTGGAGAGAGTGGTTTATGAGATTCCACTGACTTGTGGAAAAGTATATTCTCACGTAGTGGTGAGAAGGTCGTAGACACCGAGAGGGGAGACAGGCGTAATAGCACTGGAATCAAATCTTTATTGAGCTGACTTTCGCCCGCTAAAGAACTAAGCAACGCGGTGGCGGCGATAAGAGCAAATGTGCTCGTCGGTCGTCGAACGAAAAATGCTCGTCGCACGCGCTAACGCTCAAAGTCGCAGACATTGACTAGAGTAATCTGGAACATTTCAGAAACACACGCGAGTGGCAGGAGTCTTCTGGATTTCTTTCGACGCATCTTGCGCGACAAAGAACATGTTAAAGCAGCATCTCGCAACTACGAGCATGAATAAAACCAAAGGACAGTATTAGTCTTCGCGCTAGAATCACAATGATAAGGCCCCATGCCGGCGGCTATCAAAAAAGAACAAATAAATACGAATCATTCGCATCAATACATAGGAGAAGCTGGGAGGTGCATTAGTGATAGAAAAGGGAGCATGGGAAACACCTAGAGAATGAGAAGGGGTCAAATTTACACCTACACTGTCAAAAGTGCAAATGTGAGCCATTGCTGAGTGGGCTCAGGATTTTAGTAAGAGTTATGACAAGATTGCCCGGGAAGCTTTAGAGGCGTTTTAGATACGAAAGAGAGCACATGTGTTAGTGAAGCCTCACTGTCTTTACGCAGAAAAGAAATTTCCTTTTTCGGGGAATGTTCCTGAGCTGTTGGAGGAAGTTGTGTTTATTAGAGGAGCTTTTTGGATGGACCTAAGATCTTACTGAGGACGTTTCGGAAGGCTGACCTATATCAATAGAAGTAGTGAATGCGAAGGTTTTACGTGGCAGCTGCATATGTCTGGTTGTATTTATAGTGTGTGTCTTTGTGGTGGAAGTTGTGGCTTCATGTTTGGACGATGGGAATTGTGGACTGGGTTGATTTTTCTACTAAAATGTTTTGTTGGCAAGACATTTGCTTGGCAAAGAAGAGATTTGCGAGTGAGATGTACTTGGGAGTAGAGGAAGTTGTGATTGAGTGTTTATTTATATCCATGTACCCGGTATGATTGTGAAGCCTTATTCTGTGGTGTTAACGGAACGACTCTATAGCTACTGGACGGTACTTAATTATGAGGTTGCACAGAGGTACTCTTATATACAACCAGACAACCAACAAAAACGACCTTATCACAGACAAGTAATGTGTGCCTTTAAGGGTTTCGTTTTACCCTTCGCAGTTACACAATTCAGTTTCCCAGGTATGCCATCCTGCTCTTGTTTCAAAGTGCTGTGCTGTCGTTATGCTTCTTCCCTTTTGTTGCTATACCATTTTTGGGGCGGGTTTTGACGCGTTCTGTGTTGTTGTGGGCTGTTTTTGATGTTCCCGCCTAAGTTAGGTGGTGTCTTAGGCCTTTGTAAAATAAAGCAAAACGCTTCAATTAGCCAGAGCGGATTACTGCTCAGTGCGGAATACATTCACACAATAGAACAAAGCATGCAGAGACCCCGCCGGGGTGGCGCAGTGGTTACGGCGCTCGACTACTGTTCCCAAGGACGCGGGATCGAATCCCGGCCTTGGCGGCAGCTTTTCGATGGAGGCGGAAAGCAAGGCGCCCGTGTGCTGTGCGATGTCAGTGCACGTTAAAGAACCCCAGGTGGTCGAAATTACCGGAGTCCTCCACTACGGCGTCTCTCATAGCCTGAGTTGCTTTGGGACGTTAAACCCTACAAACCAACCAACCAACCAAAGCATGCAGAAACTGTCGAAGAAATCTGCAAGAATAATCCCTGTGAAATTACCAACGTATGCGCACTCGAAGAAAGCATAAATAGGCTCAGCCTCACCAGTATATTCGCCTGTGTTTACGTCTCATTTTTGCTGGCAAACGAGTGATTAATTGAGAGGCTATTAAGAGGTTACATTAGTATGCGTTCCGTATGTTCTGTATGTATGCGTCTAGTATGTTCAGTATGCTTATTAGGGCATAACAATCGGTAAAATTACATTTCAGATGACGCAAGTTACATTGACATAAAGTTACATTTCAGATGACGCAATTGTTATTGTAATCGTTTGCATGTCATTTTTATTGCGTAGAGGACTGTTTAGTAGTTAGAAAGAGGTGGAGGTAAGTTTCCCTTTTGTGCTTTCGCGGATGTGCCGGCAAAGCCACCAAAGCGCACGAGTACCCTTTTATTGTCAAGGTCGTCATGGGCATCTTCTACCTCTTCGAGCTTGCTTTGCTGGGCGTCGTGTCGAAACGGGCTGCCTCCCAGCCGTGAGGAGTCAATTCTTGATTATTTTGTTCTTCAAGGTGTCCTTCACAGTGGCCATATTTCCGCATGTTGTGCGGATTCATGCCGCGTCTTCAATGCCATCCATTCTGCTGGTTTGCCCCTTATCGGAGAAGTACCACATTGCTTTCGACGAGCTCAAATTTCTAGGCCCCCTTGCCAGCTCGGATGGCATCCGTCCTGACCAGCTGCCACCGCGCACCACTTCACCGCGGTGGCGGCGTTTCCGACACCAACCGACAAGCGCTCTGTTCGCCAATTTTGGGGAACTTGTGTATACTACCAGCATTTTGTCAGCATGTTTTCTAAAATCGCAGAGTCCTTAACTCGCCTTACCGAGAATGCTGTTCTTTTTGTCTGGGATGAGAACAACAAGATGTATTCGTCGACCTGCTTGGACGTCTCCAGTCGTCACCGATATTAGGCCACTTCGACGAGAACGCCGCCACGGAAGCCACACAGACGCGAGGAATGTTGGACTTCATGCCGTACTTGTACAGTGGCAGGACGGCAATGAGGGCGTCATCGCTTACGCCAGTTGTGCACTGTCTCGCTCCGAAAAGAACTATTCGACAAGAAAAAAAGAATGTCTCGAGGTGGTGTCGGTGCTCACTAAATTGAGATTGTACCTTTACGGACCACCCTTCAGGGTCATCAGTGACCATCATGACCTGTGCTGGTTGGCGAAACATAAGGACCCTTCTAGACGTCTTGTCCGGTGGAGCTTGCGGCTACAAAAGTTCAAGGTTACTGTTGTTATACAAGTCAAGCCATACTATCTTGACGCATCACTTCCACTCGGCATGACTGATGTCGTTTTCCTTGGAGCCGTCACAACTTCAACCCTTGCTCACATGCATAGTGAAGACCCTGAGCTTTGACCGCTCATTTATTACCTTGAAGCCGCACGCCACTAACACTTCGCCGTTATTCGCATGCGCTAGTCTCGTTTTTCCTACGCAACGACATTTTGTAAAAAATCACGTTTGCAGCCTCTCAGCCCATGTTTTTACGCAACGACGTCTTGTACAAACTCACATTTGCAGTGGTTTCTGTATAGAAGCTAGAACAGTTCCTGTTGTCCTTAGCGCCTAATGTCTGCTGGCCTGTCACGACGAAACATCCTCTGGACATCTTGGCTTCCAGTCGCACATCAGTAAGAATAAGCAAGAAATATTACTGACCCAAACCTGATGCCCCATTGACGCAGTTTGTGAAATCCGGTCGTGTCTGCCAACGCCGTAAGACACCCGCTCTGAAGTCTCCCCGTTTGATGCAACCTATTCTCTCACCGAAATCTCCATTTGTCCAAGTCAGCATCGGCTTCTTGGGGCCGTGTCGTACGTCATATCGGGGGCAAAATTTGACTGTTGTTGCCACCGATTATTAATCACGTTACTGCAAAACAAAA
This sequence comes from Amblyomma maculatum, assembly GCA_023969395.1. NCBI lineage: Eukaryota > Metazoa > Arthropoda > Arachnida > Ixodida > Ixodidae > Amblyomma > Amblyomma maculatum. The sequence continues at coordinate 377,134 of JAJIZL010121518.1, forward strand.
GCCCTCCAGCATAGTACCGTTGCCGAAATCGCTGTTTTCGTAGAAAAAATCGTGCTTCGAAATGGCGCTCCACCTGTTGTTATCACAGACCGCGAAACCGCATTTACTGCACAGCTAGTGCCGGAAGTAATGCGGCTCAGTTGCACAGCTCACTGGAGTACCGTTTATCACCTCCAGACGAACGGAGTGACGGAACGCCTGGACAAAACTCTGACAGATATGATCTCCATGTAGTACGTAGACGCCGACCATAAGAACTGGCAATACACCTGAACAGCTTGCCGAAGAAGCTCGCCGACTAGCCATGCTTCACATTCGTCAGCAACAAAGTCGTGATGCCTAGCGATGCAACCTCCGTCACCAGGAGGTCTAGTTCTAGACGCCCACTTGACAAAGAAGTCCCACCGAAAAACACTTGCGTCGGTTTTTCGCCCCATTAGGGCCTTGTTATTTCCGTGGATTACGAAGTCCTTCCTGAAGAAATTGTCCGCTCATCGCGTCATGCTCCGCAGTCTGACAGTGTGCATGTCAGTAGACTGAAACCGTATCATTCCCGTTAAGTGCAGTGTTTGTGCGTGTCACTTTTTTGGGGCCTTGTAGATTGTCTGTTCCTCCGTCACCCATTATTTTTCTCTTATATCTTTTAGAATCGGGACGATTATTATTTTGAGGAGAGGGATAATGCCACATGTATCGTGGAACTGGTGTGTCCCATCGTGGGATGACGAAGAGACGGAAGTGCGCTGGTGATCGCAGGCTGATCCGCTATTTTCACCCGTGAGAATATACTTCCTCTGCTTGTACATATTTGTTGCCCTTCGTGTGTTGTCTGCCAACTCTAGTGGCAGTCACTGATGGCCTCCACAAACTAGTGCGGATTCTTTCCGTATGCGCTGGGAACGTGCTCAACAGCAGAAGTATCAACGACGGAACACAAGCCATACTCGAAAAGCGGCATGAAACTTCCAGTTTCCATCCTCTGCGAAATGTGGGCACTGTGAGGTGTCTTTCTTTGTGCTATGGCTCCTTGATAAGTTGTCTGATACCTTGTAAATGCTTAGCTGAGTTAAGAGTTGGAAAAAAAAAAACGTGCATCCTCCAACCAAGCTTACTTTTAGTTAGGCGTTGGCCAGCCCAATTCGTGGGGACCACGAAAGTGCGGAGTTAATCCAATCTATAACAAAGAATCTAGCTTTTACTGTACAGAATTGAAACGCAGGGCTGGAAACTCATCAGCAACCATATATGCGCTGTATCATTCAGGCTATAGTCTGAGGCGTGCAGCGTATACGCTCAAAAGAAACGAAGGAAGAATGACTCGCTTATTTAAAATTATTCATACATTAGGCAATTTCGCTGGGCAAAGCACTTCTTGTTGGGCCAGATGGTGCATATTGCAACAAAAATATTGTGCAACCAAGACGAAGACAAGAAAAAAAACAACCAGGACCAGCGCTAACTTCGTATAACTTTATTCACTGACAGCGCAGAAAATATAAGGAAAACCAGGACATGCTCAGGTACCAACCAGTTCACCCACACATTATCAACTAGGTTGTACAAACCTAATTACGTCGCTCATGACGCAAACGGCTCCCCTACTTTGAACATGAGGCATGGCAGTACTTGATCGATCGGAAAGCACAATCAAAATGGACCTCCATATATTTTTATTTTATTTGAGCTGGGACTGAAATCCACAATCGTGAGGAGCTCGAGATTAGGACAATATTAAGCACATTTGAAGATACGTTCTGCTTGTGGTCACAAAAAGATAAATGATGTTACCTCTTCAGGTAAGGGGCCTCAAACTCATCCCTGTATGTGGGCTACAGGGAGAGAAGTTTGTCTGTCAGTGGACAGCGGACGGAAAATAGGACTAGGATCGTCAGTGACGACGGGTTCTTCATGCGAGTAGCTTGCAGTGTGGAATAACGGTGACAAAATTAATAGCTTCACCAAGTATAACTATAATTGTCTATCATAAGAATTTAGCTGCAGGTCAGAAGACGCAGCTGGCTCGAAGTTTGACAACACTTTGTAGTCACCGCGGAGCTCTTAAGGGTTACAGAAATAGGTGTTAACTTCTCAAGTAAAATAAAACACGCCGAGAAACATATAGACATTGAATGACCCATCATTTTTAGGCAAATTGTTTTTTGTCCAGGTTTTGAAACAGCTGAGATATTGTTCACTGAAAATGAACCTCCTCCTCTCCTTTCTCTTTCATCTCGTGCACCGGAATAAGCTACAAATGGGGCATATGATGTACTTTTGATTGCCGCAATGGCATGCTCGCACCGGCGACTCTTGCTCTCGTTCTTGTTTTTCTGGAGTGAATTTATGCTGTCTTCCGGGAAAGTGATGTTGGAAAACAATGATGAAGGGATAGCGGCATTTGTCGAGCAAAAGAATTTACATAGATTTTGTATAAAACATTATATCAATTAATTCAAGGTTAGGCAAAATTAAACATGAATCTGGCTAGTTTGGTCTAGCCGATGATGTACAGATTAAACCATAGCTCAGAACACGCGACTGGGATTTCGGGTTATTTCTAATGTCTCCAGGGCCCAGCCCACAATCTAATCCTATCCAATTGCTGCTAGCATCAACAAGCATATTTGCTGCGTACCACATAACCTTCGCTTCACTCGTGGTTAAAACTCTTCCAACGCATAGATGCGAGCAAAACGAGTATCTGTACCTTTAAAACATGCAAACGTAATGGTTGCTTTAGCGACCACGATTGGCCTGCCAAATTTTAGGTCCACACCCACAACCCTTACCATACGCCACATGCGTCGGCCTGATAACCGCGGGTTGGGCTCATTTATTCGGTCGGAAATCGGTTACAGGGGTCACCTAAACGCCGCCGGTAAGGTCTAGAAGAGGTGTTGGATCGAGGAGTCGATAGGTCGAGCCAAGGAAATTCCGCCGAAAGGAGTGGGTTGACTTGCTCGATCACGTCTCAGGAATGAGACAGCACCCCTAGGGTCAAAATGCTAGGCTCTTTTTAATTGCGTTCAAAAAACTTGCGTTATAAGAAGTCAATGCGACTGGAGTACTCTGTGCCTTCCCATTCTCCAGACACGACATCTATCTAATATCGCAGGGACAGACTACTTCAATGACCTAACAGCACAACCTATACTTTCAAGAACACGTATTCTAGGCCCTTATCGAAAACATGGAATAAATATCGTTCATCGCATGTTGTGCATACCTACTTGACAGAAAATCCTGAAAGTCGAGGCTATATATGGTTAGATTTCAGCATCGTTTTGTCAGTGTTAGTTGCGTAGTATTAATTTCTGCTCTATTATTTTTTTCATTTGAAGTTGTCTGAATGCTTTTCTTGTAGCATTCTTCCCAGAGTGTACACTCCTGCCAAGCTGCGCCAGAGACGCTATCCGTTGGCACGTCTTGCGGTGAAAGTGCAGCCGTTTCAAGCCATTCTTCAGACAGGATATGGGTTAACACGGCATCATGGTGACATGTCATTTTAATTTTGCGGGTTGTGGATGAGCGTAGCCGTTTAAAAACAGTTTTGAACATCTGGGGATGAACTAATTCCATAACATCATTGTAAGCTACGGATTCCGCGTGCCAAGCCAGCTGTAATGTCAAAAGGTAGTCCCCCTTTTCACAGAACTCTGCGACAAACATGCCCTGTATGGAACTGATTTCGCGTTGAGTAAAAAAAGGCAAACCGAAAAAAGCCGCGCTCTGAGAACACTGCCAAGAACACCCAATCTTCGAAAAAATGATAGTCTCAGAGGTACAAGCCTGTGTCTTGTTGAAAAGGAGAAATAATTTCCAAACTAATGCGTTCATCATTTGTATTCTGTAAGGAGTGTAAGTAACCGCTGCTTTTAATGGTGAGTTTATTGTGTTGCCGTTGTAGGGATTCGCAGCCTCAATCACAGCTGCTGTGTTGCCAAAAACCGCATATTCCTTTTCTCCATAAGGTATAAGGCTAACCTATAGTTCAGCCCATGACGCCACGTTGTATGCCTCAATACTGCTGAAACTGCATGCGATGTTCGTGACACTACCCTTACAAAAATAGATATTTAATTTCTGTTACGCACGTAATGTGTTTTGATGAGTCATCAACCACTCGAAGGAGACTCAATAATAAATGTGTTTTAACATCAGATCAGTAACAGACTTTCCTTTGAGATCACACAAGAACTTTTGTGCTTGGAAAACGCAACAGTATTTTTGTGTAGGAGTTAATGTGGAAATACATTGACTTTCTCAAATGAGGAAAAGTATACATCACTAAGTAAATATATATGCTTTCCTTCTTAACTGCACACTTTCAGAGCCCTATGTTTTCATTTCTGTTTAGCATATGTCGGATGTTGCCTAAGAAACAACTTTTATGTGTTTTAACATGAGATCCGCAACAGACTTTCATTTCAGATTACATAAGAAGTTTTGTGCTTGGAAAACACAACAGTATTTTTGTATAGGGGCTAATGTGGAAATACACTGACTTTCTCAAATGAGGGAAAGTATACATCACTAAGCGAATGTATGTTCTTTACTTTGTTTTCATTTCTGTTTAGCATATGTCGGATGTTGCCTAAGAAACAACTTTTATGTGTTTTAACATGAGATCCGCAACAGACTTTCATTTGAGATTACATCAGAAGTTTTGTGCTTGGAAAACACAACAGTATTTTTGTATAGGGGCTAATGTGGAAATACACTGACTTTCTCAAATGACGGAAAGTATACATCACTAAGCGAATGTATGTTCTTTACTTTGTTTTCATTTCTGTTTAGCATACACTGTAAAAACAAAAACAACTTTTTGGACATTTGCTTCATTCAATACACGCCTACACCCTGAGTCTTGGGTGTTTGTGCCATTGCAAATCACTTCTTGCGTAGTGAAGGGGTGCTATGGTTGGACAATATGCTTTAGGGTGTTACGGGCAAGGATATTGTTGTGTACGCGAACCGACGCACTGCCACACCGCCTCCAAGCAAAAGGACGCACGGCCGCTCCATTTGCAAGGCCTCCTTGCAACGAGGACGCGCGGACGTAACCCGAGCCATGCGTTGCCTCGGAACTGGACCGTCCTGGGACCATGTGCGCGACCAGGGCACGAGAAGCAATATCTTCTCTACTGGCGCTCGCGCTTCTCTCTTTCCTTCTCTTCCCTCTCTCCCAAAGCACAATAAAGTAGTCTCTGCCCAGCAACCGAAACGATATGTTCCTCGCTCACCGGGCTCCGACGCCCCGAACATAACAGATATCGCTTAACATGCTGCGGGTGGGGCTGCGTAACTTCGTAGCCTTTCATAAACAAGTGGCGCTGATGATATAACCCAACACCTTAATAAAGCACCATAAATAACACTAAAATTTTAATTACACACAAGTGTTTTCTAAAAATGAAACTGAAACTGAAACAAATTTCACCGCCCGGAGGCCGCCGGTAGCTACTCACGCTCTTTTCAAATTTCACAATATGGCCGTTAGCATGGTGGGGTCCGTTTCGACCACGTTTCGGCAAATTATGGATGTGCTTCTTCGATTGTTTACCGTCGGGAAATATGTTGCGTTTCGCGTGCATATCTGTTACAGAAGTGAGTACGCATGTGAAGTGCCTTCTAGATGTGGTGTTTAATGCAAACGGGCGTTTATCGTGTCGGCAAGTGTCCGTGTTTCTTTGTGCTTTGCTCAGGCGGAGGGACTGCTGCACCGGGTCATGTTTGAGGTTTTCAAAAGAAGATGGCATGGATGATTTTTTTTTTCTGTGTGACTAAGAGGTATATGCGCCGACTACATTGCACTCACGCTGAAATCGCACAGGTTGGTTCGGTGCCGGTGATACGAAGGCGGACAGCGCACTGCACGGCTGATGCGATCACCTGTAAAGGTAAGCATATTCTTACGCACATTGCGCTTTGTGGGAACAGTGTCCTACCGGTTTGCTGCATTCTGTGTCTTTTTGTGCCGGAACGCTCCGGAATGTGCTGAAATGAAAAAGTGGGAAACGCGCTTGTTTTCACCTGGCTGCCAAAATGACATCGCACATGTGGTTAGATTCGCGACGAGTTAGGCTGATTTCGCGCAAGAACATCAGTCTCAACATTAATAGAACTAATGAGTGTGATACGTTTTCCTTGCATTTAGTACGCGCAGAAGGTTCATGAAACGATTTTAGTTCGACAGTTTGATACTTCGCACAGTTTGCAAACTCTCCGTTTATTCTACAGTTTCCGTTCGTGCCTCAAGGTACATGATGGCGTACCTTAATTCTCCTCGCACCCTCGGCTCCCTCCTCCTCTCTCCTCTCTTACACTTCGTGCTCGCTCACCTGAAACCTCCTTCTTCCTTTCTCTTTCCTTTCCTCACCTCCTTTCACTCGGCGCCCGCCGCGGATGCCCCCCTTTATTTTATTTTTTACTCTGAGCATACGCGTGCGCCGCCGCCCCCCGGCCTGCTGTTCGGGAGCGTTCCCCAGCAGCCGTTCTGTTTACACTTTTGTTCTCCGCGGCCAGTCAGCGCGGCATGCCTCTGCGATCGCTCTCGGCCTCGAAGGGCGCGGTCGGCCGGCTTGGTTGCCTAATAGTTTATTCCAAACTGCGTAAACTATATGCCGCTATCATCAACCTGTGACTCCCGGCTTCAAGATTTGCGTTTTTAATCACAATGGGAGCATTTTTTATTTTACCGGGATCGTATTTCGCAGTTGCATGGAGTGTGAAGTTGCATTTTTATTGTGCTGCGTTTTTATGGCATTTACTTTTGCTCTCGAAGAATCATTTACCTATGTATTTTATTTTCAACAAGACTTCCAATAAGGCAATTGTACATGTGCTAAGTGAACTGATGTGATTCCAATCATCCAGTTTTCATTATTTTTTGCTCATATTTCAACATAACTCTTTGACCGCATTACTCGATTTTTGTAGTGTCTTTAGTAGTGACGACTAGAATAAATGGATATTTGCTACTGATGCCTCGTCGACAGCTAGAATTCTGTGGCCAAACATTGTACCGGATGTTGCTATTACAAAGTTTAGTTGTGACCAGATGTTTACTTTTTTTTTGCTTTTGCTTAAATGTGCATATGAAGCGGTTATAATAGCCTTAGCCGCATTTTTACCTGCTTTAGTCGTTATAGTGCGCATATTGCAGGCAAATTTGCGACTTACTGTTATTAAAAATTTTCATTGATCGAATGAAACGCCATACTTGTACAAGGTTTGAGTCATCTCATGGGACACTGCTTCGGCTAAATATATTGAGACTTGTATATGTGTGTTACATCGTTTCCTTGCTTGGTTGGTAAATTCCTATGCAGGTCCCTCTTGGTGATGGTGTCCTAGTGGAAAAGACCACACTAGATCGGCTACGTACGGACTGAAAAGCAGCAGCGGCAAAATTTTCAAGGGCTTGATGCGGGCAATGTTCACCGAACAACTGAGAGGAAAGTAACTCTACGACAAGTGAAGCAACCTGAATAAAGATGCAACGTGCAAGGAAGTTCTGGACCCTGTTCGGGTAAATGATATCACCGGTAAGCACGGCACTGCATCAAATGGAGCATGTGAGCAGTAAATGCCATCTATGTGACACTAATTAAATGACTCTTCTCTATTTTCGGGTTACACTTGTGGCAAGTTTAACACCACTGTGGTGCAAAAAATGAGCAGCCTGTCATGAATGGTTGCATGCAAAATTAAATAAAATGTGAAGTTTTGACTTCAGCTCCAAGTGGCGATCTGAAAATCGAATTACTTCAAAGCCTTCTGGGGAAATTCCAGTGTCAGTGGCCATAACAGTCCACTACACTAGGGTGCGCACTGGAATCTCTAGGGACATTAGAAACACATCAAACAATACACATTATGATGACAATAGCCACTCATGCATTAAGAGTTAAAAAAAAAAATCATGCACTAAGAGTGCATCAGAAACACGGTGGCCAATGTTCTTATGAAACTCATCGAGAATGCATCAAGAAAATGTATTGAAATGTTAATGTGAATGGTGAGAAATGTAATCAACATTTAATCAGAAACTCATTAAGCTTTTTTGTAAGGGATACGCTGTGTAGGAATCACCCTCTCTTTTGTTTTTCTTTTTACATTCTAATAAACGTAATCACCCTAACAAATATACCATGTGCAAATTGTCCTGACCAAGGTTGTTTTGAACATCGTTCCTTTTGGAAGCATTTGACAGACTGCTAGTCATGTAATTATAATTACAAAATTATTATAAGGAGTAAAAAAACACTACCGTTCGGCATACGTCACGCATATGCCTGTGGGTAAGCGTTCATCCTTTATCCTCGAAGACACAAAAAGGGTGGACATATCCGTATTTATCTAGTCACTTACAGTCGGGAGCAAAAGCGGTATACAAAGCTAAGCGGGTGGCAGAGCTCGAGAAAAACTGCACCCCAATCTAAGATCGAGACAATAGTGGCGGTGCCTCATTTTATTAACATGCATATGCCGATGTCGCTGTCCCATACGCTGTCGCTAGATGGCATTTCGATACTGTTTACCCGAGCTGTGTCACTGCGTCAGTGTTGTATACCACTTCTGCTCACGAGCTGTACTTCTAATTCCTTCCGTAATGCACTCTAAGGTATAGATTATTTTCTGAATAACTTTATTTCACCTGTCACTATTAAAATTGTATTTGAAACGTAATGTATTTACAATATTTCGGTACGAAGTAATGGCCCAATCAACGTTTTTCTTGCGTTCTGCTACCAAAGACGACAAAGTTTCCTTATAGTTGTATCTGATATGGGGATTCATGTGCTCCCTGCTGACAACAATCACGGATCGCACTCTTTGCAATTCACGCACCAACATCGAGGACGTCCTCTTAAGTATGGACCCACAACCTTAGTCTGTGAAATGGCCGCCTGTGTGGATCCATCACTATGCTGTTCCTCACATATCCACACTCAGCGGCGACAACACCACCAACATCAGCGGCGACAACACCACCAACATTGTTCGAAGCAAAGCTTCATGACCTGAGCACGGTTTGTGACACATTCTGTCCTGTTCTCAGACCCTTGACAAAGGACTGCTTATATTCCATCAAGTTTTTTCACGTTGCGCTGATGCTGCCGGATATTTTCACATTTCCCTCGGTTCCGCCATCTCCAACCGCGCCTATGACACTCGTCCATTAAAAAATCTGTAGTTGCGCCATAGCTAAAGAAAAATCCGACAATAAAAAAAAGCGTTCACAAAGAGAAGAGTTCCTGCGACGCTGGTACGCTAGAAACACCACTGAATTTGAATCGCCGAAAATTGCACAAACAAAGCTGGATGCCCACGCGCGTAATCGACTACAAAGAAAAAAACAACAACAACAAATACTGTAGAGCCTCGTTGATGTGTTCCCGGATCTTAAAATTTCTCGTTTTATACGCTCTAACTCACCGGCAGTAAAACATCTCCCATAGAAATACTCTATTTTTCTCTCCGCTGAAAATTTCCCAGAAAACAATTTTCGGTTATACGTTTTATATTTCGACAAAGTGTGGTCGTATAATGCTTTTTCGATTAACGGGCATGGGCTAACGAGTGTCCCCGGCATGAAACGTTGATCAGCGGCACTCATCCGCCACAGTTGCTTTTATGAAGTGCCCATGTACTGAAGGGCAAAACATTAAAAAGCCAACCAGCCAACATATGAGGCACCTGTTCGCACGCAAACATCACTTCATGAACAGTGTGGCGGTGGCTACTTTGTGATGACTTAGTGGCATAGGGATGAACCATTTGTTAATTACAACTATTCACTGACATATGAGCGGACCGGGTCTGGGGGACGCAACATGAGCAGAAACGCAGCGACTGTAAGCGATCGCGATGGCTGCTCCAACTGCCAAAATTGTGAGGGGGTGAAGAATCCGGAAACATCCGAGGAAGCGATTCCAGCTCGTCATTACCGTTTAGTAATCTGATTTGTTACTAAATTTCTTCCGCGATTAGGACAACGCAAATACGGACTGAATTCTGCGATAGGTAAAGAAAGCGCTGTGGATACTTGATGTAAATAAATGCTAATCTACACTTTATGGAGTGAAAGTCTCAATTGTAAGTGTCTTTGTCATTGTAGGTTCCTCATTCAGCAGTTCGTATCATAAGCTTTCATGGATAATGCGCGTTTGAGAGAATTTTTATTTTTCTAATAAACTACAAACTCAGGTACATTTCGCTGGGACACTTATTGTTGTGACAAGCACTCAGTTATGCACATACACACAATATACATGCCATATAGGCTTTTTGCAATAATAACACTTGTGCAGAATTACTCTTTGGAATCGGACATTATGGCACCAAACCCGCTTGCTTACCTTCCTAGTACTCAAGGATGGACGCGGTCACACTGCCGCTTACAACAAGAATAAACTTCGTAGAAAATAGTTGGTGAAATTCTTCCACCGCCAGTGTTGTCTATTCCTCATTTAAATGTGTGTATAGCACTCTCCTTAGCTTAAGAGCATTGGTTGCATTTCTTTTTGCGGCCGTCCCTGCACAACAGCCAGGCCCCTCCGCTTCCAAAGCACATACATGCCTATGCAAGCTCTACGAAACTATCTCTGTGGCGGCCCTGCCACTGCATTCCTGCATGAAACATGCGCGTCACTAGGTGCCACAACGTGCGCACTACACAACTGTCGTGCAGGACATGATCTAGAGAGTTTGTGTTTGACCGCAGTGCGGGCATGAGGCGGAGGGCATCACGCCCCACGCCTGAATGTGGTCGGCTGCTGGTAGTGCCTGCCATTCTTTAATCAAAAGAAATCGCGGACATCAGCTTGGAGGGAAGCAGTAATCATCTTCCTCAGCTTTCTTCAGCGCTTTGTGTTACGAACAAGTAATATTAGACACTGTACATTGACATCTGTGATGACAAATGACCAAAACTGAAAACGTACACTGTTTTTATGCACGGCTGCATAATCACCTCGTATTGGCCGTCGTGGTTCTGTCAATCAATGCAAAGCGACAGAAATAAGTACACTAGAGAATATTGCAAGACTTCTTGAATTGCTGGTGCGTTATTGTAGCAGGTTACTTCAAAATAATGTCAGATGAAGGGATACTCAGTGTGAACAATATTTTTTATTTACTACATCCAATAACAATGTTACCGTGCGGCAAGCCGATTAAAACAGGAGAAAGAAAACCAATAGAAGATGTAAGATGGCGATGATAGATGACGTTTAAAAAATGTTAGTTGGCCTAGCGCGAACGCACCTGCCCGCGCCCCTGCCCGCTTCTTCCTCTTCCGTAACATTACCTCGGGCCACCGAGCGATCGTCCGGATCGTTTGGTTTGGTTTGGTTCTGAGGTTTCCCTTTTTTTACCAGGTGGACCAGACAGGTCCTAGCCAAGTCAATTTCCTACTGTGACAGAGTCTGTCCCGCCCTGGCGCAACGCCACCAAAACTATTTATCTAGTATGCCTTATCCAGTTCTCAAGGCGTCGTTTGGTTTTCTCCACAGCCACAGCCCTCTCCTCCCGCTGTGTCGCATCACTGCCCACCGCAGCGTCTCTTTGCGGCTGTCCAGACCGGAGCCCCAGCTCCTGTGGCAAAGTTGAACTGCTAGGGTGACATGGCATGAGCACTTGGCAAGTCAACACAATATGTTCGATCGTCTCTGTCTCCCGCGCGCACACCGCACACGAGACATCCGCGTTGTCCTTGCCCTCGATCCGCGCGTGCCATTTCTTCACGCGCAGCACTCCCGCACGAGCCTCAAAACGCAGGGCGCTTCCCAGGGAGTTGTCATAGAACAGCTCCTGAGTGATGTCCCTCTTGTGCGCGGAATACATACCAAGAGCCTGCTTGGCCGCTGCACCAGTTCGCCACCGCCCGGTCTCCGCCGCTGTCACGTGTTCACGCACATTCGAAGTAGCCCAGCCGGTGTCTTTAGTGTTCGTCACAATTGGCAGTGGTACCTCATACTTTGCACTCAGTTCGCGTACCCTCCTCTTCCAGCGTGTGCATACTCCGCAGTACAAAAAGCAGCGTTGTACACGATGAACCCAGCGGTCCGCCTGCAGAGTCCACGAACGCATCGTAGACGAGGAAGTTTGCCGATGTCGATGCGATCTATGGCATGATCGCATCGGCGTAACCAGCCATGGGCGTAACCAGATGGCTGAAGAAGGAGAGGAAGACAACGGTTTGCCGACACGATGATTCCCGACGAAGCCTAGCACAGGGCACTTTAGCTACACAGGTCGCCAGGATTTGACGGCTGAGTCCCTTGCACGCGTCAAACGGCACGAGTGGGTGCGATGTCTTCACGTGTGTTGCTCTATCGTGTCTGTGAGCTCATCGGGTCGGCTTCTTGGGTCGGTCGGATCTTTTGGTTGGGTCTTATATTCGCTGTGTCTTGTGATGTGTCCTAACGTGTTGGTGGCGGCTCTGGTCACTGGGATCTTCACGTCGATGTAATTGTCATCAATAATATGTAGTTAGTACGGGGGACTGGGTGGTGGAACGGCGAGGTCGCTTCGGGTCTAGCAGGCTGAGGAACTGCCAAAGGGGTACTAATAAGGCGTATGTCTTAATACGCTTCCGTTACATGCGGGACGGTAGCTGGCAGGTGACATGGTCGAGCAATAACTGAACGTAGGTCTTCCTGACATTACTTTTGGCAGGCGCTGCCAACTCGGGACTCCTTTCATATGGGAGGGCGATATCAGAATCAGCGTGCCAAGACTCATGCATTCACGTTATAAATAGGCCATACAGACATGTTCATACGGCTCAGTTAAAGCGGGGCCTGATATGCTGGAAGGCAGAGCTTATGCTATCGCGTCATACCGATCCAGGCGTCCGTTGACGCCTTCTTTCATTTGGCGCTTCCTCAAACGCCGCATCCTTCAGCCTAGAGAAGCAGACGCAGTAAAACCAGGAATCAGGGAAGTTTCAAACAAAGGCTTTCGCCTTATCACACTTTAGTGTTTCAAAGTGGCACACAATTTTTTGGACCAGTCGCACCGTCTGGCGAACGCATTGCGCACCGCTATCTTGTTTGAATTGCAATAATGTAGCTACATGGCGCCACGGGTCCAATAAGTGGTCGTAAGGGGGCTACTAGCATGAAGCGATGCATGCTTGGTAATCAGCCATGTTATTTTCGTTGGCAGCAGACAACGCAGCTCGGCACTGCCACACAGCCTCGACTGCATGGCCGCGTAATTCGCGCAGATGATGCTGGTGCGATCGTACAGGTCGACATCGGATTATTCACGATTCTAAAAATACGTCTACATGAGTGAGAAAAGGCAAAGGATCCTTCGGGCGTTGTCGACACGAATGGCTCGCACAGGCCAACGGACCCGAGATCGACGCCAATCAGGGCAAGTATCAAACTAGTCGCCAGAACTAGAAATCATGAATGACAGCGATGTCGAGGGGTGGCCATAGGTCCAGACGCATAGTAGAGTCAGTCGTCCGCGCGCAGCTTAAGCGGGTTCGCACCGCACTGCTTTGCGTTTCTTCATAGGATGCTTGTTCCTTCGGGCACAGGGTCGAAGCATATGTTCTTCTCGAATCTGCCGACACCCCACACGCACCTAAGGGCAGCGCACGAACAGCTTCGTGTTTGCTCGGTGGACCGTCGAAAACGACAAGACACTGTCAATTCAGCCTGGCTGCGCTATGGTAGGTGTGCTGCTCGCCGTCCGCTGTCACAACAATATGGCGGATTACCCAGCGTGCATCGCTTCATGCAAGCTCCCTATACTGAGTTTGTGCTTGAAACCCTATTTTCACCTTTTGGATATCCCATTCATCAACTGCCGCCGAATATAACCTTACATGGTGGCGCCGCTTGAGCGGATCGTTTCTTGAGTGATGCAGCCGATCTCCGAAAACAGGATCGCCTTCGCAAGCTAGAGGGGCTATAGCGTTGAGGACAAAAGAGGATCAAGTGCAACGACTCCTTCAGAAACCACAAGCCAGAGCTCAGAACTTCAAAGCAACGCGAATAAGAACGCCTTCGGAAGCAACGATTGAGAGTGTCTACTTTGGATGTCGACGGTCAGCGAGAATAAAAATGCCTTCGGAAGGTGCAGGCAAGAGCCCTCGACAGGCAGCTACGCTAGTAAGCGCAGAAGTACTGCGCAGACACCTGACGCTCTTCTCATCATTTGTTACGTCTTTAATTAACGCCGACGCTGAAAATCCAGTGGCCGTCAATATTATTACGTGAACTAGTTACGGTAACAGCTTTTATTAATCCACTTCGAGCCACTAGCAGAAGTGGATTTGCATTGATTACATCGTTGCACGACAAGTCGATGGAAGCAGACGCGAATTATGTGTATTTACTGCATGCAGTTACCATATGCCGTTACTCCTTATCCTGCCTGTGACGGCACAGAGCACACACGTCATTAAAGGTACGATTCCTTAAAATCTGTAAATTGTGGCAACAGAACATGGGTCAACACGCTGTATTCCTGCCCTGGAATAATCCAGGCATAGCACGGATTAGACCGCCAATTTGTTTCGTCTTAAAAAAAAAAACGCGTCGCCCTGAAAGTTCAAAAGGGGATCGTCAAATGAACAATAGTGGCAGCGGAAACCACTGGTGTCCCGTACGTCCCACGAGACACAGAACATCCAGTAAACTTCTGTACAACTTCAAAAGGATACGAACGTCTAGCTCTGGATGAAAAAATCTCACAGATGTGGAAAAAAAAATCTTCAACTTATTTAGGCTCCAGTACAAGCTTTCTACAGAAACGTTTAAAAATAGTCTAGTCAAAAACATCTGAAGAAAGTTTGATAAGAAACCTCTAATACATGTTTATTATAACCTTTTCAAAAACGTCTCGTAAGACGCCCGACTACTGTGCCGGAGTTCCCGGGATCGAATCCCGGCCTCGGCGGCTGCGTTTCGATGGAGGCGAAACGAAGTGGCGTCCGTGTGCTGTACGATGTCAACGCACGTTAAAGATCCCCAGGTGGTCGAAATTACTCCGTAGCCCTCCACTACGGCCCCCCCTTTCTCTCTATCCACTTTCACCCCCACCTTCATCCCTTCCCTTACGGCGCGGTTCAGGTGTCCACAGAGCAAGTGTGACAGATACTGCGCCTTTCCCTTCCTATGAACCAACACCAACACCTATGTCTACTTAAAAACAACACATTTTTATACTTCCTCTGTTGGGATGGTCAAACCACAGCAAGCGTTTTTGACAACATAGTTTATTCCAGTCACTGAAGAAAACACCACACATATGACACATAAATTGTTCTGCATAATCGTATTGTAAAGTAGTGATGACAAGGGCGTAGGCACCAAAAGAGGAGACAGGTGTAATAGCACTGGAAGCAACTCCTTATTGGGCTGGCTTGCGCCCGCAAATGAACTAAGCAACTCGGCGGCGGCGATAACAGGAATTGTGTTCGTCGGTCGTCGAACAAAGAATGCCAGTCATTCTCATCAGCGCTCAATTTAAAGGCTGCGAAGAAACATCGAGATAAAGCCACAAACGCGAGTGATCGGAATCGTCGAGAAGGATCTCGGTTTTATGGTTGTTGATGACCGCTGTTGACGCTTGAGTTTTCGATGAGTGAGAGTATGTGCGCAACTTATATATAGTGACAATGGTATTATATGCATATTTTTGGTTTACCAATTCTCTCCCGGTACCTGCACGTGAAGGCAAGGCCTGGACTTGCTTCCAACTCCTGGTAAGCTATTGAGATCAAGTTTGATTTTTGTCACGTTATTGTTCGCGGATTAAGGTTGTCAACTGAATTTTGGCTCCTCCTGTTACCTCCTAATGGCGCCTACCTTGCGGAAATTATTTGGGACCGTAGTGGCCATACTGATTTCCTCACTCCCATTATTATGTATGGCGATTGGAACCAATAAACAGTAGCCGTTGTTCATCCCTTGTATTTTGTGATCATTGCCCTGGCTACATGCATATAGGCGTTTTTAAAATATTCTGTAAACAAAAGCACTTAGTGTTACTAGTTCCAGGACACATTTATTATTCCGATAGCAATGCTGCGCCAGATTTCGAGCCTTAGCGTGGTCTCGGCGGACACCACGCTTGACTTTGAACAGTTGAGGGGGAGGAGCAGGAGAAGAAGAGTGTTAACTTATGCTCTTGCGTCATCCTCTTAAAGGATGAGCTTAAGTGTCCCCAATAATGTAGCACTTCACATTGATAGGGCGTGATAGGCGAATAACGTAGCAGGCAAAAGAAGCTTCCGCCATTGCTATCGCAATTCTACTATGGTTAACCAGAGTTAAAGCAAAACTAATTTTGAAATACTGTGAATTAGACTCAATTGCAATCTTAATATCGGCCAGTTTTAACGTGTGCCTTTAACCAAATATATTAAACTATGGTTGACTTCATATGCTTCTGAGGTATGCAATGGAACTATTTCTAAACTATGAAATTAAAATCGGCGCACATTTCCAGGAAGAAGAAAAAGCCTGAATCTGTTCTAAAAAAAAACTCATGCCAAACTGTTTTCTATACCTTTTTCGGCACAGCATTAGCAGGCATATAACACCTCTTTTTGCTTTATTATCTACAGCACATCTAAAAATAGACTTTTTCTATAGTTTAGCATATACGTGCCTAGACATTTGGTAGACGTCGCACAGCCCTTGTGTTTCGTGGGACTAGGGACTCCACCTTGTTTTTGTGAGGGGATGGGCACTAAGCCTGACCCGAGAGCAACCTCCATGTGGCTGCCTCTTCTCAGAGGCTATAAATGTTTTTGCCGCCATCACCAATGAAGTTTTATTCATCTTTGAATGTGCAGGAGCTGATGACTTGCGACACGCTTGGTAGAATTCTTAATATTGTTACGAAGCACAGTATATCGAGACGACGACGACGTGCTGATGTGAAGTAGTGAAGAGGACGACGCTCAAGCCTAGCTAACTTGGTTCTGTGGTGTGCGGTGTGTGGTGTGCGTCTAAGAGTGAACTAGCGTTTACCGCTGTGTTCTTTCCTTAACATTTGGTGGAGGATTGCTGGAAGTACGTAAGTCGCCAAACCTGGATCTCCGTAGTGGCCGCCAGATTGGTACAATCACTATGCAATCCGACGCGACACCTTCTTCAGCGGCACCATCAGCTCCCACCGTCGTCATGACGCAGCCTCGCGATCCAGGCACCTTTTGCGGCACCGACCACATCGACATTGAAGATTGGCTCGCCATGTACGAGCGGGTCAGCAAGCTAAACCGTTGGGACGCGACCCTCATGCTCGCCAACGTAATCTTCTATCTGGCAGGTACGGCGCGCGTCTGGTTCGAGACGCATGAAGACGATATCACATCGTGGGAGATGTGCAAGGAGAAGCTTCGAGACCTATTTGGCAAGCCGATCGGACGCAAGCTTGGCGCACAAAAAGACCTCGCATCCCGTGCCCAGTCTTCGACGGAATCGAACTTGTCTTATATCCAAGACATTCTAGCACTATGCCGAAAGGTGGACAGCGCCATGTCCGAAATAGACAAGGTGGGCCACATATTAAAGGGAATTGCAGACGATGTTTATAATCTGCTGCTTTGCAAAGATTGTCCAACGGTCGACTCAGTTATCCAAGTTTGCCGCCAGCTTGAACAGGCAAAACACCGCCGTATTACTCACCGCTTCGAACGCTTGCCAAACACAGCTGCTACGTCCTCGTGCGAAGATAGTCCAACCTTACAGCAGCCATCTCATCCCTCCAACTTGACCAGGATTGTACGTCGAGAGATAGAGGCTATGACACCCGTTGCGTTCGCTCCTCAACCAGCGGATGCTACTATAGCCTTAACCCAATCTGTCGTTCGCCAGGAGTTCGCAAATGTGGGCCTCAACGCGAACGTGGGCTTCAACTCCGGCCAACCTTCCGCACAGCCCTCGCTCCAACCTAATGTTCCTGTCGTAGCTGCTGCGGCTCCCACCACTCCCTTTCAGACGCGGTACCGCTACCGCTACCGCAACCCAGACGAATGGCGAACCTCGGATGACCGACCAATCTGCTTCAACTGCTCACGTGTCGGCCACATTTCCCGCCATTGCCGCAGCCGTTGGGTTCCGCCACCTCGACCTCGCTACTACTCTGATCGCAGCGCCGAATATGTTCCGCACCCAACCTATGTCCGTGATACGCGCACTCGTGACTTTAACTCGCCAGCCCCGCGCATGCCCAGCCGCTCGCCGTCTCCTCAGACCCGGAGGTCCCGCTTGCCCAATTCTCGTCATTCCACATCTCCCCACTTCTCCGGCTCTCATCCGGAAAACTAACCAATGCAGCTCCCGGAGGTGACGCTGCATTGAAGACCCGGCCCGAAAATCCTCTGCTGACCCTCGCTCATCGCCGCTACCTTCTAGACATCTATGTGGATGGTGCCCCTGTTACTGCCCTCATTGACACTGGTGCCCAAATTTCAGTCCTCAGCTCATCCTTTCGCCGCCGTCTCAAAAAGGTTGTCACACCCGCCGCTTCATCCGCCGTTCGTGTTGCCAATGGAAGCGTCGCTGCCGTCGTGGGCCTGTGCACTGCGCGCGTGAGTATTTCCGGTCGCACTACCCCTGTCCTATTCACTGTTATCGACCGCTGCCCTCACGACGTGATCCTCGGCATCGACTTTTTAACGGCCCATTCTGCCCTGATCGATTGTTCAACTGGTCTTCTTCGCTTAGACCTACCGTACTGCACCGAAAACACCGATGTGAAGCACCGCCTCCGATCCGCCGAATTTGTTCGCCTACCACCCGAAGCTGCTATTTATGTCCCGCTGGCCCCGATCCCCGCAGTTCCTGACGGCACATACGTCACTTGCCCAATTACCGATGTTGTTCTCCGTCACAACGTCATACTTCCCCATACCGTCGTGACTGTCACTGCTAACCGCACCTATCTTCCCGTACTGAACTTCAGCCGTTCGACTCAAGTTTTACCCCATGGTATCGCACTCGCTGATCTGTTTCCTTTGGCGGACTGCGAAGTTGCGGCTCTAACCCCTCAGTATCTGTCGGAGCAGCATTTATCGCCTTCTCATTCGAACCTCCTTTCAGGCATGATAGCCGCGGATCTGCCAGATGACCAAGCCAAAGCTCTCTCCGACCTTTTGCTGTCGTACAGCGATATATTTGATTTCGGTGACCGACCATTGGGCCAAACATCCGCTGTGACCCATCGAATCAATACGGGTGACGCCAACCCCATCCACAGACGGCCTTATCGTGTTTCCCTTACTGAGCGGCATGTTATACAGAAAGAAGTGGACAAGATGCTGGCGCAAAATATTATTGAGCCTTCCTGCAGTCCCTGGGCGTCTCCTGTCGTATTCGTTAAAAAGAAAGACCAAAGTTGGAGATTTTGTGTCGACTATCGCCACCTTAATCAAATAACAAAGAAGGATGTTTACCCTCTTCCGCGAATTGATGACGCGCTTGACTGCTTGCATGGTGCCAACTATTTTTCTTCTATCGACATGCGTTCAGGCTACAGGCAAATTGCTGTCGACGAACGGGATCGCGAGAAAACCGCATTTGTCACCCCCGACGGACTCTATCAATTCAAGGTGATGCCATTTGGACTCTGTAACGCTCCTACGACATTCGAGCGCATGATGGACTCACTCCTCCGTGGCTTTAAATGGACAACATGTTTATGCTACCTGGATGACGTCGTCGTTTTCTCTTCCACGTTCGCAACCCAGCTTGATCGCCTTTCTACGGTCCTGGACGTTTTCCGCCGCGCCGGTCTTCAATTGAACGCCAAAAAATGCAGCTTCGGCCGGCGCCAAATTAAAGTCTTGGGTCATTTGGTTGACGCAAATGGTGTGCAGCCCGACCCTGACAAAGTTCGAGCCGTGCGCGACTTCCCTACCCCACGTAGCTCAAGTGACGTGCGAAGCTTCCTTGGCCTTTGTTCTTACTTCCGCCGCTTCATTCGGAACTTCGCAGACATCGCTCGCCCACTTACCTCTCTTCTGCAAAAAAACGTACCTTTCACATGGGGTTCTGACCAAGCCTATGCCTTCACGACACTTATTTCCGCCCTCACCACCCCCCCTGTTCTGGCGCACTTCGATCCTTCTGCACCTACCGATCTGCGCACCGACGCTAGCGGACATGGTATTGGTGCTATCCTTGCCCATTCCCAGCATAGTTCCTCCCGCGTCATTGCTTATGCTAGCCGCCTGCTTTCGTCCTCTGAGCGCAATTATTCAATCACAGAGCGGGAATGCCTTGCACTTGTTTGGGCGCTGACCAAATTCCGCCCTTATTTGTTTGGGCGGTCCTTCTGTGTAGTGACTGATCATCATGCTTTGTGTTGGCTGTCCTCACTTAAGGACCCCACTGGCCGCTTAGGTCGCTGGGCCTTACGAACACAAGAGTATGAATTTACTGTGGTGTACAAGTCCGGCCACTTACACCAAGACGCTGACTGCTTGTCCCGCCATCCCGTAGATCCTCCCGATTTGTCCGACCATACTGCTGACGACTATGTTTTGTCCATCTCGGACTTTATCAATATCGGCTCCGAACAGCGTCGTGATCCTGCCCTGCAACCAATTATTGACCAGCTGCGCAACATCCCCGACTCTTCCGCCAGCATGTTTGTACTCCATAACGAGATATTATACAGACGCAATATGCGTCCAGATGGCGCGGACCTTTTACTGGTCGTTCCGGCTCATCTGCGCTCTAGTGTCCTCGCCCAACTTCACGACGTTCCTACAGCAGGACACTTGGGAGTCACACGCACTTATGACAGTGTGCGACGCAGATTTTTCTGGCCTGGTCTCTACCGTTCTGTCCGTCGCTACGTCGCCGCTTGTGAGCTGTGTCAGCGCCGTAAGATACCCTCACTTCAACCTAGTGGGCCCTTGCCACCAATTCCAGTGCCGACAGAGCCGTTTTCTCGTGTGGGCCTCGATCTTCTTGGGCCTTTTCCGACATCGACTTTTGGAAACAAGTGGATTGCTGTGGCGACTGATTATACCACCCGATATGCGGTAACCAGGGCTATCCCTACCAGCTGCGCCTCCGACGTTGCCGACTTTCTTCTTCATGATGTCATCTTGATTCATGGCGCTCCACGCCAACTGCTCACAGATCGTGGCCGCTGTTTCCTCTCTCCAGTGGTTCATGACCTTCTCCGCTCATGCGCTACTCGTCACCAGTTCACCACGGCCTACCATCCGCAAACAAATGGTCTTACTGAGCGCCTCAATCGCACTCTGACCAACATGCTGTCTATGTATGTGTCCGATCACCATCGTGACTGGGATGTCTCCTTACCTTTCGTCACGTTCGCCTATAACTCCTCACGCCATGACACCGCCGGATATTCTCCCTTTTACCTACCCTTCGGCCGTGACCCTTTACTCCCATTCGACACCTTGCTGCCTCTTGACGACTCTTCCTGCAGCTACGCTTCGGATGCCATCGCCCGCGCTGATGCTGCCCGCCACATAGCTCGAGAGCGTCTTGGGGCGTCTCAGCGCTCTCAAAAACGTCGTTACGACCTTCATCACCGAGACGTTCACTACCCTCCTGGTTCCCTCGTACTTCTTTGGCACCCGGCTCGCCGTGTCGGTATGTGTGAAAAACGTTTGCCTCTTTACGTGGGCCCCTACTCCGTCTTGCGGCAAGTCACCGATGTGACCTATGAGATCGTCCATTTACAGCCCAAGAATCCTTCCACAGCCCCTCATCCAGAACTCGTGCATGTCGCCCGTCTAAAACCATATCATTCGAGTTCGCCTGTGTAGGACGCACCGGGACGGTGCTTCTTCGGCGCGGGGAAAACTGTTACGGAGCACAGTATATCGAGACGACGACGACGTGCTGATGTGAAGTAGTGAAGAGGACGACGCTCAAGCCTAGCTAACTTGGTTCTGTGGTGTGCGGTGTGTGGTGTGCGTCTAAGAGTGAACTAGCGTTTACCGCTGTGTGCTTTCCTTAAAAATATTGTGCTCTCTTGCTGTGAACCCAAGAGCTATCGCTGCCGTAATCAGTGCCTTATTTCTGGATTCTAAAAAGCTTTTAGAATTTTTCTTTCTGTCGATGCTTTTCCATAACCAATATATGCTGACATTATTGTAATGGGGGAGAGGGGTGTAGAAGCTTCACAGTGGTTGAAATGGTGTGGCAAATTACTTATGTTATCTAGCTAGAGCCATTTGCAGTACTGTCTCAGAAATTAGTTAATACACTGTCCCGTC
The DNA here is from genome assembly GCA_023969395.1 of Amblyomma maculatum. Classification (NCBI taxonomy): domain Eukaryota; kingdom Metazoa; phylum Arthropoda; class Arachnida; order Ixodida; family Ixodidae; genus Amblyomma; species Amblyomma maculatum. Next base: position 399,374 of record JAJIZL010121518.1, read on the forward strand.
TGTCTTAAACTGGATTGGAAAACGCGTTCTGACGATTAACGTTGCATGTTTTTAGCGCCGTTATTTGAGGCTTTACGGGAAAAAATTGACGACTGATATGCGGTCGCTGAAAAGACAACCTTTACGCCGTATTTCGAAGCAATCTTTTTAGCACTGTGCGAAATTTTGTTCATGTACGGCATTACAGCAGACCTCATATCTTGACACGGCGTACCATGTTGTTCAGGCATGTGCTGCGACCTAAGCTTTCTTGACAATGCTTTAGCAGCCAAACTCAGGATATTTTCAGGGTGATCCGCTCATCGCAATTGGCGAAACTCTTCTAAAAACTTCTTTTGCGACTAGTGTTCACAGGGTTACCACAATGCATTAACTTGACAAAGGCTGCCAGTACCTTTCTTTAGCAGTTTACGGTATGACCAGGTGTAGAGCAGCGGGCTTTCCTTAATGCGAGGAACGTTACTACAGCAAACAAGGCGCTTGTAAGAAAAGGTTACAAGTAAATCTAAACATCTGATCGTATCGCCAAGCAGTATGTCATTAGAGGTGAACTCTGAAGATGATTCATTAAAGATGAATGAAATGTAATTTGTGCCCAAGTAAACGCTGCTACGGGAAGCTATCTTTAAAACGATAAACAAATCGTCGATTGTGGATGATTGTGACAGGTTGCAACTTACTCTTTCTCTTCTCTTCTTGTCTGACCGCAGTTTAGACAGACATGTTTGCTGGAACTTGTCTTTAAATCCCACTCCTAAGGTGGTAAACATGCCCATAAAAATATTCTGCGTTAAACTGCATTCACTCAGTGGTATATTCTGCTCTATTCCGTGTACTCTTTTGACGTTTTGGTATTCCAGTTGTAAACAATAATGGGATGCAACCTGAGAGGTGAGACACCCACAAGGAATGTGAAGAGTTGTTTGCCTTTGTGATTAAAAAATAACGATAAGAGCAGCCGATTGGATTCGAACTCTCGTGTTCGCTTTCGATTATGCATGATACTTTAATTAGTTGCGCCACATAAGCAACAGCAAGCAGCAACTTTAGGGGGCAGCAACTTTTATCTTCATAAAAATACTCCTGTTTTCTACAAGTTAGCACTGCCAGCAGCTCGAAGTGGTAAGAGAATACGTTTACGTAGGACAGGTAGTGCCCGCATATCCAGACCACGGCAGTGCAATTACATGAAAGCTCAGGTGGGAATTTGGCAAGTGTTCGGAGATAATGACAAGCAGCTTACCAGCATTCCACAAGAGAAAAGTATAAAACCACTCTAACCTACCGCTACTCATCTATAGGACACAGATTTGGCGAGTAAAGATATTGTTCCTATTGGAAGTGAGGACAGCGCGGAGAACTTGGAACGAAGAATGGCAGGTGTATCATTGAGAAACAAGAATGCAGACTGAATCAGGCAAGAAGCATAAGTAATGACACTCTACCGAATTCAAGAAGCGGGTACGGGCAGGACATGCAATACAGAACGTTTATAGCCGATGGTTACTAAAGGTAACAAATTGAATTCCAAGGGAAGGAAAGCGTATCAGGGGGCGCCCTAAATCTAAAGGTACTTATGAGATTTAGAAGTTTTGGGTGGCCAAGTGAATAGAGTTAGTACAGGGCCAGGGTAATTGGAGGAGTACACATTGTCCTGCAGAGGGTTTAGCCAGACTGATAGTATAATTATGATAACGTGTTTTAGCCGGATGCCGAGGAGAAAATTCCAATCCTATTACATGAACCTTCAGACAAGCTCAACAAAACCGAATTCTCTCGCTGGTATACCTGACTGTCTTATGCGTTGGTAGGTTCTCTGCACGTGGCGCTGCTCTGCGTAACCTGCTAACCTGCAGAGCAAACGCGGAACGAAAGATCGCGCGTCTATAAATCTCAAATAATACGCTGTGGACAAAAATCAAGACACGCTGTCTGAGCCTCTTCCTTGTCGTTCTCCATTAGTCCTATAAGGCAGCCGCTAAACCATTTTCGTCCCAACTTTCTTAATATATTTTTGCGCACTTACTGGCGACAGTACACTGCATGACGTACACGTACGACACAGGTGAAATTTAACGGATGAATCTGCACTGTTATGGTGGAGCTTCACGTAGATACGAAAACACTACAGTATATTTTGATTGGACAATGCCAAGATATTCTACGCTTTATATTCACTTCTTCAGGGAGTTCCTTTGGCCCCTTTGAATGTTTGATTCACTTAGTCCCTTCTCCTTCCCCTCCCCGTGTATAAATGTCTTAATCGTCTTGCCGGAGCATGGCGTTCTAGGTGAATAACAGGCAACAGCTCGTGTACACTGCTCTGTTTTTACTGAAAAACACGCACACTGTCTTGAAAGATAACCGCAAGCTCTCTACACGAAAGGTGAAAAGAGCTGTTTCCCAAAACGTTCCTTGTTAACCGCTTTTATTCGGCAGGCGTAAATGTTGTTATCACCAATTAATTTCTTAAAAAGCAGAACTACTTTTCAACCTGTACATTTGGTTCAGACCATTTCTTTTCTAATTCGGTTTGAAATTTTCTTACCTGTAATTTTCAGAATGATGTACAACGTGAGGCAGCGACGTCGTTTCGGCAAAAACAGAGAACGAAGAAGAGCTGAGAAGAACGAAGAAGAGCTGGCACACTCTGAGCAGCCGAATCAGCTTACTCCTAAGTGGGTGAGCCTTTCGGCTTGTCATTATGCTTTTGCACTCACGTACTCTTTACGCGTTTTCAGCGTTACAGTGGTGCGGTGTGCGAGAAATTCTAAAATCGACCATTGAGAATCAATCAGGTTGTTGACTCCTTTGCTACGTTTTATAGGTGTATTCTCTACCGAAGTTCTACGTTTTAGATCAGCTGTTCTGTATCGTGCATATTACCAATAAAATTAAAAATTAAATTGGTTCGCAGGAACGGAAAGGCGCAGTAACTGTCACACTTGCTCTGTGGACACCCGAACCGCGCCGTAAGGGAAGGGAGGAAGGTGGGAATGAAAGTGGAAAGAGAGAAAGAGGAGCCGTAGTGGAGGGCTACGGAGTAATTTCGACCACCTGGGGATCTTTAACGTGCGCTGACATCGCACAGCACACGGACGCCACTTCGTTTCGCCTCCATCGAAACGCAGCCGCCGCGGTCGGGTTCGAACCCGGGAACTCCGGCACAGTAGTCGGGCGTCTTACCACTGCACCACCAAAAAACGGTTTTGTTGACTGTAAAATGATATCGAATTATCTATTAATTTACTCTGTAATCCAGAAAGTGCAGCGCAAGATTCCTTCTCCAATTCGTTCCGATAAAGCGAAGCCAATTCCGAGAGGAAATCACGCCGAGAAGTGCCGAATATGTATTACGGTGATCAGCCGCAGTTATGAATGTATGCGAGGCAGTACTTAAGTCATCATGATTAAGGCGATATCAAAGCATACAGCGGCGAACAGGGGGGCAGGGCTCGAGCGCGTGTAGCAATCGGTAAGCACGTGCGGTCACCGCAACGGAGACTGAGGAGGGCTGAGAGGGGGGCGGAACTGGTTACGAGGCATGAAAAGCCTCAGCCTTGCTGCTGCACACGGTACATCGCGAGCTCATTATAAAACAAAACCAGCGTTCCGTTGAACGTATCAAAATGCACCGGCGTTCCATGATTGATCTACAGGAAAAGAAAAGGTGCCGTATCTGTCCCTCACGTAATGTCGCTGTCACATCTCCTAGAAAGATCTCGACGACACGAGATTTTCACCATTAGCTAAGAAAGGCTTTAGCCTTGCAAACTGCAGCCATCGCTAACAGGCGTTGAAATGCATAGCGTAAGCTTATCAGGGGTTAAGGAAGCTCAGCTACTGAAGAATAACAATTGGTTCACAGGAAAAGAAAGGCGCAGTACCTCTCACACCTGTTTTTTAGACGCCTGAAAGGGGAAGCGGACTATGGGAAAGAAAATGGAAAGAGAGAAGGAGATGCCACAGTGGAGGGCTGCGGAGGAATTTTTAACCACCTGGGGATATTTAACAGGGTGGCTGTTCCCGGACCTGCGGGGCTGGGACGGTGGGTCGACGCCGCTTGCGGCGAATTTTTATTGCGAAGCAATACTACTTTAGCTACCACCTCAGCCCGTCAAAAGGTGCGGCGGTGGCAGCCACGCTTGACCGTTAGGTGACCTGGCTGTGTGACGTCATACCATCTGTGTAAGAGTGGGGGCTCAACTCGCGCCGTCGCCTTGCGCAGTGGCAGTTACCGCCTGACTTCTGCTCCTCTCACCAGTGGCGCTGTGCGCTGCGTGGCGTCATACCATCTGTGTAAAAGCGGGGGCTCACCGTCGCCTTGCGCGGTGGCAGAATTACGGCCTGACTCCGCTCCTCTCGTCAAGCCATGAGATGCCGCCTACAGTAAAAGCGCTTAGGCAGGCTGCAAAGAGGAAGCAAAAGCGAGCCACAGAGACAGAAGAGCGAGAAGAACGGCTTTCCAAGCGACGAGTGCAATAAGCAGCTAGGCGGAAAAGGCGGTCAATGTCTTCGGTAGCAGAATCGACGACAGAAGCAGGAGAGGAAGGTACGAATTTGTCCGATAGTTTGGAACGTGCATCTACTAGCAGCACTACCAGTTCAGAGCGATGGAACGCTAGCAGACGACAACGACGTGTCCAAGAGAGAGAGAGAGAGAGAGACAACTTTATTTGCCCCAGATGTTGTGAATTAGGGCAGATGGGGCCTGTGTGGCCCCCAAGTGGGGGCGACATCCTGGGCCCACGAAATGAGTGAAAGTTGTGTGTTCCTGTCTGGCTTGGTAAGGAGTTGGTGCCAGCTTTCCGCAGAGGGAGCTGGCAGGAGGGCCCTTGGGGGCGGGTTATTTACGCATCCCCAGAGGATGTGCGCCTGAGTGGCGGGTTCTCTGTTGTTACAATTTGGACATGCGGGGTCGTATTCCCCGTAAGTAATTAGTGATAGCCTGGAGTGACTAAGAAATGAGTGTGTCTGTACTCTGCGCAGCAGGGTGGCTTGTGCTCGATCGAGGTCGGGGTGGGGAGGCGGGAAAAGGCGTCGCGTCTCTTTGTGTAAATTGATAATTTCGGCGAAAGTCTGGGGGGCTTCAGCGAGTGCGTCTAGATGCGTGAGACCGACCGCCCGGATTGTTAATCCTCGGGCAAGTTGGTCGGCCCCATCGTTTCCAGAGTTGCCCGCGTGGGTGGGTACCCAGACTAGGTTAATTTTGTGGTCGGGAGTGCAGCCGCGCAGGATGCGTGCAGCAGGAAGGCAGATGTAGCCTGCCGAGAAATTTAGAATTGCTCTTTTTGAGTCACTAGGGACTGTACGCGTACGCGGGTCAGCGATGGCCAGTGCTATAGCTGTTTCTTCCGCTGCGGTGGGGGAGGGGGCACGCACCGTGGCGGCGGAGATCAGTGTAGATTGCGGCGTGGTAGCACAGGCCACATATGTTGTTGCATCTTGCCTTGCCGCGTCCACGTATGTTGCGTGTTCATCGGTATGGTAGGTTTCATCGAGTGCCCTGGCTTTGTGTTGACGGCGCGCGTCGTGTCGGCCAGGGAGCATGTTTTTTGGTAGTGGTTTGACAACGAGGCGGCTGTGTACACATGTCGGGTGGGGGGCTGTGGGATTTAGATCGCCTATTGGGTTGACGTTTAACCCACAGCCAAAGACCCAACACCGCGATACTGGTCCATAGAAATCTAACCGCTAATCAACTGGATTTGAACTACGCTGAAGTCCCGCACACCTTCATACAGGTACTCCCGAATACCGGATCACAAGCCCCTATTCATATCCTAAATGTCTACAGCCCCCCCAGCGACAAGACCACACGAGTAGCCACCCTTATCCGCAAGGCCTGCATGGTCGCAAGCAGAGGAATGCTCCTCATACTTGGTGACTTTAAAACGACGTGTCCAAGAACAGCAAACGTAACCGGAACATCACCATGGTGAATATAGCACAGCCAAGCACCACCACAAGCGGTACAATAATAGTACCACGTATTGCTTCACAATCACCAGGCTTAACCAAGCTAAGCCACAGCCAATTTTTTATTTGTTGTAGGCCGTCATTGCACCCGCCACCGCTTTGGTGATGGACAACGGCTATGTTTGCGGCGAGCATCTTTCGCTCCCTCTTCTTTTTATTTCTTATCTATTTTTTCTTCTGTCCGCACGAGGCAGCGGACATGGCTCAGCTACAGAGCCAGTAGCAGGCTCGTGCATTTCCTTTTCCTTCTTCCTGCCGCCACAACAACAACAACAACACTCACATCGCACAGTACATGGACGCCTTTGCGTTTCGCCTCCATCGAAACGCTGCCGCCACGATGGGGATCGAATCCGAGTTCTTCGCTACAGCACCGCCTCGGTTGTGCAGCGGTTAAGATGCCCGACTACTGTGCCGGAGTACCCGAGTTTAATCCCGACCACCAGTGGCTGCGCTTGGATAGAGACGGAACGAAGAGGCGCCCGTCTCTATCCATCCGATAAAGATCACCGGGAGGTCGAAATTACTTCGTAGCCCGCAACTGAACCGGCAAGCCCATATTCGATCCCGACCGCGGCGCCCGTGTTTCGATGCATTACAGATTTTAAACTAGGATGTGATTGTATGAGGCATTTAGTCCGAGAGCGCAAATGAATATCACATTATCTACCTTGGCGACAAGAGCCTTATGTTGTGTTCCTTGGGAGTGACACAGGGTTCAGAATGTTATAAAAGCACAACATGTGAAGACGAAGTGGATCACATAAAAATGCCACTACGTCTCAGTTCCTGTCCATGTATCAACTTCCGTGACATGCATTTTCATATAGGCCTAAACCAGTATGCTAATCAATTGCTCTGGTGCTAATGCAGGTCCTGTTCAAAGCTGTTGGTTATGATCTCTTTGCCTTGTTTTGACGAAGACGCAAGGCAGTTGTCGATTAAGTTCTTGGTTCCAGGACGACTTTTTGTTCAGTTTGTCGTTGATAGACCTATTTCACCTCAAAAAAGCAAGGCATACCCTCCGAAATGCATGGATTGAAGAAATAAAATCGCTCTAAGTTGAGTCAATGACATCGTAATTATTAGTACTCTGCATGAGAGCAAATGGCTTGCGCTTTCTTCAACTTTGTATTACGCTTTTACGAATGCGTGGAGGACACTTTTTACGCAGAGCGCTTAGCAATCGTTCTAGTGCGGTTGTACAGCGAGAATTATTCCTTGAACACCTACCAGTGGAAGTCGCCTTCAGCTATGTTCTGCAGTGATGGAGAGGGCGGAAGCTGGGAATAACTCGTAGCGCAGACACATTGGACGTCTGGGCTGGGTCTCCATGACAGGACCGTAGGAGGCAAATACGATGAAGGCTTGGAAAGCGGAGCAAAATTATGCAGCCACAAGAGAGATAGTTTACCCTTCGCAATCGCGTGCACTAATCGGTGGCAAGCGAGAGTGAATGTCGTCAGAGCAGCACGCAGCTTGTATATTGACTGTTTCTCTTCACGAAATAACTATAGAGGTTATGCACAACTCTACCGCGGATCATGTCAATTTCGCCAATTTAACATGTTGTTCATGTCGGACATAATTATATACGAGCATATTCTTATGCAAGATGCCCACAAAGTCCAAATTTCCGCCTTCCCGACTACCAGCTTCGTGGATTTGCACTGCAGGTTACGCTCCCGCCTACTCCATGCCGATTTGCAGCACTGAAACAACGACGTATAGCCTAATACAGGCCTTTAAGGGTTAAATAAATGATGATGATGATGTAAAACTGCGAAAGGTTACATACCTCTGCGGCTGCTATCGTTTGTAGGGGGTGTTGGCGCGAAAGTGAAATTTTTCTAACCATTTTGTCTCGGTTCACTGAGAGGATCGGGAGATGCCATCAACAAGTGAAGCTTTGCAACGTTTTGGCTGTTTGTCTCTACGGCATCGCTATATAAGTTTTAAAGCAGCAGTATGTAAGTAAATTGCACCACGTTTATAACTTCTTTACCAACACGGTTGGATTGTGATGAACGCATAGTCTCAGCATGATGATTGGCAGTCAACTGGAAAGAACCTGGCACCAATTGGGGTGTATGTTGTCTTTTCGCGGGCAGAGATGCCCTCGAGCTCGTCAAACAGCGTGACCGGCAACGAGATGCGGAAGCTGGTGTCGGCCGTCTGGAGCCTCTTTTGGCTGGCCGTGCTGCTCTACCTGGCCTACTGGGTGGCCTTCATGTGCGCCTTCTGGTACATCGCCCTGCTCGCATTCGTGCCTTGCGTGCCGGCGCTCAAGCAGGTCGTGGACGCCCTGCACAGGGGCGTGCGCATGCCCTACGTCTGCTCGGAGAACATGATGCACGGAAGGAGTCTCAGCGACGGCATTCAGGTCATCCTCAGCTAAGAGCAAGGGAGCCTGCACTTTTATCCACCGACCCAAAATTCAGAAGTGAGAGCGAATTATTTTTCTTATTTCTAAACACGTCTTGCACGTGCAGAATAAGCAGTCACGATATCAGGGAACTGCGCACTGTGAAAAATCCGACACTGACCATGATACTTCTTAGAATTGCGATGAAATACATTAGACTGACCCTTAGGCTCCATCTTTAAAAGTATGATGCGATAGCGTTTCACGCACACGGACGATAATTTATAGCTTTGATCGTGTGCCGTCTGAGAAACCGACTAAGCCTAGCCACGAGTAGGGAAGGCAGAGAGCAGCGCACTTCGTCGCCTGGTGCGCCTGCGGGAGGCGCCGTTACCGAAGGCTCCGCATGGTGCAGGCATGCTACTGTTGCACGAGTATAGCCAGTCCTGATAACATTTGCTTTTTTCTAGTACAAAACCAAGGAAAGCTATTCTGCCTCACGGCTACGTCGCCGGCCACTCCGGTCTCGGCTACGGCTACCGACAACAACGCTGTCCGCTGACCATTGCCGCGCCGTCGGCAGGAGCCCTCGCAAATTTTAGTGAATGAATATTGCCATCAAGCATAATTTTGGCTACTGTGAGCTGCTGTGCTGCCCGTGCGTTAGAACTGGAATTACGCTGCCGAGCTGGTGTAGGCAACGGGTGAACTCAACTCCGGCGCCGACGGGACCACCTCTCGCGGCGAGGAGCGCACGCGCTGCAGGATACGCTCGCAGCCGCGCGGGCGTAAACCGCTGTAATTCGACTGTGGCGAAGATGCTGCTGCATCCTGTGTTAGCAAAGGCAGCCGAGTTTAAGCATTATTCGTTGGTTTTTCGATTCCACAGGCATGGACATATATATTTCTCCCCTGTATCCTGCTTGATAACTTACAGTAGTCATTTGATTGCGGCTGTCTCGCTGCACGCGTTACCTTAGGCAGGATACAGCTCTTGTCGATTACCGGGGGATTTATGCTGTGAATGCAGCTGTATGCAACATCGATCTCAATTTCTTCCCAAACGTGGGTCAAGAATAGGGACGAAGCATTTTTTTTCGTTACGAAGGCAATGAAGATGCCCACCCTACGTGTTATAAAACCGACGACACTCAGAGAAATGGCTAGCCTGGCAATACTTATTAATGTAGGTATTTTATTAATATAGGCGATCGCTTTAATATTACAAACTTTTTAGCGGAAAAAAAATCGTTCGGAACTTTTGCCTCGTTCTGCGTGTACCCTAAAAATATGTGTGTTTGCCGCAGTTCCCATTTGATAGCAAATATATGCTGATTTGAGAAAACGGCACACAGGGAAGACTGTCTGCTGCAGAACCAGATTTTACTCGCAGGATGCTATTGAGCGCCTCGTACGCACTCTAAATCAACAGCGGGCAAACTTTTGAGGCTCACCGGGACATTGCGAAAAAAAAAATGCTTTACGACAGCTTTCCTAATGGACATGTTTATTTCACCTTGCTTGAAAAAGCATAGCTATTTCATTTACTAATGGATGCGTATACAGATTGCCCCAAAGGATTATCACCCGTGCACTCTAAGGTGAAAATATATTCAGTGGTGGAGGTGTGTAAAGGAAACTTATTACATCCTTAGTTGCGCTGGAATGAGCTGTGCGCAAAATTGGGATATTTCGTTTGACCTCAGTCAGATGTGAATATTTGATTGCTTCCTCCATTTGCATGCTATATTCTTTATCTACAACAATTCCGCCGATGAATGTTTTCTATGCCTGCATAAACACGCCAGACGTAGCTGCTTCGTAATAGAAATTTCATGTCTTGAATAAGTAGCACAACAGCCGCACCATGTTCACATTTTGTTAGCGTACTATACTTAAAATGGTCAAATGCAACTATGAATTTTAATTCATGAAGCCTCTGCTGAGCACAGGAGGAAAAACGCTGTCGAAATTGGGCGGATTTTAACTCACAAATTTGTCGTGGGCAGCGGGTACGAGTTCCATAGCTATCGTCGCAGCCAATCACCCCACGTGCAGAATGCAACACACTCTCGCTCTGTCCATCGCGCGTCATCGTATACATCAGTTTTAATCTGTGCGGAAAAGCTTTCGTCCGTACTACTCGACCAGTTTAACTTCGTTCAAATCTTACCGTTGTAGTCGTTCTTGCTGTCCTGCACTTAGCCTCAGGACATCGGGAGTATTGTGGTGTCGTGACAAAGTCCTAGAATTCTCGTGTATATAAATATGCTAATAAGCGGCAACTATAGCCGGCATCATATGACGCCATGTATGCGGCGCAGCATCATTCCATTTTCTCACTGGGACTGTGCCGGAGCTTCCGAATGAGCAAAGGCACAGTTTAGGTTGCAATCAGAGACATTGTTTAGCAGAAATCACTGTTAAAATGCTGACAGACGATCATGCATAGAAAGTTCAGGTACCGCACCGCTGAGACATTGAAATTATGCCTCGCCGCCATATGTTAACTGATATATGCTATACGGCACTGGCCGTACTAGTAATGCGAGAACTCTCTAAAAGCAGCCAAAACTGTAAGCCTACTTAATACAGGGGTTTATTAAGAGGAAATGCGGCTGCGCGCTGGTCGTTGGAGGCGAGCAATCTGCGCTGGTCGTAGGAGACGAGCGATCTACTATGTTTCCAGAGGAACCGGAAATCACCTCCTTCACGTTATATACGCGTCCTGCTTCAAAAAAGTGCGCCTCACTTTTAAATTGCTTGTGCAAACTAAAAGAACCGATAATTAAAACATCTAAGGCATAAATCATGGCTGGAATATCCATTTGTTAGCGTGCTTTTTTTTTGCAATGTCTTCGATTTCGCGCAACGCTACCCAGCCTACTGCGCAATGCTCCTGCAATACTCTCATCGCAGCTCGCAGTGTGGCGCTGGCTTGCTAGGCGATCGTGGCGCCTCCTACCCAGTCGAAAAAAACTACAAAACTGTGTCAAAAATACGGCAAAATATCCTGTAGTTCTGTCGTAACCATCAGATTTTTCTGTAGTTCTGTAGTACTTTTCTGTAGTTCTGTAGTTTTTCATTAGTATATTTCTGTTGTCTGTAGTTCTGTAGGACTTTTCTGTTGTAACTAGAGAAAGTTCTGATATTACTACAGAATTATCTGTTGTCACAACAGGTTCCCGTCAAAAACCGCACAGAAATTTTGTCGTAGCATCAGAAAATGTTCTGTAGTTCTTTCGGACTGGGTAGCGAATGGCCGTTGCCTGTACCTACGGATAACAGATGCAACAAGCTGACCAGCAGCATTGTCTATTACGTCAGAAAACTGTGCAATGAAGCTACAAATACTTGGTTGTGGTTTTTTTTTTTTCAGCGACATTACGTTAGAGTCAATGTGCTAACGATGGATCCGGAATGCGAGAGCGAGCATTTCAGCAAAGTTTCAAAAAAATCATATATTTTCTACGCCTCTCCAGAGCGTAATACTTGACTGTGATGGTCTTCAAACACAAAGGAAGTGCATGACAAGCTTTGCACACCCTCGTAATTTGGTGTCTCTACCCCTTTATGGTGCAGGTTAGGTGTCCAAGTGTGACAGATACAGTCCCTTTCCTTTTCTTTGAACCATATATTACTATTATTATTATTGTTATAATAATAATAATAATTATTATTATTAATATTATTATTATTATTATTAATAGTAGTAGGAGTAGTAGTATTAGTAGTAGTAGTAGTAGCAGCACCAGCAGTAGGTACTATTAGTAGTGGTATTAGTTGTAGTAGTAATAACAGTAGTAGTAGTAGTAGTAGTAGTAGTAAGTAAAGTAAGTATCGGAAATGAAGAGACTACGTCAAGGCACTCAAACCGCTCCTGTGATTGTGTCAAAGAAAAAGGACAAAAATAATTTTGAAACCGCTATTACCCAACTGCGATATTTTTTTCTGAAAAAGAAAATTCTCTAGATGACTGCAAAACCTCAAAATGAAATATTTCGAGCAAGCAGTCTCATCCCACCTGAATGTTTTGAAACAATAGTGAGGCAATGGGGAAATTTGAACGCATAACGCAGTTATAGTACCATCACACTGACTTGCAAGGCAGGCATATCTCAGGAAGGCTCGTGTTCCATAAATTCGGGGCCGAAGAAGCGTTATCGTTGATTGACTTAATTATTAAATGACAACGTGTCTGCGGTAGATTGGATGTAGATTGCGTCTGGTTCCTAGAACGGCATCAGAATAAAAAAATGTGGCCTAACAAATACAATGGAATATAAGAAGTCAAATAGGATGCGTCATTTTCTCTAGCACCTTACCAACTAGCACTACGCCAGGCTGTTAGCAATAAATAGCCGGCGTTAGTTGTATTCAGAATCCACGCATTTCTTGCTCGCCTGCCGTGTAAAATGAAATGGGCGCAGTTACCCTCTCTTCTTTAATCCACTCGATAAAAGCATCATTAAATCTCGCGCGGACAAGCTTACAGTAATAACACGGAAGCACCGCCTGAATTGTTGAGTTCATATCAGCTCTCATTAAGAACTCTGTCTTATGTTACATTTCATTTGCTATCTGTATCAATTTGGTTGGGTCGAGCACCCATTGGCAACTTTGTCTTGTGATAGGTTTCACTGGCTATCTTTATCAATATGGCAGAGTTGGGCTCACACGTAATTCACCCTCAAAATCATTTTATGAAGATGGCGGCACTATTCAGCCTGGTTTTTTGTTGTCGCGCAGCTTTTCTGTCCCGCTGTTTGGACACTGAAGATTTATATGACGATATTTGCAGAACCATTAAGCCTGCCAAGGCTCTCAAGATGCGTCGGCGGCTCCTTCCGGCGGTTCGTCCGGACTTGAAGGAGCGCCTCTCTGAAGCCGTTATTCTGGTGGGACATGGACTAGCACTATACGTGAATGTATTGCGGACATTAAAATTTTGCGCATTTCGCTGCCTGGCAGGCATTTATCACATTTGCATGTGCTACTGCTATGACATCCCAATATGGCGATGATTCCTCCTCCAAGAAGGGAGGAGGTACGTCGAAGGGGGAACTAAACTGTGTGTTGCAATGATTGCGACTCTGGGCCGCGTCCTCTTGCACTCAATCGCCAGTAAAGCCGCACAGCCCTACTGAAAAATCCTGTATAAAATTTGTACAGGAAATCGTATACGGGTTTATTGTACAGGATCTGGGATACAGGATTGGGGGCTATTTCAGCAAATTCCTGTACTGCCCTGGAAAGTCCGGAATGAAACCGCGAGGAGCTCTGATTCCGGAATGGCCTGTATGGTTGATGGCCCTCGTTTCCGAAAGAAACGCGTCGCCAGGGTGGAAAAAGCATGCAACAATATAAAATAAAACGACTACATTTAAAATAATAAATAAAATAAAAAAAAAATAAAAAATTGTACTAGCGAATGTGGAATCGAACCTCGGTCATATGGTCGTCGGACGGGCACCTTCCTTCATTCCTACATTCCTACATTCCTTAAGGCTTAAGAAGGTCTACGAGGATAACCAGTAGGCTAAAGTAATGAAGCCACGTCCAACGCTGGCCTGAAGCATTCCATGGCCAGCCATTCTGGGAGCGGGCTAGTACTTAATGCCCAAACGTATACGCCATTTCGAAGTTTGGAGACGGCAAAATTTACACTGCACTCCTCATCGATCGAAACTCTTAGCGACATTTGAGACCTGAGACCGTGCGGGACAAATCATATACAAATTATACAGTTATATACACCCTATGGTGTTTCGGTGTTTCTTCTTTAACCGACGTGGACCACCTTGCGACATGGACCTCATTTTGTTTTTATCTTCTTTCGCTTTTTAAAAAGATTTTTTTTTTTATCTCGAGCTTCTGCTCCCTTTTATTTATCTTTAATTGGTTTGAAGCCTGGCAAAGCTTTTGCTGGTCCGGGCTCCCTCCCCTTTTTTATGTTTTCTTTTCTCAGTTCGAGAGGACGAATAAAATGGTAAAATGATGTTTGCCTCTATGATGAGTGTGCCTCTACCTAAGATGAGTGAAGACCAACTACCCCACTGTAAAGCTATGCTGAGGTATTGAACCGGGCCGCCAGCGATGACAGCTCAGGTAACACTGCCCGTCAAGACAGCATTATCGTTACAAGAACGTCTTAGCAGTGCATCATTGGGGCAGCACAAGCATTAAATTCGTCCGAAGATTCGCAGGTCTCAAATGTCGCTGATAATATTGATTAGAGGTTTTTTAAGCTTTTTCACCGCTACAAGCACCGCAAAGTGAGGCTTTTGCATCTCCATTTCATGCACTCGCATTACACCTCTCGATCTGCGTTCACTTGACGGTCTTTGCCGGCCCTGGCTTCATTGCATTATTTAGCCTTGCCTCATTTGTTGTGCCAGGAGACCCCTTGAAGTTTAACAAATGCAGCTCATACTGCAACAACAAAAAAGAAGAATCAAATGTATTTCAGTTCAAGAATGCATACCTATAGACGCGCATTACACACGCAGCCGCAGTGTCAGAAGACAAATTCTGTACGCCATAAATAGATTGAATACATCGTGTTTTATTCACCCTTTCTCAGGATGTTTTCTGTCCTACAGGGGGCTTCGTTTCTCCAGACGAATTTCCGATTATGCTCTTTATCCATGGTGCGTAGTGTTCAGTGCTGGCAAACACGAACGGTGACGTCGGGAAATCACTGAGGCGGAACCATGAGAAGACGCCCACCACGTACCAGTCATCCGTGGTTAGCAGAAGCGGTGATCCAAAGTCATCCTGTGAAAACAAAACGTTACATAGACATAATTTACACATCTGTTCAACCCTGAAGTAGTACAAAGTAAGTCCGGTATATGATCATATTAGGAAGCAATACTGCAGGCACCTTGCAACTGCATTTCTTTGTGAAGGCCCATTTACTATTGTGTTCCCTCAACCTCATGTGATTTTAAAAGAGTACCGGTGATCAACTTGCATATATCGCGACAAAATCAAGAAGCCTCGATTCAGCCTTCTATGCACTCCTGCATAGTGTTAGGGGAAGTTTTAAGGCCTTAGCAAATAAATCAGAAAGCTGCAGTTTTGCTGCGGCTGTACCTGTAGCCTGTTCGCTCCTTTACATGCTCCTGGTAAACGATGGTAGGCTGAGACAGGAAGAAGCCAAACGCGGACAGGCTCAGCAGTGTCGAGGTTGTATATTACCTCGATGCGCACGAGCGACGTAAGCGAACAGCGAAGAGCTAGACTTTCACCACTGACAGGTTTGCTACATTTGTTTTTAATTTTCGTAATACCAAATAGATACCTGCATGTGGTAATTTCTGTGCGGTAAATGGCGTCGCATAGAGTTGGGAGAAAAACTCCGGCTCCTACCTACAGCTCAAAGAAAGAAAATGAGAGAGAAGTAAATCTTTATTGTCTATTGGTGTGAAGTCCAAGTGCGGGCCAAGCGGGACCGGGCGTGTCGGTTCAGAACATCAAAGACAGCCGTGATGGTCGCGGTGCTTGTGTACTTGTAGGTTGTCTATCTGGCGCTTTATTTTGGACAACATTCATTCTCAGCAATATCCATGTTAACTTTAGCGTTGGTGTGGTCATAAGATGCAAGGTAGGAGGAGTAGGAAGGCGACTACGCTTAGACAATAGCGACAGTCCTTTGTGTTTGGTGGGGTGCCGGCTTCGAAAGCGTCCGGAATTTGGCGCGTCATCGTCGCTTATACATAGCGCCCTGAGGTAGTCGCAGATAACCGTAGACTGAAGCGCTGAATCGATCCCACTAACTATGGTTAACAACGCAGAGCACGTACTCTTCTTTCATTCAGCCGCCGAAAGAGAAGTTCAGAGGAGTTTTGAAATCTCATGAAAGATATCTGGGTGTTCTGAAGTGCTGTCCTTCTGCATTGAGATGCATCCCATTAGGTAGGAACGCTGAACATTTAGAGAAGCTGTGCACATTGACTCGCTTAATAGCGCGAACGTGGGATTCTGTCCAAGCATTCCATGCGGACGCGCCTCCACCGAGGCAGCCTGCATTTGGCCGCACGCTAGGTGTGATCAGAATTAGTGAAGGCGTCACAATGGACTGTATCATGGCGCATCTGCGCTGCGAGCCAGTTGAAATCACAGACATACGCATGCTCGGCAAGGCCAATTTGCTACTTCTGACCTTTGCATCAGATACATTACCTTCTCGAAAAGTATTCGACTACGATATTACACGAGTTCGTGAATACCGCCAGCACACAGTCGCATGTTATAACTATCACCGCATCGGCAATGTAGTCAAATATTACTAGCTTCCCGCCGTTAGTCGGGATGTGGTAAGAACACGACCCAATGGACTTCGGCTGCAAACCGTTCTCTCATTGCGTAGCCTGCGGAGCTTACACGCAAATAACCCTGAGTGCCCATTGCCCGGCTTGTACTTATACAAAGACTGTCAACAAATCGCCCAATTTGGAGTCGGATGATTCGAGTACACATCAGGTGACATGCTCACATGCTCCCTTCAAACATGTATCATATTGTTACCTGGAAACGCGGGACCAAAGTGATGTGCTCACTGACGAAGACGACGACCGAAGAACACGGGCACGAAAAAGCGTTGAGAAAGAGGACGACGCTGACAGAGTGGACACTGCACTGCTACTGAAGTCTCAGCGTCGAGTTCAGCCCATCGCAGTGCTGTTACATTATGTACATCCCCGTAACATTTTGGTGGAGGTGCGAGATAGTTGGAGCCGCGTCGGTTGTCATCGTGACGGTTCCGAGGTGACGCCACTGCGGAGATCCAGCGTCAGATTGTGTCGAACCCGCGACCTCCACCAAGATGTTACCGATCACCAATCCTTATGTTGGCTCTCTTCCCTCTAGGATCCTGCTGGCCGCCTCGGCCGCTGGGCACTGCGCTTGCAGGAGTATACCTTTTCCGTTGTATACAAATCCGGTCGGCTTCACCAGGATGCAGACTGTCTGTCCCGTTATCCCGTCGATCCCCCTTCCTCTACTGACCATGAGTCGGACCCTTGTGTCTTCTCTATATCGGACGTTTCCCACATGGCCGACGAACAGCGGTTGGAGCCAACCCTCAGTTCTCTTATCGACCGCCTCCGCCCACACAGCCGTGACTCTTTCCTCGCCCTGTTCTTCCTTCATAGGAATATGCTATACCGCCGCAACATGCCACCTGATGCAGCTGAGCACTTGCTGGTCGTTCCCCAACACCTACGCTCTGCCGTTCTCGAACAAATGCACAACGCCCCTACAGCTGGTCATCTTGGCCTCTCACGCACACACGACCGCGTGCGCCGGCGTTTCTTCTGGCCTGGACTCTACCGCTCTGTCCAGCGTTATGAAGCCGCTTGCGATCTCTGTCAACGCCGGAAGAAACCCTCTGTGCTACCACCTGAACACCTGCAGCCGATTGCTATCCCGACTGAGCCATTTTCTCATTTTGGCCTTGACCTCCTAGGGCCCTTCCCCGAGTCCTTGTCAGGAAACAAATGGATCGCTGTGGCCACCGACTATGCCACGCGGTACGTGATCACTCGCGCCATTCCAACCAGCTGCGCCACATACGTTGCTGACTTCCTTTTGTACGACGTCATACTACACCATGGTGCTCCCCGTCAACTACTTACCGACCGTGGCCGCTGTTCCTTTCCCGAGTTGTTGAGGAAATACTTCATTCTTGCTCCGTTCGGCACAAGTTCACCACTGCGTATCACCCTCAGACGAACGGCCTTACGGAGTGTCTTAACCGCACACTCACCGACATGCTCGCAATGTACGTATCCGACAGTCATCGCGACTGGGATATTAGTCTGCCATTTGTCACCTTTGCATATAACTCTTCGCGTCATGACACTGCTGGGTACTCTCCATTCTATCTACTCTTTGGAAGAGACCCCTTACTGCCCTTCGACACTTTGCTTCCCGCCGCTGGCCCCGTCACAACCTATGCCCGCGATACCATCGCCCGAGCCGACGCTGCTCGCCAGAATGCTCGTCACAATCTCACCATCTCTCAAGAAGCTCAAAAACGCTGCTACGACGCTCACCACCGCGATGTGCACTATCCTCCCGGATCTCTGGTGTTGCTCTGGCTTCCGTGCCGTTGTGTGGGTTTGTGTCAAAACTTCTGCCCCACTACACAGGTCCTTACCGTGTACTACGCCCAGTGACCGACGTGACCTATGAGATTTCACCGCTCCACCCAAAGTCACCGACTGCTACACCCACTTCCGAAATCGTACATGTCGCCCGCCTAAAGCCATATTACTCCCCCTCCACATCGCACGCCTAATACGAACCGGGACGTTGCCTTTTGCCGAGGGTGGTAGTGTTACTTGCAAACGAGGGACCAAAGTGATGTGCTCACTGACGAAGACGACGACCGAGGAACACGGGCACGACAAAGCGTTGAGAAAGAGGACGACGCTGACAGAGTGGACACTGCACTGCTACTGAAGTCTCAGCGTCGAGTTCAGCCCATCGCAGTGCTGTTACATTAAGTACATCCCCGTAACAATATGCTAAAAAGATCTCTTCTCCAGGTTTAGCCCAGGTCATTGAGATCCTCAGAGCAGAAATAACGGAACTATGCCGCGAAAATCAGCGTCTCTGATATGATAATGCTGAACAACATAAAAGTCACCTGATCTCGCTCTCAGACTGCGCAAAGCAGCCTCCAACAGAAGGGCCGCAAAAGCTGCCCGCCTACCCGCCGGCCGAAACCGGTTATCATGTCTGATTCGATCTACACCGACATGCTGGGCTAATACGGCAGCAACGTGCCCAGGAGACACAGAAGCTGGAAGAAACTCTCCGAAAGGATGTTGGCGCAACTCTTACTGCTACCCTCACTTCCATTTAGAGCTATCTACAGAATATTCCTGGGGAGTTTCAACGTATCACGATCACAGACGATAGTAAACGCCGTAAATATGTGCCACTTTCATGAGTACTCAGGCTGATGGGATTCAATGGAACTGCAGAAGCTTCAATCAGGAGTGTCCTGCCCTTTATTCCTTTGTGTCCCAGCACCGTCCTCTTTTCATACTCCTTCAAGAAACGCGCAGACCTTGCTACCTTCATGGTTACTCCAATTGCTAGACACCTACTATCTACCATAAAAGGGTTCTTTAAATGGACAGGCGGCCGTCTTAATCCCTAAAGATTATACTTCCCTTAACCTATCGCTTCAAACCCTCTGCTCGCTCACTCTGGAGATTGTTGCAGCAAAACGTTTATCCCTGGTCAAAAACGTTTTGTCGTGGCATAGGCCTACTCGCGGCCAGGTAAAGCCACGGAAGAACCCTGTACCTAGCTTTCTGACCTCGAAAATGTGGCGCACACCAATGCGATTTTTATCGGCGGAGATTTCAATCCACATCATACAGCCTGGAGCTCATCTCAACCAAATCAACGTGGTAAACTTCTATATGACGCCCTCGACCAAACTCTTCTTACCCTCTGCAACGAACCTAACAGAGCGACCCGTATCGACCTCCATCCCTGTCAAGCGGGAAGCACAAGGAATCTTGAATTCTCATAGCCGCTCTTTCTTCGGCGCTGGAAAGTCCTTTCTAATTCGTACAGCTATGATAACTTACCCATTTTGCTTCCTCTCAATCGCAAACGCTTTCGTGTTTGGACAGCACGTACGTTTCCCACATGGGACAAGTTTCGGGCCAATAGTGCGACCCCCTTCTCGGATATTGACTCCTTCCTGTCTGTTCTTCGAGAGGCCCGCACCAAAACTCGCGAATAAATTTCGTCTGACTACTCCACAGTTGGCATGGATGCTCACCCGGCTAATCTTTGGTGTCGTGCAGATCATCACTAGTAACGTCTTCGAACTCGCGGAAAACGTCACAAGGACCTCGTACTTCGGCGATAATTCAAGCTTATCCGGGAATACGAGTTTCACCTGCAAAGTAAGGCTTGGCACGCTACATGCAACCATCTTGGACAAGTATCAGGCCTGTCATACCTTTGGCGCATTTTTCGTGGCCTAAATGGCAAGGCAAGTGGGGCTCCACCTCTCGCTGAGCTCCTCTTCAATGGCATGCTAGCTGATGCTGAAGATGAAGTTATACGCACATTTTTCCCATATGTGGATCGGGAGCTTCCGGACGTGCAAGCTGAGTTTCGCAAGGGTAGAGGAAGTAAAGACCGGACTGCCAAACTTCGCTGGATCATGGAAAAAGCAAGAGAGTTCCAGAAGCCCATATACTTCTGATTTAGGTATTATGCGAAAGCATTTAACTGCGTAAATCACAGCAGATTGTGGCAAGCTTTCCAAGAGATTGGAGTTCCAATTCACCTCATCTGTCTCCTCAGGAACCTGTATGAAGGACAAGAGGCCACAGTCAGAACTGGGAATGGTCTTACTGATTGACAAAGGAGTGAGACAAGGCTGCATACTGTCAGCCTGCCTATTTAATCTATATGCTGAGCGCATCATAAGGAAGGCCGGTCTGGACGATTTTTCAGCTGAAGTGAAGATTGCTGGGAAACATATCAACAACTTTAGATATGCGGATGATACCACTTGAATGGCAAAAAGTAAAGTGGAACTCAAGAGACTTCTGATGCGAGTACAAGAAGAGAGTGAGAAGTTCGGGCTTGAGCTGAACATTAAAGAGACAAAGATCATGGCGTCTTGCCCTATCAAGTTCTGGAGCATCAAGGGACAAGAAGTGGAAGCTGTGACAGATTTTCTCTTCTTGGGTTCCAAGATTACCCCGGAAGGAGACAGCAGCCATGAAATTAGGAGACGCCTGCTTATGGGAAAGAGAGCCATGGCTAGCCTTGACCGCATAGTAAAAAGCAGAGACATTACACTACCAACCAAGATCCGTATAACTCGTGCTATGGTCTTTCCAGTTGTGATGTATGGATGTGAAAGTTGGACTGTGAAGAAGGCTGACCGCCGAAGAATTGACGCGTTTGAATTGTGGTGCTGGCGGAGACTCTTGAGAGTTCCTTGGACGGCCAGAAGATCAAATCAACGATATTGTCGACCATAAACCCTGACTGCTCCATGGAGGGTCAAATTCTAAAGTTAAAGCTCAGCTACTTTGGTCATCTGATGAGAAGAGAGGAGTCGCTGGAGAAAGATTTTATGTTGGGAAAGGTTGAGGGTCACCGGAGAAGGGGTAGGCAGCGAACGCGATGGTTAGATGGCATCCTCGAGGCGCTACAGATGAAGTTATATGATGTTAGGAAGATAGTGAGAGACCGGAAAGCGTGGCGTGATATGGTCCATAGGATCACGAAGAGTCGGACTCGACTGAACGACTGAACTGAACTGAAATTTTCCCATATACCTCCATAACGTCACTACCGGCAGTTTCCACTTACCCAGTCAGAAACCCTGATCCAGACCTCGATCACCCATCTCTAAAGCGAAACTGCAAACAACCCGCGGAAAAGGCTGAGCTCGCCCTACACCCGGGCACAACAAAATCAGCTGGCAGGAACATCGTAAACTCGACTCGGCAGCCCAGGATGCCCTCCTTGACATAATTCTTACTAGGAGACCGGAACGGTACCGGATGACCTCAAGCTTTCTCTTTTCTCCCTATCCTTAAACCTAACGAAAAACCTCGGATTCATAGTAATCTGCGTCCAGTCACTCTTACTTCACATCTCTGCAAAGTCATCAAGAGCATACCCGAATTAGTCACTACATCGAATACGTAAATACTGGATTTCATTTGGCCCAAGCCGGCTTCCGCTCTATGCTCGGGACTCATGACTGTCTTTGGTTTTTGCGAAAAGTTCTGAATAGGGTTCATCGTGAATCACTGAATGAATGTCTTGGCTGTCTATATACACTGGGCCTTTGACAATGTTCGTCATGAAGTTATCCTGGCGAAACTCGCCAAACGCTTTCCTAGTACCCTTGCCCAAATCTGGATCAGCAATGTTTGGCATCTAGACCCATTGGGTTGCAAGGCAAAGTTCCGCGATGGGTGCCCAAAACCTAATAAATGTGTAGGTGTGTGCCTCAGTGTTCCATTCTTGGACTCATACTGTTTACTTGGCCATGAGAAGCGTCGGCGAGAATCTGGAAATCTGCGCAAACGCAAGATTCACTTATATGCCGATGATATTACGGTCTGGTCTGAGGGAGCGGATTACGTCGGCAAATACTCTATGCAGAGTCAACTTCAGGCAACCCTTATTTGTCTTGAAGTTACTCTAATCCAAATTGGCCTCTAACCCGCTCCACATAAAATAGAACTGATTTATATAGATGGAAAACGCAAAACCAACCCCCGTATGCAGATTCATCTTCATATCGCAGGCAACACCATCACCTCATGAAATCGGCAAACTCGCCTCATTGGCCTGCCCATTGCGAGCTGCAACAGCCCCCAAAACTAGGTCGATCAGTTACAGCGCCTGTGGCCAGCACTACTTCACACTATTTGTCGCCTGCCCAACCGGTAGGGCGGTGCACGGCAACATGCCTGCTGTGCGTTGGACCGAGCAGCGGCAGTCGGAAGAGCCCTATATGGGACACCCGTCCTCCAATTGTGGAAGTCTGACTTTGCTAAAGTCGAGCGCCTTCATCGCACAACGCTACGCACTATTACCGGTACCTTACTACACTCCTATAGCTCAACTTGAGCTTTGACAAAACTGAATACTGGGCGAGTTAGTGGGGGTTAAGCATTTTGCACAGCGCGAAAAACGACAACCGGAGAAGAAACACACACAGACAAATCAAGCGCTGACCAACAACTTCTGGAGCCCAACTAACTAAAAATGAATTTCAACAAAAGAATACTGGGCGAGTTGGTGGGAGTTAAGCATTTTCGCGCTGTAGAAATGATCAACCTGAGCGTTTGGCTGCTCGTACACCACTCTCCACAATCGTTTTCGAGTCACAGACGCATCATCGAATACGTGACCTGGGATCAACAGCGCAACGACAACACACCACCATATATATGCATCTCTTCCCCCTTGGGAGGTGTCAGTGGTCACATGCCTCCACCACCGACCTATACATCCCGATTTTGTCACTCTTTGGTAGCTCCTCGCAGCCTATCACCGACAAGCGCGAATCCTTTATAGGATTGATATATACACTGACACTGCGATCACTAACGAATTTCCCTCTCTGGCGTTAGTATGCGATGACGACCCTTCCCTCTTAGACACTGATATCTTGCACCTACCTCAACGTGCCCTTCATCCTGCAGAGCTCGTGATCTGGGGAGCCTTGACAGGAGTCCCTTGCACCGGAACTGATTCAATACGTATTCTTACTGATTCATATGAAGCCTACAAAGAGATTTCTACACCGGTTTCGCTAGATGCAACTTCTACGGCCATACAACGCCTCCTCAAATCCGACAAACTGGCGAACAGAACTGTCGTCATTTAGAGGACCTCAGGCCACACGATCGAATCAGGGGGCAAAGCGGCGGACACGCCGCGGCTGTCAATTGGCAGGTGGGACGTCCACGTTTACTTCCCCACCCCTTGCGTCATCCTTACTCGGCCTAGGCGGACAGCACACCCTTGTTTTAGCCCTTATGCCCTAACACGGAGTAGTATTCGTAGCTTCAGTCAGCATCGCATGCAGGTGGCCACATTGGACGCACCGTTTAATCTTAGGCCCAACTCACCCGATATCGTGAAGTCTTCTCGAATAAGCTCATCGCCCTAGCCGCTTACACGCCACGCTTGCGTCAGTTCAGCAGTGCACAGAGGAAATGATTACGTGCCCCGATTGCACGACTTTAACGCGCGGCGGCATGTCGCTTCTACTCTGGGATTACCGTACTTTTCCTACTGGACGCTCCGAGATCGAACCCTGCCGCCTGAACTACCATCCCCTTCTGGCAACGGACTATAACACGCAAATAATATTTACCAAGTATGGCTCCCTTAGTGGCCCGGTCAGAGCAATGTGAGATGAGTGACCACGGCATGTGCGAATACTGCAGATTCTGCCTACTCCCCGTTATCCCCATTGATGACCATGGGCCTCCGTATTGAATAAAGGACTTTCAACTCAACTGAACTCACGTTAGTTAAAACAATTTGATATAGCTAATCTTTATATTTCAATTCCAGCCAGTAAGCTACGTTGATTGAGGTGGCGCAGATTGAACCGCGTGGGCTCAGGCATGGTTTCCATACGCGTCGATATAAAACACAAAACGTGGGCAGAAGTCCTTCGCTATGTGACCGGCGCTCGCAACACAGCCGTGCAAAAAAAAAATGCACATGTCCACTTCCACCTTATTTACAGCCGAGTAGCAACGAAGATGCTCGACATGATGCTAGTGAATTTGGCTACCCTAGCTTATACACTAACACTTACACCTCCCTGGAACGGGCCGAAGCGGCTTGTCACTGGCCAAGTTGCGCAAGCAGGACAAACTCCGGGATGGCGACGGCTAGAATCGCAGCAGTCGTGACACCCATAACATAGTCCCTGGCGACCGTGTGTGGGTGTGGTTCCCATTTGGTGACGCGGACAATGCGGGGAACTCCTCCGGTACTACTTCGGACCGTATCGAATGCTCAGTCCATAAGGCGACAATAACTATAAGATCGTTCTCGGTGTATTTCACGAGTCCCGATGGTCTGCGCACCCTAAAGTGGTTTATGTATGCATAGATAAAACTCTTTGTTAAGTACCAAAAGGCTATTCTAGAGCCGTGATGAGTGGACTTCCTAGTCTGGAAGTCAATTGGCCTTCAGTATACCAGTCATGTGAACAGTCTAGCTTTGTGCTGGTACCAACGTTCGCTGTCTTCACCCTGCTGCTCTCCTCGTCGGTTGTACCAACCCATGACTGAGGTACTGAACGATGCGTGGAAGTCTATTCCTGATTCGTATAAATTGTTCCAGTAGCGTACGTCAGAACTTTAATAGTAACGTACTGTAAGGTGTACAGATGTACAAACAGTACGCATATCTATGAACATATCCTTGCTGTGTAGAGCAGTGCTACGAAGCTCGGCTGCTGTGTCCAAGGATGCTTGATCGAATCACGGCTGGGGCAGCCGTTTTTCGATGGCGACGAAAAAAGCAAGGCTCCTGTGAGCTGTGCTGTGAGTACGCCTTAAAGAGCCCTGGGTGCACGAAATTTCCGGGGCCTTCCTTTATGGCGTCTCTAATAGCCTGAGTCGCTTTGGCGCGTTAAACCTCATAACCAAACCAAATAACTGACATGAATTCTGACATTGTCTCATTTGCACATTTAAACAGTCAAAGGTGCATGTCTCTGCGAATTTCTATTGTTGCGGGTTATTGGAAGTTTTTTTATTCTCTATTTTAGTTTATTTCTGAAGAGCTCTTTGGATCAGGGCACGAAATGCTTTCTTTCAGTACATTATGTTTCAACATATTGTTACGCCCTTAGCGTCGCGACGGAGACGTTCTAGTCGGTTCAGTACGCTAGGTACACACGGCTAGCGGGAAAGACACAAGTGCCACAAGGCAAAGGTCGAACGGGCGCGCACACTGCTTCTTCCTCTTCCTTCTTTATTCCTCCGTGCTCTGTTTGAGAACAAGTCCGTAACACTTCCCCCGTCGCAGGCGAAGCCCTCTGGGCGAGTCAATCGTCAGCACGAGGATGACAGGGTTTCAGACGCGCGACGTTGGCAAGCTCAGTTCGTGAAGAACGTCGGCCACTTTTGGTAAGGCGCGCAATCCGATAGGTGAGGTCACTATTTGCCTCGAGGATAACATAGGGACCGATATAGTGCGCGAGCAGTTTCTGAGTTAAGCCACGCTTCCTTAGTGGACGCCAAAGCCAGACCATATCTCCAGGGAGGTAGGTGACGTGGCGATGGTGGTCGTCGTAGTGGGATTTCGAGCAGCGTTTTTTGAGGCGAGAGTTCTCAGGTGGGCTATCCGGCGGGCTTCTTCAGCCCGGCACAGGATCTCAGCAATCTTAGGTTCGTCGTCTGTGGAGAACGGGAGGATGGTGTCGAGGATGTGTCGAGGAAACCGGGCATAGAGGAGAAAGAATGGACTGTAACTTGTTGTTTCCTGTTGGGCGGTGTTGTATGCGTTGTTATAAATGGTAGCACAGTGTCCCAGTTCTTGTGGTCGGCGGCGACGTACATTGAAAGCATGTTGGTGAGTGTCCAGTTGGTTCGCTCGGTCAACCCATTTGTTTGCGGATGATACGGGGTAGAATGTCGGAAATGCGTTTAGCACAAACGAAGGAGTTCTTCGACAACATCAGAGGTGGACTGACGCCCTCGGTCGCTGATCAACACTCGGGGAGGCCCATGGCGCAGTATAACAAAGTGTAGGAAGAAGAGGGAGACTTGGTGTGCAGTAGTCGATGGAAGGGCTGCCGTCTCACAGTAACGAGTGTGGTAATCAGTGCAGATGACGATCCAGCGGTTGCAAGAATGAGACTTGGGAAAGGGTCCCAAGAGGTCTACCCCGACTTTCTCAAAAGGGGATCTTGGAGGCGTCACCGGATGAAGAAGACCAGGAAGAGTGCCGGCGGGGCGTTTGTGACTCGCACAATGAGCACAGCTAGCCACATACTTCTCAGTAGTTTCACGTATCCGGGCACAGTAGAAACATTCTTGGATGCGATAGAGCGTCCGCGCAGATCCCAGGTGTCCCGAAGTGGGGTCAACAGAGGAACGTAGGCTGACGGGCACCACCAGAAGGTAGCGGAAGCCAGTGGGAGAATAGTCCTTTTTGTACAAAAGACCACTCCGTATACAATAGGGACTGGAAACTGTAGGGTCCCTTGCAGCGGTAAAGAACGGTTGGAGATTCTCATCTTTCCTCTGCTCAGTGCGGAACGTACGGGTATCGGGGAATGGAGGTAAAACCGCAGCGATGTAATGATCAAAATTGTCGGCGTCACATTCCGTTGTGGGAAGCGGTAAACGTGAGAGACAGTCCGCGTCAGCGTGCCGGCGCCCACTCTTGTACGAAACTGTATAATCAAACTCTTGTAAACGGATTGCCCAGCGTGCAAGACGGCCAGATGGGTCACGGAGGTTTATCAGCCAGCACAGGGAATGATGGTCAGTGACCACTGTGAAGGCCCGCCTGTATAGATAACAGCGAAACCGCTGAACGGCGAAAACTACCGCGAGGCATTCTTGCTCAGTGATTGTGTAATTGTGTTCAGGTTTGCTTAAGGAACGACTGGCGTAAGCAATAACATGTTCCTTGTCGCCGTAAGGCTGAATCAGCACAGCATCAATGCCAACACCACTGGCGTCCGTGCGCAGTTCCGTTGGAGCAGAAGGGTTGAAATGCCGGAATATCGGATGTGACGTTAGTAAAACCTTGAGCTGGCAAAAAGAAGAGTCACACTCTGATGTCCACTCGAAGGGAGCGTCTTTGTGGAGAATGCACGAAAGCGGGTTAGCAATGTCAGCAAAACGGGGACTGAAGCGGCGGAAATATGAGCACAGTTCTTGGAAACTTCGGAGTTCCTTCACAACTGAGGTGTTGGAAACGATGCAACGGCCGCGGTCTTTTGAGGGTCAGGTCTGACGCCTTCACAATCGACGAGGTGTCCTAGTACCACAATCTGACGCTCACCGAAGCGACACTTCTTCGAATTAAGTACTAGACCGACGTTTTTGAAGCAGTCAAGCACGAGAGCGAGGCGTTCATTGTGCTCTTCGAATGTCCGGCCAAAAATGACGACATCATCGAGGTAGCACATACATATTTGCCATTTTAGTCCCCGTAGGATAGCGTCCATAAATCTCTCGAAAGTTGCAGGAGCATTGCAGAGCCCGAAAGGCATTACATTAAATTCAAACAGGCCATCGGGTGTGATAAATGCCGTTTTTTTCCTTGTCGTCAGGGTGCATAGGAATCTGCCAATATCCCGATCGCAGATCGACGGATGAAAAATATGATGCCGAAAACAGACAATCTAAGGCGTCATCGATCCGCGGAAGGGGATACACATCCTTCTTTGTTACAGCATTCAGACGGCGATAGTCGACACAAAAGCGCCATGTACCATCTTTCTCCTTCACCAGAATTACAGGGGCGGCCCAGGGACTGCATGACTCTTGAATAACACCCTTTTCCAGCATATCTCGAACCTGCTCACTGATGACCTGGCGTTCTGTTGGTGACACTCTGTACAGCTTCTGTCGAATTGGGTGTGAGTAGCCTGTGTCAATGCGATGCCGGGTACGTGTGACGGGAATGCACCGTGAGCCGCTAGGCTCGGAAAAATCAAATATGGAAGAATACTTGACCAGTAAGGCCTCCAAAGCGTCACGCTGGTACCTGGTTAGAGAGCGGCTGATCATCCGATGTAGTTGCGAGTCAGGGGCTGGAGCGGCAGCACTTTCGCCAGGTGCATCAGTAACCAAAGCCACCGACGGGGCGTCGTCTTGGCTACAGGTCGCAATCTTCATATTCACAGGCAAAACTACTGGTTGCGAGGAACAATTAATGACCCACAGCCGTGAGCAGCCCTTGACCGCCGACAGTAGGCAATGAAGAACCAGAATGTATTTCTTTGCACAGTTAGAATGAAGCGGTGCCACTGTAGCGTCGAAGGTGTCAGAAGCACGGCTGGGGCACAAAACTGGGACGCACACCATAGACAAGGCTGGCACATTGGTATCCTCTGTTACACAGAACACATCCTCACGGACGTGTGGCTTCTCTGAGAGTCCTGAAGGAAGGGAACCATCAACGCAGAGTTCCCCAGAGCGGCAGTCGACCGTAGCGCCACACATTCTCAAAAAGTCAATACCTAGAAATATGTCATGCGTGCATCGCGAAAGCACTGCAAACTCCGCGGCGAATACCGTTCCACCCAGGGACACCGAAGCACTACACATTCCCAGGGGACACACCTCACCACCCGCGCCATGAAGATTCACATTTCTGTCCTAAACAAACATAACTTTGCGTCCTAACCGCTTCTTAAACGATAAACTCATTATTGAAATGGTTGCCCCGGTATCCACTAAAGCCATTGTCGACACCATCCACAAGCACATAGACCGTGTTCTTTAACATAACAACAGATGGAGGAATTTCTTCAGGCAGCGCACAGTCTGCAGCGGCCTTACCTCCAGCAGCCGCGCTGACTAGTTTTCCAGCAAAGGCGATGTCGAACGCCGTCGTGGCCGTGGTGACGGAAAGCGGCGCGCAGAAGAGGCAGGTGGTGGTGAGACACTTCGTTCGGAAGCAGGAGAGTGGTTGCGCGGTCCATTGGTCTGGGGATATTCATACGAAGATGGGGGCCATTGCCAATTAGAGTCGTAGAAACGGTTACGTGGCGGAGCATTTTGGACAGGCCGATCGTAACGGGTGAGTGGGCGGCTGCGGCAGTATCGAGCTATGTGCCCCTCAATGCCGCAGCGCCGGCACACGGGGGCTGTGCGACGAAAAACGTGTTCCCTGGAGGGCTCCGAGGAGACAGGGTGCATTGGGTAGCGAAACTCATCTTCAGGTCTTCGGGTTGGACGCCGGAAATAGCGAGCAGGTGGTGGTTGAGGATGGTACTCATAGTGCTTAGTGCTACTCATAGGTACTCATAGTGCTTAGAAGTTAGTCGGGCGCGAGTCGTAGCTAGGCGGGTGACCACGGCTATCGAACCTTGGCGTCGGGCTGTTGGAGCAAGCGTCCGCGTGTACCGTATTGATAGAATTCACAACGGGCATCGAAGGGAGCAAGGAGGGAGGCCCTCGAGAGCCGACAACGTCAGAGGGCAAAGATGATGGAGACCGTACAGGGGGCTCAAACCGCTGTAGTTCATCGCAAACTATTTGCCGGATCGCCGACGACAAGTCCATGAAGTTGTCTTCAATGCTCGCCACAGATGGAACGTTGGCGAGCCGCCCAAAGTTTGGCGTTATGCGACGAGTCTTCAATGTCTCGAATGTGAGAACATGCTGAATTACATCACAGACGGCGTTCAGGTCACCTTTGGCAATTAGAAATTTATAAACATCACCTGCGATGCCCTTCAGAAGATGTCCTACTTTATCTTCCTCGGTCATATTAGCGCTTGCAGTTTTGCACAGCTTCAGGACCTCCTCTATGTAAGTTGTGCATGTTTCCCCAGGTAGCTGAGCTCTGTGCGTAAGCGTGTGTTCAGCTCGCTTCCTTCGTGCAAGACAGTCGCCGAAGCACTGCCGCAATTCAGTAACGAAACGGTCCCAGGTGGTAAGAGAGTCTTTGTGGTTTTCGAACCAAACAAGAGCAGTATGGGTTAGGAAGAAGACCACGTTTGCGAGCTTAGCGGCGGCGTCCCTTCGATTGTAGCGGCTCACCCGTTGGTAGTGGGTCAACCACTCGTCAATGTCCTCGCCTGCCGCTCCCGCGAAAGTCCGGGGCTCCCGACAGTGATGCGAAGAACTGTTCACTGCGCCCGCAGGCCGGTCTTCAGCCTGGATGACCGCGTCACCACGGGCTGCTTGCGGGTCATCGGCCGATTGCATGGCGCTGGTTTGCGGTTCGAGGCCCGCAAGGCGACGACTCCGGCGAGGCTCCAGTTGTGTCGGTGCTGTCTGTAGCGCCAGGGATCGTTACCCGGCTTCTCCACCACAATGTTACGCCCTTAGCGTCGCGACGGAGACGTTCTAGTCGGTTCAGTACGCTAGGTACACACGGCTAGCGGGAACGACACAAGTGCCACAAGACAAAGGTCGAACGGGCGCGCACACTTCTTCCTCTTCCTTCTTTCTTCCTCCGTGCTCTGTTTGAGAACAACTCCGTAACAATATTATGAAAATGTCACATTGCACTAAAGCTGTCTTCCGAGACAGATATTCGTGCATATATGTATTGCACTATTATGGTCGCTTATATTAAAACCTGCTGCGTAACTGTTCCGTGCGTTTGCAAGGGTTTGTTTGCTTTTGTGCGTACGCAGCGATACCCCGTTCAATATCGCAGCTTTCGTTTTAAAGACCTTAGGGTGTGGCGTTCTAATCATAGATAGCGCTGAGTACAGTGGTGCCGATTAGCCTTCTGGCTGATACCAGCACCTTATGTTTTTTGTAGAAGGTTTCTCAGGAGCACGTGCAAAAATAAGGTTATGTGCAGAAGAAAAACGAGAGTAATAACATTGTCTATACAACACAAGATGTTTCACTTTTTCCATGGAGGACCCAATAGTTACAGGTTGTGAAATATAAATTAACGGCCCAATTATAGCTGGAAATTGGTTTTAACCTTATTATTTCAGTTATGGGGTGTAAACTGCAGTTAATTAATCACATGTTTTACTCGAGCACGAAAGGCCCTTGAATAAAACCAAGCACATTCACTAAATTCGGCGTGGTTGCTCACGTATGGGACTGAGAATACAATGTTTTCCTGCAGTGACCAACTACCCCACCAACTAACCCCGGTGATGGGTTTAAAGTTGGTTTTAGTTGTATGTTTACGAAATTAGTGCGGGGTGCAAGTTCCAGCTGAAGAGACGACTCATGAAAGCCTGCCAAATAAGGGACATGGCTATGAGAAAGAGGACTAAGAGGAGTAGACATGATTTTAAACAAAGTACTTCAAGCATCCTATAGTCTGCTGGGAAAGAAAACATGCCTGTCTCTAAATCAGGGTCAGTACTAGCATGGATTTTTTTGGCGCAATTGTTAAGCGTTTACTGAATTGAAGGGGGGCGCAGATCTACCTCTCGATCATAAGGGAAGCGAAGGTGGTTTTTTTGAAACGTGGCTCTTCCTTCACTCGATCTCTCATACCTCCTCACGCAGCAGTTCTGGCGAGGTCTGTACCGTGGTGGGACGCGAGTGGCCGATTAGTTGGGATGACACATAAGATTTCTTTTTGCCTCCCGCATGAGCTTCTTTGTGTTGGAGTTATTAGCACATAACCTGCTCAGGCTGTATTGAGGGAAAGACAATGGTAACCAGCTTCATTCGTACGTAAATGTGGCTACCGGTTGATGACACGACGTAAAGATTAAAACATTTACTTTCTTTACAAACCTGTAAACAAAGGACAAATCTGGGAGTACATTTGCTGCTAAGAGTAATTTCAGCGGTCATTGATGTACCGGCTTGAAAAGAGGACAACATGCATTGTTGTCGTTCACTGAAGCTTTGTGCTCGGGAATATGTTATGCGCTAGGTGAGGCCTCATTTCCTATATGCCGCAAAATGCACAATCTCACCAGATGCGGCTGGCCGTCCTTTGCGGTAGCGCAAATCTGCCCCTTGAGATCGGCAGACGGGTAGACTTCCCTGCACCGCTCCTCACTGCGCAAGCGGAGGGTGACCCGCTGAAGGTGGTCGCTGTGATTCAGCCGAGCCTCCTCTGCACTCAGAAATAGAACATGTTTTTGTGTGGAGTTTTGACTGAGTTAAGCTTTCCAGGCACCTTTTGAGTTTATTGAAGAAGACATAGCTAGCTTTTTTTATGCATTCGCACCTTAGTTCTGGGCGACACTTCGACAAGAATGAACGCTTGCACTTTGTTCCTTCGTTTACTTTCACTACCTAATGCGCGCTGAATAAAAATCTCACATATTGAACCGACTTCACTCAAGTTTTCTTGCAGCTGACACGGCTTCTCTGCTTCACTGTTTTCGCACGATCTCTTCCCCAGACCCTGATATGCGCGCAGCCTTCAATATTCTATGCCAGATATGAAGTTATCATAATCGGAGGTAATAGAGGCAATAATTATGCCAATATGGATGAGAGTAATGCTTGCCGCGGTTAGGAATGACATTAATTCCCTTAAAATAGTTACAGATGATTTCAAGATGGCGGCGCTTGCTGTCTACTAGCACACAGAAACAATAAACAATGAAACAATCTAAAATATTCGTGTTATACCATTATTACCATCCCTTGCTCTTGTATTAGATCGTACATATATTTGGAGGGAACCAGTTGCTTTTGTGCGGATGGCATGATCTCGTATATTAGCTTCTAATTTGTTCGAGGCCATGATATACAGAATACATTTGAGAACTATGTGCGCGTAATGTATTAAACGATGCAATGATATATTTATGTGGACTTAGTTTTTGGACGCGTCAAAGGTTTTTGACATTGGTAATCGACTTGTGCTGCCAAACAAGCTTCATAATTATGGCTTCAGAGAATCATTTTATTTTCTTCTTGTACGCTACGTGTCTAGCCGTTCGTAGCACTGCTTAATGCATATCTAAATGGTTTGAGTTGTTCATACAATCATTGCTGTTAATTCCACTACGCCGATGTTACATTCTTAGTGCGTAAACACGGACATGATCATATAGCTTTGTTATAATATGTGCTACGTGATCGCGAACTGGTCTAGGAATAGTTCAGAAAAAAACTAATCGTAGTTAACAATTAATAGAATGTCTAGAGAGCTTTCATAGCCGTTTCAAGTCAATTCCACATTATGTATCAATTTCTCTGCATATACATATTGCGCTAAATGCTAATGCCCAGCGATGAAACCTGCATAATCTGTAAAATATGTATGTGCATAGATTCGCTTCAATATGCCTTCCAATATGTATGCATGTGCGTTATGGGCGTCCCCACTTCGGAAAGCTGAACGTTTACGAAATGGTGTTAAGTCTATTTGCCGTACATGCATCTCTCTCTCTCTCTCTCTCTGCGTGCGTGTGTAAGCAAATAAGTTATTTACATAACTTCATATTGTGTTACGCTAGGGTATTTGTGAGTGCTGCTTTTAACAAAATGTAATTAAAGACATCATTCTGCAGTAAATATGCCATCGGCGTTGTTAGTGACAAATACGGGCATAGCTCTGGCTGGTGGTATAGTGGCAGCTGACATGGCGGGCACACATTGGTCGTAGGGTAGTGTGACCTCATGACACCACGTGACAAAGCTAACTGAGGCTTATCGCTGTGACGTAGAGGGCAATCAAAATCTACAGGACCCATGAATTCCCATTCAGGCATGCTACCCCTAGTACCTTTTTACGGTTTGGTTAAAATGGGCTTTATATCCGTTCATGTGGTCTTCCATTTAATTTGGTGGGTTGCTACTCTATGACAAAACGTATTTCTGAGATAATAGCTCCCTAAAATAAGAGAATAGCATCTATTTAAAAAAAAAAAACTAAAGCCTTCGGTTATGGCGTTCGTACCATGGATAGCGCTGATTAAAGTGGAGCCGATTAACAGCTTGGCTGGTTCCAGCGCCTTTTGTTTCATGCGAAAGGTTTTCCAGGAGCACATACCGAAATTAATTGCCACGTATTGAACAAAAACGAGCCATCGTGCAGTAGCAAAGTTCATGTACTACGTGAGCAAGGAATCGCAAGGCTACCCGCGGACGGCAGCTGTTACGGCTGCCACTTCATATCCTTAAATCGGTCAGCTAACAAAATGAGCATACATTGATTATTGCATTTCAATCCAAACACGTTACATTATTAGTCCTACAAATTTGAGCTCATTCGGTGCAGTAGATAATTTTAAAGTGAAATTTTAAACTTAATTTCGTAATCAGCTTCCTGGTATGGCAACCATTGGCCGATGACGTTACAGCGAGATACCATCCCCACGTAGTCTGCTATTCAGGGTGTCGGCTGCATCTCTTTCAATCATGGCATGGATGGTGGCACACTGAGTGCTCTTTGTTCCTTCAGCAAAAAATAGTTTATTCGCATATTCTTCCTTTTTTTTCTTAAGCCTTCACTATATTGTGTGCCCTTAGCGATCCTCGAACTTGTTTTGGGCTTCGTGTAGACATTGTCGAGGAGGCCAATATCGACGGGCTCTTGCGGTAGTAATAAGCCCACAGTCAGAATTATATTATTCTTACGTTATGATAGTTAGCTTGTTTGAGCAACAAGCACTTCTGCATTAAAAAGGCACATGTCCAACGTGTCCTTCCGCCATGTACCGAGTATAAATAATATTGTTGTTCATGCATCTTTTCTTTTAGTATTTAGTGCGCTGCATCTATGCGCTTAACTATGTTAATTGTTAGCGTTACCCCTGTCACCCATTTTCTGTTCCCTTTGTGCATCTTTTCCATTTTCCTGCCACTACGTCTTCCTTTATTCACCGCGCTTGATTTGTGTGATCGTATGACTTTTTTAATATTTCCGGATCAGTTTATGAAAATAATTTGCCCTTTATACTCCAATGTTCCACTTGTTGGCGGCTTAAAAATGACTTTCATATTTTCTTCTCACATAGCTCGGGCTTGTCCCTTCCGGTACTATCTTTTGGTATTTGTCAGGTTTCTTTTTCTTGCCAGGAGTGTCAAATATCGCCACTATTAGTAGAGTATCGGTGGTTCCAGCATAAAGGTGGAGCTCAGCGCCTGTGTCGTCGCCTTTTGTGTGTTCCTTACTCTGTCCGCATGGTTAAGCGCTGTCAACCATGGATGATAGGTGGCAGGTAGCACTCACCTGTGACGCTGAAACGCGGAGGTTCTACTTAAGCTGAGGACAGCGCAAGGTGCAATGGAACGAAAAATAGTAGGTGTAACATTAAGTGATAAGGAGCGTGCCGAGTGGTTTAGAGAAATAACTCGACCGAATGACATTCTAATTTAAACCAAAAAGAATAAATGGGCATGGGCAATGCATGTAGTGCGAAAAAAGAGTAGCCGATGGTCGAAAAGTGCAGCAAGTTGGATACCAAAGGAAGGAGCGCATAGCAGGAGGCGGCAGAAAGTCAGGTGGGCGGATGAAGCTGTTCACAGGGTCGTGAGGATGCAGCTAGCAAAGAACAGCGTTATTTGAAGGAATATGGAACGTGCATTAGCCCTGCAGTGGGCATAGCCTGGCTGATAATGATGATGAGGTGGTAGGAAACTCGTTTACAGGCACTGCAATTCCCAAGGAATTGCAGTATGCTTGTCTGGTTAAAAGTTTTGGTCACAGCCTAGCGCTTCGCACGCAGCACAAGCTGTAGTGACTAAAAGATGGCTGGCTATTTTTTATTATCTGCCTCTTATGGGTGTCATCTCAATACAGCTTCCGAGGTAAGTAGTCAATAAGAGAGAGGTCGCAGTCACAAACTGCACCTGACACTCACGCTCTTCGTCGGTGTTGCCCCATCCTGCCGTCTCCACTATGCGTCCCGTGATGTTTCCCAGGTTCTTTGGCAGGGACACGGCGTCTAGCCTTCCAGGAAACTCTTGCTCAGTCTCGAGCACCGCCACATCGTTCACTAGGCGCCTGCCCCGACCGAATGAGCGGCAGCCGGGGTGCCGCACGGCGCGGATCACTCCTGTAGGTTTCTGCTCGTGCCATACAGCTGATCCATAGTACACGGTGTACAGCGGCCGCATCTTTCTGTGTCTCGGCAAAAATATAAGAATGCCAGAACAAAAAGAAGACGTGAATTGTGACATAATACATAAAAATAAAGCTCAAAGATCACGTGTTCATATTGAAGGTCCCTGCTTTTCCATGACCGATATTATATAATGGTTTGGATTAGTTTATTGAATTTAACGCACCAAAATCGACTTAAAACATTACAGATGCTGTAGTGGAGCGATCCAGACATCTCGACAATCTGGGGTTCTTAACGTGCGCTGACGTCGCACGGCACAAGGGCACCTTGATTTTCGCCTCCACCAAGAAATGGGCGCCGCGACCTGGATTTGATCCCGCCTTCTTGGGTGCAACATTCGACCACCGTAGCCACTGCATCACTATGGCGGGTCTAATTATATAAAACATCCTAATTAGCCGCATAACATCGAACATAAAATGACCCGTGTGTTCAAAAGAAACACATGTGGCTTCGCGCTGAAGTGAGCGACAGAGAAATTTAGCCTGGTTTTCATAAGAATACATCGTCGAGGACATTTCTGAATACTAGCTATTGAAGGTATTGAGAAATCAGTAAGTAGATGAGCCGTATGTTAAAATACTGGAAGATACTGGAAGAAGGTATTGGCTGCACAAAACCCGCAGTTCGGCATAAATGAGGTAATAAAATTCCCACACCGAAAGGTTTAGGCAACGACACACGATTTCCGCAGTACTACTCACACTTTGCTTAGAGGAAATATTCGCAGACTTGGAACGAGAGCAGCAAGAGATAAGAGTTGACAGAGAATACTTCAGTAATCTGCGATTCGCTGATGACATCATCTTGTCAAATAACAAAGTAAGAAAACTAATCAAGAGAGTAAGATTAAGACGGAGCATGTTTGGCACGTAATCGTAGATTATGACTTGCAGCTTACCGGTTTGGCTTAAGAGAAACGTATATAACAGTTGCATATTACCTGTACTCACCTATGGGGCTAAAATACGCAGGCTAACGAAAAGGGTTCTACTAAAGTTGAGCACAGCGCAGGTAACTATGAAACTGAAAATGGTAGGTTAAACGTTAAGAGACAAGAAGTGCGCAGAGTGGGTCAGAGGAAAAACGAGAGCTAATGACATCATAGCGGTAATCAGGAAGAGAGCATGGGGATGCACAGGAAAGGTGCGAAGAAAGAATAACCGATGGTTGAAAAGGGCAACAAATTGGATACCAAGGGAAGGAAAGCCTAGCAGGGGGCGTCAGAAAGTCAGGTAAGTGGATGAGGTCAAGAACATCGCAAGGGTCAAGTGAAAGCAGCTAGCGCAGGGCTGGGCTAATTGCAGGATAATGGGAGGTGTTAACGCGCCACAGTGTGTAAAATCTCGCAGATGATGGTCACGCTGCACAGCACACAAACCCCCAGGCTTTATTGAGGCGAACACCAAAGCTGTGAACTGCAGATTGGATGGCGAGGCTTGTATTCGTCATAGAATAATTTTAGAGCACAGCTCTTTGGCTCCGCTCTTGGGTTTCGCGTCGTCGCCGCCGTCAGCGTTGGTCCTCGTAACCAGCTCCAATTTCACTCCCACCTTCCTTCCTTCCGTTACGGCGTGATCAGGTGTCCACAGAACCATGCGTGACACATATTGCGTCTTTTCATTGTGACCAGATCCACTTTCACTCCCACCTTCCTTCCTTCCCGTACAGTGCGATTCAGGTATCCATAGAAACAAGTGTGGCAGATACTGCACCTTTACATTCCTGTGAACCAATTATGAAAGACATGCTTCAGAGAGAGAAAGAGAGAGAGAAAGCCCTTTATTTGCATCCTTCAGAGAGTATGGATGATCGGGCGAAACGCAGCTCATTCTTTCATCGTTTATTTTCCCCTTAGACGTCAGCCAGAATCAGTTGGCTTCCGGCGGCAGCCTGGGCTTGACGGATTACTTGTTTTTGGTCATCTTCCTGGTTGTGAAGAGATGATTGCCATGATTCTTTATTTCCCTGCATCACGTTTAGCGCTGGGCAAGCCCAGTGCATGTCATTAAGGGTCGATATGTCTTCATAGTGTCTACATTTGGCATCCTGAGGTGTACGCCTTAAGTAGAAGACGGGACCACATATGGTACACACTGCAAAGATAATAATTCATGAATAATGCGAGCGCCCGCACTGAACTGCAAGGTAACATGCGCAGTGACTAAGAATTCACACACTCGCAGAGAAAACCATCATATTTTAATATAGTTTGCGTATATAGAGCTAGTTTGTTAGTCCGGATCTCTAGTCGATCGTCCCTTTACTTTCGAGAAAGGCCTGGTCCAGTCTAGCCCGTCTTCATTTTCATTTAAGCATAATGCTAAAAATTCGATGAGACACTTGCTAACATTGGCTACAGCGTTTTCAAGTCAGTTTAAGATATTTGCGATGGTTTTCTTCTCGTCTGCAGCTCGTGGCATTAGTCTCTTCGCCGCGCGACGTTCTTATGGGTCCAAGTGCCTCCTCCCGCAACCTCCTGATATCCTAATTGCTCTATTCATTTTTCTGACCACAAAGCTTCCGTCATGAGAGTCAAGAACTGTTGGTCGAGTGCTTCTTGAAGGAATATGAGTGAAAAATAAAATAACTGTCTGTAATTGTACATATATGTCTTCTCGAAATCTTTGCGTCCATCTATCGAAAAAGATGAAACAGGTGATGAGCTGCGCTCACATTTCGCATTCGGAAGTAAAGTAGTGGTGGTGAAAATATTTTATTTAAAATGTTTAGGGAGTTGTAGCGGCGGTCGGAGTCCTCAAGCCGGAACCCCATTGGAGTAGGCTGCTGTCTGCGATCTTTCGAGAAATTCTTTTTGACTCCTTGCGTCCGAGCTGGTAAGAGCTGCCTTCCACCCCTCCTGCGTTGGCTGGCTAGCGATAGTCTGATTTCGTTGGTAGGCTCACATCATATGGTAAAGGTCCGCCTTCCCCCCACAGAATTTTAATTATGACTCCAATCACTGGATCTATTGCAGGTAGTCTTCGTGAGTTGTTAAAAGTGTTGGTTTGTAGCCTGCGGAGGTCTACGTCCTCCTCTTTGTCCAGCGACGTAGCTGGTGGAGGGTAGACCTGGCGAGATAACCTTACGTGCTGAAGTATTTCAGGTAAGCTAGCAATGAGATAGGAGGTTCCACGAAATCCGCATTGGGTGACCAGGGGAGAAATGCTCGGGCGGAGGTGTGTGCGCTCTCGTTCCCTGGGATGCCCTGGTGACCTGGTAACCATACTAAGTATTTATGTGTGGTTTGATAGCCACAGGTGTGACTATCTTGCAGGATTTTAATTGCTAGGGGTGTAATCCTACCCCTCAGGTAAATGGGACATGATGTCTGTGAATCTGTAAGAATGCATTCTTAGGCAGTGTGTGTTGCAGTAGGGCAACCGCCACGTCTTTCGCAGCCAGTGTGTCGTGGTTGGGCAATATTAGACCGTCCACTGTTTGATTTCGGTGCACTACCCAAACGGCCGCCATTCCCCGTTCAGGACTTGGGCATAAGACATAGAACATGCCCTGGCGCCCGCTATAGTGCCTTTTTTTAGCTTCCCCTCGTGCTTGTTGTCTTGACTGATGACAATCTGGGTGCATATTCATCGGCAATGGAGTTCCCTTGAATTGTCCTTTCCATGAGGCTGGGATGTCGCTTTTTGGGTCTAGCTGTCGGGGGCAACTGATGCTCAACTCATTCAAGACTTGTCGGCCATTCAGCGTCGTGGAGAGTAGTGCCATCTGCGCAGTGAGGTGTGCCTCTATCAGTTCGTCTACCGTGTCGTGGACGCCCAGCCGTATAAGCCGGCATGTCGATGTCGTAAGAGGGATACTCATCGGCAAATTTCGTTTGAAAGTAACACACTGACATTCATTTAGTGGTTTGGTTCATCATTTAGGGTTTGCCGTCCCAAAGCGACTTAGTATATCAGAGACGCCGTTGTGGAGGACTCCGGATATTTCGTCCTTCTGGTATTCGTTAACGTGCACTAACATCTCACAGCACACGGACGCCACTCTGTTTCGCCTCCATCCGAACGCAGCAGCCGGTGGTCGGGTTCGAACTCGGGTACTTTGACACATTAGCCGGGCGTCCTAACTACTGCACCAGCGCGGCGGGGTTGAAGTTTATTTAGTGACCATGTAGAAGGTCATTCAGGAATCCTTATACCAAATATCATCGATGAGGAAATATAACTGCTGAACTCTTAGGCCACAATGCCTCTAGAGTTGTTCCTCATTATGATCATCATCATCAGCTGGACAATAATCTGTGAGCGAAAGGCGTCCCCCATATCTCCAACTGAGCCGGTTTTTTCCTAGCTACGTCTACTTGAGCTCTACAAACTTCTTAACCTGATCTGACCAACTAATTTTCTGCCATCTCCTGCTGCGCTTGCCTTCCCTTCGAATGCACTTTGTTACCTTGAACGCACATAGTTATCTTTCTTTCTTTATGAAGAAGAACAGAGCGACTTAGACAAGGATGGAAGGAAGACAAACACGAACAAGCGCTGACTTGCAACTGATGTTTATTGCTTGGAACGTGGAAATATATAGCTCAGGCTCCAAAGAAAAATAGAAAACATAGAGGGGATACACATTTCATTATTCACGTGAAAAGCACAACTAATGCCGCCTCGTCACTTCCCTGTAGGTACAAATCTTAGTTCCTTAGCTCACAACGCCAAGGACGGGCTGCTGACACAGGCGTCCTTTTAGCAGGCAATTTTCGTGGCTTCATTAATTTCGCGGATTAACTTGTCCCGATGCCTATTTAACACTTTTGTTTGTTGAAAACATGGTTGGCAGTCCTAAATTTTAAAATCTCTGCAAAGGATACCGGGATGCCCTTTAACTGTGTTAAAAACATTGTTGAGTTCGCTTAGGCGCACGTTAAGGCATCTGCCCGCTTGGCCGACGTAAAGTTTACCGCAAGATAATGGGATGTATTACATGTCCTGCTCAACCTCATTTCTTCTTGATATCGACTACATGCCATTAACCCGAGTTTGTTCCTTGGTCAATTCTGCGTGCTTCCTGCCGCTTAAAGGTACACCTACAATTTTCCGTTCCATAGCTTCCTGAGTTGACCTTAAGCTAAGTAAAGCATATTTAGTATTAGCCACAACGTTTCAGTCACATTGTGAGTACCGGTATGACACCGCTTTTATACTTTCGTCCTTAGAGATTATTTTAGGCCGCGATTAGCGGTGATTTGCGAGTACCTGCCAGTTGCATTCCAGGCCAGTGTGATTCCCCTAGTTATTTCCCTTGCGCGGCCTCTAGCTGCGACCACCACCTGCTCTAAGTCAGGCTACCCTTACCACTTACAGTGCTTGAGAATGCGCTATTCTTGCCACCTTCATTACGTGGCATACGATACCCTTATTGTTATTTTTTGTAGCTCGTCCTGTTTCATCCCTCTAGGCTGGTGTGGAAGCTTTTATGATTTGGCAAAAACAAAACTCAAAGCGGCTTTATCGCCTGTCAATCCAGTAATCTGGCTAAAAAATACGTGCACTCTTCGGCGACTAGGCCTCATGCTTGCACGAACTTCTCTTTCAGCATCCCAATTGCATGTATGGCAGCTCACATATCAAAATTGTTTGCATGAATCACTATCCTCCCGTTTCTGCTAGCATACATGACAATTATTTAGCGTTTAAGCCGTGTATCACCGAGAAAAAGCGAAGAAAAGTTGAGGCACTCGCATGTAGCTATTTTGATGGCCACTGCATGAAACAGGGTGGGTGCAAGCAATGACAGGGCCATACTGGCGCACACAAAGCATAAATAGCGCGATTTTTTCTCGCTGCCAACACCGCTAACTTCTTCGAATAAAAAATAGAAGCACACTCGTTTATGGTTGGTTTTATATTGTGCGCTTAGTTTGGCTTTGTCACTGAGCGTTATATTTTGACCGACTATTTTTTTTTTTCACGTCTATTTCATCTGCAGCCTCTGGGCTTTTTCTACACTTAACTGGTTTTTGCTTTACCATCTTAGAACAGCCTCCAGATACCCGTACATCATTTCAGCAGTGCCACGAAGATGCTGCCTTTGAAATCTGGTTAGCTATTGGAGCAGTTCTTCGAGCGAAAAAAGCGCGGTAACAATTCAACCACAAGCCGTAAGCTTTGTCAGAGGAATAATAGCTGTTTTATATATGGTTCAGATTTAGCGATAGTCTGGGCTTCAAAGCTGTGTTATGTCTGTATTGACTAAAGTTTAATACTCAAAATTTAGCTATGTGTTCATGTGCGCATCATCAACTTCATAATTGGAATTAGACATCGCGAAATATTCTTGACAACTCTGATAAGATTTCTTTTTCTGTACTTTTGGAGTGCCCTCAATGAGAAAGCCGAGGTAGAAGGTATCTTCGACGCAAAGAAAGTGGATTTTTTTTCGAGTGTTTCTCTAACATTATGAGCCATACTGTGGACTTAAACTTGGCATTCAAGCCCATCTGGGAAAATCAAATACCGAAAATAATAATGTCCGATATACCACTGCACTGTAAAGAGGTGTCCATGCCTTCACGGTCTCATAACTTTGTAATTATGGCGATTGGTGGAATAAAGGAGGCAGCATTCGTCAGAATCATGGCCTAAATGTTTCGACGTAAAACAAGTTTATCAGGTCCTTACGGCGTCTAAGCCAGAGCGACAAACGTTCTCCACGAGCGAGTTGCTGCTTGTTATAATATGAGGAAAGCAGCTATTAAAGAGTGATCTGCAGGCGCAGTTCTCGGAAAGAACATCACGGGAGAGAAGGAATAAAAAAAGCGCCGTTTCATTTGCCGCATATAGTGTGCCCTCAGCAGATATCACAAAAACAAACGTTATTCTGGGAGTAACATTTTCGGAACCCAAGTGTCATCCATGCTCCGCAGGCACATCGAGCGGCCGCAGCGGAATCCTACCCCGCACACTTGGGCACAGAACTCGAGCATCCTAACCGCTTACTACCTTAGCACTGAAGGAGCGAATCAGTACAGTACACTGGGTTTTCCTTTCCCCGATGCCAAATCTGCATCTCCGTACAAGCTTCGGATTGCCAGGCCATTGTGACTACATGTAGGCGCCTAGGCCAGTACAACCTTCAGTTTAAACGAGTTCTTTATCTTAATTACGATGCCTGACACCATCTCGTCA
Source organism: Amblyomma maculatum (assembly GCA_023969395.1). Classification (NCBI taxonomy): domain Eukaryota; kingdom Metazoa; phylum Arthropoda; class Arachnida; order Ixodida; family Ixodidae; genus Amblyomma; species Amblyomma maculatum. The sequence continues at coordinate 443,118 of JAJIZL010121518.1, forward strand.
ATGTATATTACCATGTATATGCCTATTGACAAGGAACCCTACTCTTAGTTCTCATCTCTCCGGTAAACCTCGATAACGCGATACATACCCGCACTTCAGTACAGTATATGCTTCACTTAGCCTCATTACCTCACTAAACTCTGTGATATCCAGTTTCTTGCCCTTTATTGTAAACTCTCAAAGTGCCAAAGAAAAAACTAAATAAATGTGAGAGAAAGCCCGCACCAAACTAGTGGTTATCGCAGGCAAAAACCAATTCAAAATAAAAGAAAATGGGAAAATTGAAAGAAAGCCAATGAGAAGAAAACGAAAACTATGGCACAAATGCTGGGCGGCAAAAGGGGTTTAGAAAATGCCCCGCGACCAAATGGCTCATTATAGAGACGAAAAAAAATACCCACAAGGCTGGACCCAGCGTGCCAAGAACCTTGCGATGTGCTAGCAAGGGACCACGATGAAGGAAGGGGCGGGGAACTGTGGGAAGGGAGAGAAGTCAAGAAAAGAAGACGAGGGGAATAAAAAAAAGAGGAGAAGGAAGGGGGGGGGGGGGGGGGGGGGGGGGGGGTAAAGAATGCTGGTCCCAAGAATAACAAAAAGAAACGTGGCAGAGAGAAAATAAAACAAGGAGGAGAAACAGATAGGAACAAGGAAACTGACGCGCAACTAGTGAAAAAACAACAACCCTCAAGTTCCTCGAAGAGAGCTGCTAAACTAGTCTCACTAGCTAAGGTTCTGTCGTTATAAACGTTTCCAGAGTCAGTTTCCAATGGCAGCCTGTCCGCAGCCAGACATTCTTAGCACCCTCAGCTGCGTCACATGTCTGAACGCCACCGTGGTCAGTTACATAGAACCAAAAGCTATCTGAGTACGCCGCCGAAAAGTTGACTGACTCGGTTTCACCAGTGCCTCATTCATAAACAAATGAAGGAGAAACCATAGTCAAAGCAACTGTCATTATACCTTGCCGTATTCATGTGGCATGACAGCGGCGGAGCGCGGCGAGCGCAAGCAGCGTTGCGCTTCCCCTTAGCGAGTCACGTAGTATGAGGTCATGCATGCCTGCAATCCGCCGGTTCAAAGCAAAAAGCTCGTCAAACTGGACCTTAGGAGACATGGACTGATATAACGTTTTTCTGTAATAAACGAAAGGTGTAATAGGACGGACTTCGCACAATGTTGAAACACAAAAATATAATATATAATAGGCGAATGCCAAACGCGTCTGTTTCAGGTGAATGCGCTTAGAGCGTATCAATAGGGACTATGGTTTATGAGATGTATTTCGCATGAGAGACGTACAGAGGCCAAATGCAGCGGGCGGCCGTGAGTACATGTTTCCGAGACACCACGGAGCCGACGCACGTACGGCCAGGCTCTTTTGGGTGCATCGGTTTCTTGCGATCCCTTCGCAACTGCGCAGAAAGGTTCAGCTGGGGAGGACTGTCAGAGGTCCTCTCTGTAAGAAACATAGACCACGTGAAGTACGCCCGCTAGCTGGCCCTGCACGGCGGATATCAAAGAGCTCTCATCGTAAATGAAAAGCAATCGCATCGAAGTAACTTTATATCAGTCGCAAACTGAGCCGTATTATCCAAGAGAAGTATCGGCCCCTTGCACTATTCCTAGCTCCAAAACTCGCGATTAAAAGAGCATTCAATAGTTTCTAGAAGAAGTCTATATGTGTAATCACAAGCAAAAAGAAACTGCAAGGGGTTACCTCTTTTAAACCGATTATAGCGCCAAAGCACGTAAAGCTGCAGTTTGAGCTGTACGGTTCCATCAAGGAGCCACCGCCTCAAATTTACGGAGGCCTAACCGTAGCCTCCGAGATTAGCTTCTGTGCAACAGCGCGCTGGATGACCGTGGGTGAATAGGTGGATGGAATATAACCTTGAGCACCCGCGAGCGCTTCGAAAGGGGCTGGGAGAGAGGGTGGTGGCAGTTGCCACCTGCTCTGCTTTTCCCCTTGTATATGTTCAATGTTGTCATAAACCGGTGAAGTACTCTGTAATATTTGTTACGAAATTCTTACTTCTGCATTTCTAACCTTATTTCACTTTTTTTGCTCTTCAGCCACCAATCTTTCAATAGCATTTACTAACTTCCGCAGATTCATTTACCCGACCAGTGTTCTGTCGGAATTGAAGAGCTTCAGGGGGAGCGACTGTGCCTGCATAGACATCTGGAAGGATACGATCACATAAAAGGATTAGAATTTCAACTGTTTCTACGGGATTTCTACGGAGCCCACGAGTTTGTGGCGCCATCTGTGAGCTTCCGCGTAAATGACGTATGCTCTATTCTGCTTAACCTTGGTTATTAAGAGTGAAAGCACCTTCCCCGTGGCTCAGTGTACAAGACGCGAGCTCGGCTACTGAACCCGTGTACCCAGGTACGAGGAGGCCCACCCCTTAAAATCCGCTCCAGCGGTGTTTTTTTTCATTGTTGTGAATGGTCAGTCCTTGTTCACTCAGAGGCTCCGTCACTTTCCCTGTTGGCTTGCGAACCTAAAAGACCCGTCGAGAAAAATCGCGCGTTGGAGCCGCTCTACCGGACGTAGTTTGAATTACTCGTATTGGTCCATGTGCTTGAGACCTCATGAAACAGCTTAACCAATGAGAGCGACGGCACATATAAGATCGGACAAGATTCTTGGTCGCTGGTAGTGAGAGATATGATACTGAAATGCGCAGCACATGTCTCTAGCGGCAAGAGAGGCTGCGGGGCTCCTGAGCGCGTTGTGAGGGTTCGCAAGCAACGACTAGATTTTCCTAGTTCCTGGTGCGTCTCCCTCATTTCCTGATAAACTTGCAGTGGGCGTTCAGCTGCTTCGCAGCCAATGGTCAGGTCATTTGAGGGCACAATCAGTTCGCCTTATTTGGCAGGCGGTCAGAGCAAACGGTCAGCAATATGGTCTGCAATATGGTAAAGTGAAATGGTCTGTAATATGTTTAAGTGGAATAGTCTGGAATATGGCACGGTCGTAACCGCCGAGAACTCAGAAAGGCCCATGCATGCGTCGCACTGCTTCCAAGCAGCGAATGTGCCGACAGTGCTGTAAAACTCAGCAAAGGAAATTGCTCACACCGGTATGGACCAAGTGGCGAAGGGACACCTTGTGACTCTACTTAAAAATGTATTTGCAACCTCACTTGCTGACGTTGCATGGCACATTCCATAGTCGTAACATTCGTTTTTGAAGTGCGCTGTCCTTGTCAAGTTATCGTTCGTGACGGCGTGGTTCGCTGCTGCAGTTGTTCTTATAGGAAGATGTCTTGATCGTTTGCGCCGCGAAACCATGCTTTGTAGCGATATAGCAGAAACAAGGAAATTTCACATCAGGCTACTTCTATGTGACCTCGACTAAGGCCTCGTTTCTGATAGTTTATTGATAATTGAAAATAAACTTTTACGAAATGTAATAAAAATAGCTGATATCGTAATGTTAAATAGAAATATGCGCGGACAAACCCGTGAAAGCATACGAAATTGCAGATTGTAGCTGACAACAAATATAATTGCTGCTAAAAATTTATTGGCAGGTAAAGCAAACACACACGTTAAAACAAACGGAAACGCAAATCCCGACCACCTCTATAAACTTCCGACCTGCTCACTGACGCCACCTTACGGCGGCGCACGGTCCTAAGATCTGTTGTGTAGAGACCGAGGCTGCCGCCAGGTGCCACCTGGACTGATCTCCACTGATCTAAACTGATCTCCGCAAATCACGAAGCAACATAAGATAGCAGAATACAAAGCAGCTTAAAACTGACCAATCTAAACTGGAAAAAGGCAGAAAAAAATATTCCTAAAAACACATCTACAGGAATAGATTGAATTCTGATCAAGCTGATTAATGAACTTGTTACAATAAGTAAGGAAACGTTAAAAGCTTTGTAAACAGTCATCACGAATAAGCAAATTTCGGACAGCTGGCGGCAGAGTAAAATGAATTTGATTTATAAAGGGAAAGGAGAAAGGACGAACATAAAATCCTACAGACCGATTACCATAACTTCTGTTATGTACAGGTTGGCCATTTGGCGGTGAAATTAAAGGTGCAAGCATCGGTAGAAACTAACAAGATACTCGGAGAACTTCAGAACGGCTTTAGAAATGGCAGGCGCTTAGATTATTGCCTGTTCGTGCTTACCCAATGCATCGAAATATCTAGAGTGGAAAATAGACCTCTGTATTTGGCCTTCCTGGACATGAACGGGGCGTACGACAACGCAAACAAGAAACTTGTGTGGAACATATTAAAAGTAGAAGGTATCGGTTATGAGATAACAGAGTTCCTAGAGGAAATATACCGGGATAACAAAGTAGACATTACATGTGAGGGGATAAGAAGTACGGAAGCTGTCAAGGTACGTAAAGGATTAAGACAAGGTTGTCCTATAACATCGTTGTTGTTCATGCTTTATATGATAAACCTGGAAGAAGGATACAAGAAAGTAAGCTGGGTTTTAACCTGTTATATAGAATAGGTGGAGAGGCGGTAGAGCAGCGCCTCCCCGGTTTGATGTATGCAGACGATAGTGCGCTGCTAGCTGAGAGTCTGGAAGAATTGCAAACTCTAGTTAAGTATTGCGGAGCCGAAGGGCACGCTCTAGGCTTCAGTTTTAGCGCAGTTAAGTCTGGTCTGATGATTTTCAATGGCTCAACTGATCAGGGTCTTAAAATACAAAGCGATGAAATACCCTGAGTGGCAGAATATAAATATCTCAGGGTAGGGGTAAACGAAGGATTGGCATACATTGAAAAGCATGAGCAATCACATCATTCCGGCATGAGAAATGCCGGGAGAATGAAGCATAGGGCATTGTGGGTATACAACAGGTATGAGGTTTTTAGCGGTATTTGGAAAGGAATTGTGGTGCCCGGACTTACTTTCGGAAATGCGGTTTTGTGCAAAAACTCAGAGGTACAGTCGACATTAGAAATAAATCAGAGAGCTGTCGGACGATTAGCACTCCACGGCAAAACCACAAATTAGGCGGTACAGGGAAATATGGGCTGGGTGTCTTTCGAAATACGGGAAGCTCAGAGTAAAATGTAACATGAGGAACGCCTGAGGAATTGGACCATAACAGATGGGCAGCTGCCACCCGTTAATAATTAGAAGTTATTAATAACGATGCGCCCTTAATTGTGCGCGCACTCCCAGACACCCTTAGAGGGAGTGGGGGAAGCTGTTTTGGTCGCAAAGCAGATGCCCTCGACCTGCGTGGCAAGCTCAGCCGGAATTCAACTACTTTGTAGTGACAGAATGGGGTGGCCGTTTGGTGCCCAGCTGTCGCCGGTTCAAGCCAGAGTAAGGCTCGGAGTCAGAAGTAACAAACAAAACACAATTTATGCACAGCAAGAGACAATACAAAGGAATACACAAGAACACTTGAAATGCACAGACGAGAGGTTCACAGAATACAAACGCTAAGCACGCAACTACACAGAGATTCAATAACACAGAGGCTTTACAACACAGATCAAACACGAGAGAGTCACATAAATAAACACCAAATTGTTCACCGGGCACTGTTACAGTCTGACGCCTCCAGAGTGACGATGTGGAGCCATGCAAGACGAGCGCCGCTCCCTCGCAGGTCCGTGGGCTTGCCAGCAGCGGGTGATCCCCGGGAGTCCAGTCGAAGCACTGGCGAACACGCCGTAACCACTGACTGACTGACTGACTGACCGACTGACTACGCAAGCGGCGCGGTATCTATACATAGGGCGCGCCGCGTTTGTCTGTTAACACGCGCCAAAGCTAGCGCACACGCACACTTAGCTTCGCTGGTTAGAGCGCTCCCTTTTCCTCCCGTCGAGCCGCGCGTCGTCATTGGCTAGGTCCCATAGAATGTTGTGGAGTTTTCTGGTATATTCCAGACTGATGAACCACCGTGACCCCCGGGCAATGAGAAATAGGGTGGCGGCGACGCGTACAAAGCTACGCACTCTCTCGCGCGGGGAAGGAGGTTTTTCTCTAACTTTCCATGCGGCGCCGCGTGGGCCTTGCGCCGCGCCGGCTTAATAAAAATGTGCGCCGATTTCGCGACAGCAGCTAAAATTTTTGAATACCTATACCTAAAATGCGTTGACTCACAATGGAGGAAAATAACAAGGAAACTAACCAGGAAGTATGCTGGTCACAAGGACGAAGAAATAAAGAGCGTTAAGCAACAGGTGAAAAACATAGAAGGTAAAAATTATTGATAAACAGTTTGGACTTATACTGACAGTGGAAAAATCAGATCAGGAAGGAAGCTTTCCTTTGATAACTCAAAAGGCAGTGCCATACTTTTCGAAGCTAGATCAGGGTGCCTTAGAACACGCAGCTACGAAAAGAAATTTAACTATGAATATGAAGCATGTGCTGTATGTAGTAACTCCAGTGTAACAATTGACCATATTATAATCGAATGTAATGGTATCCATTCGAAAGTCGATGCAGGCGCAGTTTCTGTTCCTGAAGCTCTGGGCTCTAGAGATACCAGTGGCCGGTTGAACAAACCAGCGGTGGAAGAAAGCAAAAAAACGACTGGAAGATTGGTGGCTCAGAAGCAGAAAAGTGACATAATGTGAGTAATGTAGAAATAAGATTTTAATATATAAAACGATGGTATAATTAACCAATCTAAAACAACAATTAAGATATAGGAAGAAAAATGAGCATACCTACTGCTACCACCCTGTTTCAAAGGGGACGCTCCTATATTCCATCCATCCATCCATCCATCCATCCATCCATCCATCCATCCATCCATCCATCCATCCATCCATCCATCCATCCATCCATCCATCCAT